>CM076915.1:1941250-2410880 GCA_039566165.1 Maruca vitrata
GCGCAATTTGAGTAGCAGGGTTTGATGTTCAACACAATCAAACGCCTTGGATAGGTCGCAGAAAATGCCTATGGCATCCTGCTTACTTTCCCATGCATCAAAAATATGTTTCATAAGAGCTACTCCAGCATCTGTGGTGGATTTACCTTTAGTGAATCCATATTGATTTTTATGTAATAAATTGTTTAAATTAAAATGGCATAGCAATTGATTAAATACAACCTTTTCGAAAATTTTACTAAACGCTGGTAGTAAGGATATAGGTCTGTAATTAGATGGGTCACTGTCATCACCTGATTTGAACAAGGGAATTATTTTGCTTAACTTCATCAAATCAGGAAAACTGCCTTCATTAACACATTTATTGAATGTTACTGCTAAAAGTGGAGCGACTGTGTATATTATGTTTTTAGTACGTCCACCGAGAGTCCCCATAAATCCTCAGACTTTTTTAAGTTGAGTTCTTTAAAGGTTTTCACAACTATTTGCGCATTGATGTAGTCAAAAGTGAAGGAAGATGCGCATTCACTTACATGAGTCTTTAAAAAAGATTGAGCAAGAGACGGACTAGAAGATAAACTACTTGTCGTTGTAACAGCTATATTTGAGAAATATGATTGAAATACATTAGCTATATCAGCATCAGAATCTAATATTACATCATTTTACTTTAAGAGAAATCTTGTGATTTTGAGTATTGTTTTTACAAGTCTCTTTATTAATGATTTGCCAGGTGGCCTTGCTTTTGTTAGTAGCTCTATGTATTTTATTTTTCAGATAGAGCGATTTAGCTACGGCACACGATTTTTTAAAAATTTTAGAATAGTTTCTAATGTAATCTGTTAGGGTCGGGTCTATGGAGTTGGCTCTGAGATCATATAGTTCAAAAAGTCTCCGTCTACTTGTGAAAATCCCTGTTGTAGCCCAATCACTAAATTTTATTTTAGAGCTATTAATTTTAATTTCTTTTTTGGTGAATATTCCATTAAATTCTTTTTCTACAGCATTTAACAATTTTTCATATAACTGATTACTATCTAGGTTTGATTGAAAGTCCATTACAGAAACTTTATAGCTAATATTATTTTTAAACTTTTCTATTCGACATGTAGTTACTGGTCTGCATGTTATGACAGATGGCATAGGAGTCCAGTGATGCTCAAAAGTAGCCATTTGACCGCAGTGGTCAGAGTTAATAAAATTAACTATAGATTTACTTTCTACAGAACCATTACAAAAAATATTATCTATACATGTGGCTGAGGTAGGAGTGATGCGAGTTGGTTCATTAAAAATGTGCGATAAATTATATGATTTAAAAAGATTTATGAACCTTAGGGAGTTCAACGAATTTTCTAAAATGTTTATATTAAAATCTCCACATACAATCACCTTTTTATTGCTGGCACATGCTTTTCTTAAGGCTTCCTCCATAGGGGCCTCAAATAGTAAGTAGTTAGCTAGTGGAGGCCTATATACACAAATTATAATACATAGTTCTATTTCAACACAAGACAGCTCAATTGTCCTTTCAATAGACAATGAGACAATGTCTCGACGCTCTTTATATTTAAGCGATTTTTTAACAAAATTAGTGACCCCCTCTAATTAAAGATTTTCTAGTAAAGAGCTACTCAGTATGTAATCATTAATGCTAATAATTAATTCATGTTGTCTCAACCAATGTTCAGTGAGACATAACACATGGACATTCTTTTCATTTAAAAACAATTCTAATTCTAATTCTTTGCCAGATAGACCCTGAATATTTTGGTGAATAATAATAAGATTACTAGGTTTCTCCTTAGTCATGGAATGGCTAGAGACGTCCTCTATTGTCTTACAATTAAATTTAAATTATTTGGAACATATTCCAAAGTCTTAAAAAATAAATTATTTATATTATATGCTAACAATGCTGTTAGCTGTTTTTTAATTTTTGTAGGCAAATAAAAGGTTTTGCCAGTCTACAAAAACCTACCCCTAATTGGTCTGAGAAAAGCAATACACTGTCTCTTTGTTTTATTTGTTTATTAGAGACTGATGTGCATGTGGTTGTAACACTTCCATTTTCCTCACAAATAGTTGACTGGTCAGATGGACCTGAGACACAACTATTTTGGTGAATAAGCACATTTGCCGCTAATATGTGCTCATGTATTTGTGCCTGAGCAGACTTATATTTGTCCGTCAAGCTTTCAAGATTGTTTTGCAACCGTGAAATATTTGCATTTAATTCTGTTGTGTCAATCTCATACTTATATCTACATTCTTCTAATTTTTTACTATACAATTCAAGGCTATCTATTAAATCTGCCCGTTGTTTCCGCAGGACCACATTTTTTTTATGACATTTCTGACGTTTAATCAATTTGTCAGTTTTTTTAATAAAATTGTTAATTTTAATGTATTTCCTTAATTTACTCCTACTACTTAATCTAGGCACACCTATTACTGAACCTGAACAATCCGCATCAGGATGGTTACAGACTGTGTGGGCTGCCGGTGACCCAACCAACTCTTCATATAAGCTCTGTGTATGAGTGATCTCTTGATTCCGGATGTCCTCTTCATACTGCTGTATGGTCCTGTTGGCATCACGGAGATCCACCTCGAGGTCGTGGATGCGCTCCAGGGTCCGCTCATACTCATCACTGCACTGGTCAAAGTTCCTGACCGTGCCAAGGAGCTGGTCCCGGTGATCCGCTACATCCACCAGTTGCTCATGTAGTTTTGAGAGTTCACTCTTGAGCTGTTTGTTAGAGTTGAGAATCTTTAAAGATTCCTCCTCATTGTCTTCCCGCTCCCGAAGAAGTTGTAGGTTTTCTTTTTTTAATTGTTCAATTTCTTTCAGAGCCCGTCTTAGTTTCAAGTCTAAATCTTGAGTGGTGGCCTTCCGGGTCATCATATTTGTTTCCTGTGTATCTTATCCTTTCCTGAAAATGTTTAATTTTATTTTGTTACAAGCTTTGCTTAAGAATTAAATAAAAAAATGTATACCTAAGCTATATAAGGTTAAATAAAAATAAAAATTACACCAAAAGTTATGATTATTTGTAGCAAGTAACTTTAAGACTATATAATGGACTTAATTTTGAGATTAGTTGTATTGAAGTGTAGTAGGTGTTTGTGTATGGCAAGGAGTTGGTTAATCTCAACTTTTTTTGACTTTCGTCAAGTAAAGAGAGGTACAACAATGCCGGTGTCTTGATATTAAGCGAATCTCACGTATAGGCGAAAAACACAATATCACTTGTATGTAGTGTGTAGGTCTGTTATTAAATGTTGTGTATAACAGGTCTAACGGAATAAAAAACAAGTACTCCCCCGGTTTGTGTGTGTAGAAGTCCGCTGTTTGGTCACAGGATCGCCGTTAAATTTTGAACTGAGACGACGATTACGTAAAACTTGCACTATTTCGTTGCGAACACTGTCACTTAAAAATTAACATATAATAAGTATATTTACGTCGAATTTATTAATTATTTTCTATTTAAAACAATTTATTTCAATAAATTAAAATCAGCTGTGACATTTGACGTCTACTATGGCCAGTGTTGCCAGCAAAAAAAAAAAAGATACATATATATATATATATATATATATATATATATATATGTATCACGGACCCACTCACTCAATCACGATTGAATTCAATAAACAACCCGTACCCAAAATATCTTCGAAAATACTCTACCATTCCTTTCTTGGCGTTCCGTAACATATAATTTTAACATACATATTCCATCAATGTCCCCGCCCTGGGCCAGTTAGGGTTACATTATGTCACCGTAAAATGTGATTACATTACATGACAATACCTACATCCAGATATATGTAAGACTAGCTTTCCGCCCGCGACTTCGTCCACGTAGAGACGTTTAACGGGTAAAACATTACTTCCTTATAGCGCAGTCGGTTAAAAAGTAGCCTATAACCTTTTCTAGGCTCTGGACTATATCTGTACCAAATTTCATTTAAATCGGCCCAGTACTCTATGCGTGAAAGCGTAACTGATAGACAGACAGACAGACAGAGTTACTTTTGGATTTATAATATTAGTAAGGATTATTCGACGCGTTAACGGTGAAGGAAAACATCGTAAGGAAACTTCGAGCAGTGGTGCGCTGCAGCAGTGGGCTGTCATCAGCCCAATCATCATTGATTATCAACGTAATACCCATAACAAGGTTGTCTGTTTTTCTGTACGTTCGTGCACGCTTATATCAGAAGCGGCTTATACAATCAAGATGTGGTTTTCAGTATTAAATTTGATTCATATCGATCTGTTCATGAATAATAATTAATACTTACTTAAAGAATTACGTCAAACTTTCATGGCGTTTATGGACGCGGGTATTAAAGAAATACTGCCAAAATTGCCACGGACGGCAATTACAGAAAAGCAAAAAAAAAACATACGGGTCGATTTGAGAACCTCCCTTTTTTTGAAGTCGGTTGACAAAAAAATACCCAACTAAAAACCCCCTCGAGATATATTGTGATCGAACAGTATTTACCATTTAGCGGCGACATCCGTTTCAATTTGTAACTAAAAGGTTCTACAGAAGTTATTAGGGTACCGGGTGAGGCAGTTTCGGGATCATGCGAATTGCTCTATATTTACTTTTGTTATTGCGGTCCAGCCAATAAATGTTCGTACCTTCGCTTAATATACCCAAATACGATGCTCAGCGATTTCAGTTCGAATATATCGAATTTGTTTTGTTGATCTAGAGATATCCGAAACCTTTGAACCTTTGTAGTGACGTAGAGACGCCTGTCTGAGTGTCCTATATCGTCTCTATATCGGAGAATGCTTTGAAGAGCTATTTCAATTAGTCTTCCCCTCCCCTTTCCACTCCCGAACGACACGTGCTGGACAACGCTGCCATTCACATATCATGCAGGCGCTGGTGACTCGGACTAAGAGGTTCAGTTCCCTTTTCTGACCCCTGACGTGCATTCTTACTGATACATATTTTAATGTGAATGTAAGCCCGTCTGTTTATCTGTATAACTACTGAAACGATTTCAATTACTATAATTGGATTTTTTATTTACACATAAGGTGTAGACTCTTAGATTAAGTGAAAGGACATAGCCTATTTTGCTTTATAGTCGATTGAGCTTTTAAAAGGATAATTTTTTATGCTAAAAACGACTACATTAATACTTGCAAGTGAAAAACCAGTAGAGTTACAACTTACATATATTTTCATTTGATTAAATTAATCATTAAATAAAAATATATTTCATTGAATTTCATTTTTCATGTCAACCGGAACTGTTTTGACATTAGCCGGTCTAAGTGAATAATATTAGAAGTTTGGAGTATATTACTCGAAATTAAATAGGCATTTACCTATTTACACACATTTTATATATATTTCCCCTCGCCATTCATAATACATTAGCTTATATTATATTCATACTAACTGTCAGTGTAAACGTACAACTTGTTAACTCGCATTTCAAAGCGATACGGTAATTTTCAAACACGAGTCGAAACTTTAGGCGCAATTTACGGCGCCTCTTATTTGATAAACTTGATATATTTTTAGCGTAATTAAAATTCTTCACCATTTAAAATTCAGCGAGAGGAGGCGTTGCTAATGTCAGAATGATAATTAAAGGTTAATTGAATTAGGATTTACTTTGCTCCATTATTGGAAGCTCCGTTAGTGTTAGATAGTGTTTAAACTGTCATGGTTACACGATCACGGGTGAACTTTTCAGTTTTCTAATGTGTGTAATTGGAAAACTGAAAAGTTCACCCGTGATCATGGCATTTGCAACAGTGCCGAAATATCAGGAGCTCATTAAAACAAAACAACATGGTTACACGAGCAAGACATTTGCCCGTGACCACGAGCGCTGTAAAGAGCTCGAAACGTCAGATCTCTAAAAAATAGTAAAAGTAAAATTAGTTTTATTTCAAACTATCCAGTTTCTTGACGGTGTCTTCTCGGTAGAATCAACGTTCCGAACCGGTGATAGAATCACTAATCTATTACTTATTAATTGACTGTACCGACGATTTATAAGTGTGTGTAAATGTCTGAATAACTAAGGAAATGTTGAGTTCGACATGGTTTATCGTTGGTCTGTCTATGTATATGTCAAAACCTTTTTGACATTCATAAGGCGAACAACAAAATAGTGCCAAAACGAGCGCCCTTGCGTTTTGCGTAAACATAATTTTGCAATTATTATGATTATTGCTACTGAACTCTTTTCTAATTTAAACTGTATCCCTGTACCATAGAGCAGATATTAAGCCGAACAACCCAATTTATTTCATACGATATGTAGGTATACGTTTTAGTGAGAGTAAATTTTATTAAGGTAACTTAGTAGGTAATATTTATTGCTTGTGACGGTTAAGTAGAATGGTGACTTAAAGTCCAGTCAAGGTAAAAGGTATATTTATAATTTCATTTTCAACTTCGAACGTAGCTTGAGCCTTTTAAGTGTTTGAAGGGGTATTACTTAGCAAGGTGGATACAATGTAATTTCTCGGTATTTACACTACTGGTTATAAAGTTCCTTAAAATAATAAGTACTTATAAGTAACATATTTGTATTGTATGTTGCTTATGAATGCAAATAAATACTTTGACTTTGACTTTGACTATGCCCTTGCAGGGCGTCACATGAATACCTACAAATATCTGTTCCATCTATAATTACTGTAACGTGACATGCAATAAAGAATTTTAATTTGAATTTTTACCCAATACATTACATGAACTTATATTGTGAGCGAAATCGAAGCAAGCCATCAGGGTGAGTGCGACAGGCTCAATATGGTCTATTGTGCCTGTTGACCTCATATTTGCATCTCATTACCGCTTACCAGGCGGAGTGAGGTCATCTTGTTAGCCTATTGTAAAAAAAAATAGCAAAAGTCCGCCAACAGACCTCTATAAAGTTAATTTCTTTTTGAACTTCCTCACAGTCAACTTACCGAGTAGATTCTACACACGTTTGTCCAAACATACAGAACTTTAGGGGTAAAAAGAGGGTAAAAAACCGGCCAAGTCCAAGTCGGACTCGCGCACAAAGGGTTCCGTACCAATTATTTGTTTTTTTTTTATTTAACAACATCACATACATTGATCTGATCCCGTGGTAAGTAGCTTAAGCACTTGTGTTACGGGTATCAGAATCAACAGTGGATACACAAATATATTTATATATATTTAATAATGCACCCAGACACGGAACAAACACCGATGTTCATCACACAAATATTTGTCCCGAGTGAGAATCGAACCCATCACGACTCTTGGAACCGTAGGTAGTAAACCTGGGTCACTAACCACTGTTCCACCGAGCCAGTCTCATTAATCAAAATTATGTGACAATAAAACACGTTTATTGTATGGGGATCCCCCTTAAAATTTTATCTTTTTAATTTTAGTGTTGTTGTTATAGCGGCAACGAAAATAATACTTTGTGAAATATGATTTCAACTTTTTAGCTATCACGGTTAAAAAGACACACCTTGGAGACAGAAAGACGGACGACGAAGGCTTAGTAATAGGGTCCCGTTTTTACCTTTTAGGTAACGGAACCCTGAAGAGAGAGGAAAAAACCAAAGGACAACTTGCACAATACCCGTATCCTTGAAGTTTCCCAACTTATCGGCTAACCGTTGCGAAGTTTCACTTTGGGACAGTTTTTGCGACTTTTACGCTAAATTGGGTAAACAAAATTATAGTGTAAACACGTAAAATAGCAGATCTTTACTAAGTTTATTTTCACTTTATATTTATTTTGGAGATATTCCGGCAAGATTTGGAGGAGACCTTTGCCCAGCAGTGGGATGACATAGGTTAAATAAAAAAAAATATTTATTTTGGGAAGACCGGGCTTTACATTTTTAGTAGAGGATAAAAATGGTAACAATTACTAAACTTTTATTTTGGAAGACCAGGCCTTACATTTTTAGTACAGAATAAAAATGGTAACAACTACTTAACAATTTTTTATAATCAATTATAAATAATAGGTCATTAGAAATAAAAATTGAGTATGTAAAAACATACCTATATGTATTTGTTATTCTATTTATATGGGGTATTATGGTCGTGTGAGACAATACAACCAATAACTTCAAAGTATAGAAAATTATGTCCATAATTATCTTTTACGATATTTCTTTCCTAGTTTTCCTGATTTTAAAACTGGTCCTGATTACGTCTTATGGAATAATAGAGATAAATAAATTAATATTACACTACATTACATACATTGATCTGATCCCGTGGTAAGTAGCTTAAGCACTTGTGTGTGCGGAACCAACACCGATGTTCGTCACACAAATATTTGTCCCGGGTGGAAATCGAACCCAAGTCTCTTGTGGTAGTGAACATGAATCACTAACCACTGTTCCATCGGGCCAGAAAAGATGGAGTCCTATTGTGTTATTTTCCGAAACATAGGACTCCTATATCTCGCGCGTACAATATTGATTAGCGGCTATAAATCAACCCGTTCGGACAATGTAGCATTAAGGGAAAGGGTTGGGGCTATCGTATTGACTGGGTAAATTTGTCTGAAGATGGAAGTCAGGAACTTAGAAGTACAAGGGAATAAATAGTCTTTGCGGAAATGCGATTTCGTTTAAGTGATATAGTAGAGACCGGATTATTTGCACGCACACGCATATGCAAATGCATATTTATGCCATTCTCAGCAGTAATAGCATATTTTACCCAAAAACTAGTTATGATGCATATTATAGGTACATAAACAATATTTTTCACCCACCCTGCGTTTTGAAATTACATAATTTCTACATTTCGGAGCACAGTTAGCAGCGTTGACAAAAACTATAAATAAATTCATATAATATTACTGTACTTGTTTTATCCTTTCAAAAAAATATTTATTAATTATATGATTTTGAAAAGTCCCCAAAAAAAAGAGAAAAGTAGTAAGTTTTCTTTTTTTGGGGGATTTAATTTTGCATATTTTGAACATTTTCGTGCATATTTCAAGCATTTTTCAAGTATATTTGCATGCATATTACAAGCTTTTTATGTTGCATATAACATTAAATTTAATTTAACTCGCCAGTTGGTCAACTGGCTCAGCATGAAGCTCTCGCAGATCCTTCACGACCTCTTCCTCCCAGCGGTACCTGGTATGTATAGGACGTATGGACGTATGGTATGGTGGTATAGGACGTTCACAGACTTCGATGGCTCGGCCTTCTTGAGGGGATGAGTTCTTCTTCTCTTCTTTTTATCGTATGGTTGATGAACAACCTGGTGTCATAGATTTTAAACCGCCCGTAGACCTCTGACATGGCATCACGTGGAAAAATTTCTCAAGTGTGCTGGTTTCCTCACGATGTTTTTCTTCACCATCAAAGCGTCGAATGACGGTACATATGAATTATGTAATATGTATGTATGTTTGCTTGAATCTTTAAAACTACCCAAACGCAACTGATTTTGATGGTGTTTTTTGAATAGATAGAAGGATTCAAGGGGAAGGTTTTTATGTATATTAGCCGGAGCGAAGCAAAAATCGGGTCACTAGCATAGTATAAAACATACATCCTTACTATATAATATTATAAATCCAAAAGTAACTGTGTCTTTCTGTCTATCTGTTACGCTTTCACGCATAGGTACTCTATGGGCCGATTTCAATGAAATTTGGTACAGATATCCAGAGCCTAGGAAAGGTAGAAGCTACTTTTTAACCGACTGCGCTATAAGGAAGTAATGTTTTACCCGTTAAACGTCTCTACGCGGACGAAGTCGCGGACGGAAAGCTAGTTATAATATAAAACAAACAAACAATAAGTACTGATTGCATTTTTGGCATCAGTCGGTCACGAATCATGCTGCAGCTGCAACTTTGTATATATTTGTATTTGCACTAGTTTACGGTAGGCTCGTGCCCCGGCAGTGGGGACGTACGATATATGGGCTGATGATGATTTATGTATATTCAATGTGCAGAATTAATCTGTCTACGGTTTTATTATATGTACATGTCGCAGTCATCTGGTTGAATCAGCTATTCGATTGGATCACTAGCGCGTTCATTAAATGACGACGTTCAATTGAATGACTAAAAGACAACTCGTGAAGTTGTTGAATCTAACGTTCAACATCTTGACTGAACGTCATTTAGCGTAGTCGTTGAATGAGATAAAGCTGACTTTGTTATGTTTGATTAGGGTAACCTAACCGTAAAAATAGGTAGGGTGAAAGGGTAATAGTTCGCAACTTAAAAGATAACTTACGTTAGATTAAAAAAATGCGGACATGATTTAACCAGATGACTGCGACATACATATAAATTTAGCTGTACAACATTGACCTCTCTACAGTTTCATAAAAAAGTATATTTATTATTTAAGATTTTAGACTTTCGCGTTCCATTACACTAAAATTAGTCTTTATGGGTCTACACGCGATATTAATAGTAGCAAATTACATAGCTTCTTACTGCCCGACGTTTCGACTGGGTTACACCAATCGTGGTCGCGAGCGAACTCACTAATATCGCGTGTAGACCCATAAAGACTAATTTTATATACTAATATTATAAAGCTGAATATACTAATATTGTAAGGCTGAAGAGTTTGTTTGTTTGTTTGAACGAGCTACTCTCAGGAACTACTGGTGCGAATTGAAAAAATATTTTGTTTTGGATAGACCATTTATCGAGGGCTATATTTCATCACACTGCGGGCAATAGGAGCAAAGAAACAGAAGGAAACGTGTAAAAAAACGGGGGGAAACGCGGATGAAGTCGCTGGTGTCAATAATTGAACGCAACCCTTATTAGTTCCTTTAGCTGCCACTACGTGGCGCCAACTGTCAAGGTCTGCCATCTTAATTTTATATTCCTTCTCTCTGCGGCGCCTAACTTGTAACTATATTTGTGATTGCAATAAACTAAATATATATTTCAAATCCGCTTGTTATTCATGAAAACCTTCATGGTAGCAGAGCGTAGTTGCGTAATAAATAACAAGAATAAGAAATACAGATATTCCGCAAGTTTACCGGCAAGACAATTACCGAGTTCAAGTTGAGGTTAAAAAACGTGAAGCGCGTGAAATTTCTTCGGGTGGCTTTCAAGATGAGCTCTCATGGTCAAATGTTCAATTTAGAAAAACTCACTGGACGCGAAAACTTTGCTACATGGAAGTTTGCAGCTAAAACATATTTAGAACACGAGGACTTGTGGCAATGTGTTGAGCCGGGTCCCGAGAAAAGTGTAAATCCTACCAAAGACGTCAAGGCCAAAGCTAAGTTGATATTGCTTCTGGATCCACAGATATATGTACATGTACAGAACTGTGCAACAGCCAAACAAGTATGGGAAAATCTACTTAAAGCCTTTGATGACCGAGGACTGTCCAGAAAAGTTGGTCTTCTAAAAGATTTAGTCAACACATCCCTAGAGTCATGAAATGGTGTTGAAGACTTTATAAGCAAGATCATGACTACAGCGCATAAACTCAGAAATATTGGCTTTGAAGTAAACGATGAATGGCTCGGAACTCTTATGCTGGCCGGCCTTCCCGATGTCTATGCTCCCATGATTATGGGGCTGGAGAGTTCAGGTATTGAAATTAGTGCGGATCTCGTGAAAACAAAACTTCTACAAGAAATTAAGACAACAGATAATAGCGCTGCTTTCTTTACAAACTCAAAGAAGACCGGATATAATCATAAGCCATCAAAATATAAGGGCCCTCGGTGTTTCGAATGTAACAGATATGGGCACTATGCCAAGTTTTGTAAGAGCGCTGAGAAAACATACAAAAAGGAGCACAAAAATGAAGAAAGTTCAAGTTTTGTTGCAGCTTTTTCAGCTAAAGTGGGAGAAGAGAGAGATAAATGGTATATTGACTCCGGTGCATCCATGCATATGACCAGCAGAAAGGATTGGATGTACAATGTCACAGCGCCATCAGTAAATAGCATCACAGTGGCCAACAGAGAACCACTGCCGGTGAAAGGACTTGGTTGCATTGATATTCATCTGTCACAGGGCAACAAGATACAGGTAAAGAATGTCTTATATGTTCCTGGTTTAGCAACTAATCTGCTCTCTGTGAGTACAATTGTTAAGTGTGGTCATAAAGTAACATTTAATGACACAGGCTGTGACATACATGATATAAGCGGTAAATATGTGTGTTCTGCTACATTAAGAAATAAGTTATATTATGTGCTAGAAACCAAAAGCAACTGTGAGAAAGCTCACTTGACTTCAGATGGTGAAAATATCAACAGTATTGATTTGTGGCATCTCAGGATGGCTCATTTGCATGTCTCCGCTGTAAACAAATTACCAGACTGTGCAGATGGTGTGACTCTGACTCCAGCTAGCAGTGATGTCACCAGATGTATCCACTGTTGTGAAGGTAAACAAGCCAAGCTGCCATTTAAAAATACAGGTACCAGGGCTACTCAACCCCTGGAAGTTATTCATTCGGACTTGTGTGGGCCCATGGAGAACTCGTCACATGCAGGTATGAGATATTTCATTACCTTTATTGATGATTATACCAGAATGGTGCATGTTTATTTTATGAAAGATAAACTGAATGTCTTGGAAATATTTAAGGATTTTAAGTTGAAAGCAGAAAACAAATTATCCCATAAAGTTAAAACTATTAGAACAGACAATGGCAAGGAATATTGTAATGTGCACTTTGAAAAATATTTATCTAACAGCGGTATAACTCATCAGACCTCAACACCCTATACACCTCAGCATAATGGCATGGCAGAACGAATGAACCGCACCCTTGTTGAGCGAGCAAGGTGCATGTTGTTTTATGCAAATTTAAACAAATCTTTTTGGGCTGAAGCCATAGCTACTGCAGCATATATTGTTAACAGATCTCCTACCAAATCTTTAGGGTATAAGACCCCCTATGAAATGTGGACTAGTAAGAAACCCAATCTGTCGCACATGAGAATATTTGGGTCAGAGGCTATGGTACACATACCAAAGGAAAAACGGCGTAAATGGGACAAAAAATCAAACCGAATGATATTAGTGGGGTATTGTGAGACTTCCAAGGGATATCGTTTATTTGATCTGAAATCAAGTAAAATACTTATTAGTAGAGATGTAATATTCTTTGAAAAATTACAGAATAACACACTACGAGCTACCAACATCAATCCACCATTGGACAATCACTCCGAAGAGTCAGCTGTGTCTTCACCACCTCACAGTAAGTCAGATACTTACTGCGGCATTGAGGAGACTGATGAAGACAACTCAAGTGAATATGAGACTGATGTTGGTGACCTTGATGAGAGCTATCAGCCGCCAAAGAATATATCTCCACAGCAAACTGGACGTATGAATCTGAGAAATCGTATCAAAGCAGGAAAGCAAGTAAGTGAAAGTAATATGTACTGTATGTTTACTGACTTGTCAGACCCACAGTCTGTAGAGGAAGCGCTGTCGTCACCACATGCTGCTCAGTGGAGAAAGGCCATGGATGAGGAATATAGCTCACTGATAAAAAACAAGACATGGACCTTGACTGATCTTCCTCCCAGCAAAGAGAGCTTTGCCTTCAAGGTGGGTATTTAAAACCAAGTCGGATCATGATGGCAACATTGTTCGATACAAGGCAGAGACTAGTCGTAAGGTTACATCCAGCGTAAGGGAACAGACTACGAAGAAATTTATTCACCTGTAGCAAGGTACACTACTCTGCGTTACTCATTTGCTCTGGCTGCTAGATTTAATTTCGACATTGATCAGATGGATGCTGTGTCGGCATTCTTGCAAGGGAAATAGATAAAGAGATATATATGGATCAACCAGAATTATATAAGGAAGGTTCCCAAGTATGTTATTTACACAAATCCATTTATGGACTTAAACAAGCAAGTAGACTTTGGAACATAAAACTCAATAAAGTCTTGCTTGAAATAGGAATGTTACAATGTAAAACAGACCCATGTGTTTATTATAATATAGACAAAAACACATTTATTGCCGTATGGGTTGATGACCTAATTCTATTTACATCCCAATTGTCTGTGAAAAATAAGATTAAAGAACAATTAAAAATTAACTTCGATATGAAAGATCTTGGGAGTGCCAATCATTGTGTTGGGTTGCACATAATAAGAAAAGGAAATGCAGTTATGTTGAATCAGAAGAAATATATTGAAGAAATATTAGCTAAATTTGGAATGACTGACTGTAAACCTGCTAAAACTCCTGTAGAAGTAGGATTGAAGTTCTCCAAAGATGACAGTATATGTGACAATCCATATCAACAGGCAATAGGATCACTATTATATGTGGCACAATGTACAAGACCAGACATATCATATACAGTCAATATGTTAAGTAGATATAATAAAGAACCTAAGACTGAACACTGGGTTGCTGTCAAAAAGACTGTTAAGATACTTACAGGGTACCAAAGATTTAATGCTAGTATATACCAAGGATGGTGATGGAACAATCTCAGCATACTGCGATGCTGACTGGGCAAGTGACATGCATGACCGTAAGTCGTGCACGGGTAATGTTTTCATGTTGCAGAATGGTGCTATCTCCTGGTGTTCACGCAAGCAGGCAACTGTGGCACTCTCAACGGCTGAGGCAGAGTACATGTCCATGTCATCTGCTACCCAGGAAGCTCTCTGGCTGCAGCAACTTCATGCGGAGCTTGGACAGCATCAGGCCAGCCCGATCATTATTAATTGTGATAATCAAAGTGCAATTAGACTCGCCAATAATGATTGTTATTTGCCGAAAACTAAACATATTGATATTAGGTATCATTTCCTCAGAGACCAAGTTAATAAATGTAAAGTAAAATTTAATTTTTGTAAAGGTAGTGAAATGGTAGCCGATATTTTAACTAAGGGTACAACTTTAGAAAAACTTTTGTTTTGTATAAATAAAATGGGATTGCGTTCAGGGTGGATGTCAATAATTGAACGCAACCCTTATTAGTTCCTTTAGCTGCCACTACGTGGCGCCAACTGTCAAGGTCTGCCATCTTAATTTTTATATTCCTTCTCTCTGCGGCGCCTAACTTGTAACTATATTTGTGATTGCAATAAACTAAATATATATTTCAAATCCGCTTGTTATTCATGAAAACCTTCAGCTGGCACAGCTAGTATTGTTATATCACGCAAAAAATACCATGCTTAATTATGAAAACGCTGAAGTAAAGACCAAACATACACAAATCCTTTGCACACAGGGGAGATTAATTGGACCATCAACGTTATTATGAATATCAGAGTTGTGGACAGTGTTTATCAGAAAATTGTATTAATACGTTATCTGTACTGTTAATCCCTACCTATCAGGTATAATGTATTTTGAGAAATGGAGTTTGTCACCGTTTTATCGCGACATGTCCCTGTTTGGTTCATTTTCTACATTATGTTACAAAACTCATATCCGGTCAATAGGTTTTTCCTGTATCCTTCCTCCCCTTTTTCTTCCCCCGTCGTATATCCTTGCTACTCGTGGGAACGCAATGACCTTGTTAAGACAATGCACAAGGCAGAATGGCGGCGACGTGGTCCACAACCCGTCACGTCACGTTTCCCACAGAGGTGAAAAGTGGATCGCTGGAAGTGATCTCTGCCTACCCCTCTGGGAAAAAGGCGTGATTTTATGTATGTGTATGTATGTAAAAAAACCTCACAATCGTCTAACGTCGTTTCAGTTCGGTAGAGGTTTTTTCGTTACGGAATTTCTTGGTTCGGTCGCCGCGCTCAAAGCCCGCGATAAAAGCTAAGCAATAGTTTAAAATCCCTGACAGTATATGTCTATCTTTTAAGATTTACTCATACGCACGTTTCCATTTCATGATCACGCGCCTTCCAGTGCTTTCTGGGCATTTATAGGCGCTCTAAATCTCTTTTCGACCGAAGTCACTGGCACATCTAGTTAAATAATAATAATTCATTGAAGTTTAACATAGTATGAGCTTAAAATGGAGTTAAATACCGTTTACAATATTAATCCCCTCCCCGTCTGGTGGGATCAAGGCATTATACACGAAACTTTAACCTTTAATAGAAATGTTGATGTTGCTACCAAAATATGGTTTCATTGAAATCCACACTGCCTAACCTCTAATACGTAAAGTGATCTCACATTATGTAATACATTAATCTTCGCTATTTAGCCTTTAACAGGTTAATATCTCGCTAGTAAACTATAAATTTGAAAAATCTTTAGTCAGGACTTTAGAATAGTACCTATTTAATTTTATGAGTTGATATACATAGCTTTGAAATTTTAATATCACTGAGAAGATAATTTGATAACTTAGTTTTGGTATATACTGCGTCTACCCGTAATAAAAAGAGTAGCAAATACATAGCTTTTTACTGCCCGACGTTTCTTTTTTTTTTTTGTACCCTTGTGTTCCCTTCAACGGCAACACTAACTATAATAATGAAGAAATCGCAGTAAGGAACCTTAGGCTTGGCACGATTTTGTCTAGATTTCATTACTTTTTAGAGATGAGCAATCTGCCCCATCGAGACTTGGCTAGTTTTTAACAGGATGTTTTTGATGGGATCACGTTTACAATAGCACATAGTTTCGACTGGGTTACACCAATCATAGTCGCGTTTTTATCGCGTTTAGACCTCAAATATACCTAAAGTTTTTATTGGAATGAGATTTTTATGCGTATTCGATTATCCTAATAAATAAAAAAAAAATTAAAATATTGTCCTATATACATAAACTGCGACTTCGTTCGCGTGGACTACAGGATTTTACATTCAAAAGTTTTTCCCAATAACTCTCGTTCCCGAAGGAATTTTACAATATCCTGTTGCAACTAAGCTTTAAGTTTACTGAGCATACCAAATTTAAAGCGTGTAACTTAAGATTTTTCATACAAATGTTTTTCCCGCAAATTCCTTTTTCCCTGGGAATTTCGGGAATTCCTTTCTAAGTACACCTCGCAAGTACCTTAGCAACGTCCCTTCAAAATTTCAAGTGCCCACGTTTAGCCATTTAGGCTGTGTGTTCATATGTCAGTCAGTCAATCAGTCAGTTTCTCCTTTTATATATTTAGATAAATATGGAAACAGAAATCCCGTGGTCTATTTATTCGTAGCTCGAGAGAATTTAATGCCTAGACGGTTAATGTCTTGGCAAATTAAACGCTCGATTGGCGGCTGAATTGTGAACCATTATTTTTAATGGCCGCTGCATTGTCGAGAATTAAGTGATTGTGGGCTTTTAGTATGATTTATGGTAGGTCTAAATTTGTAAGTAGTTGATCTGGTGGTGTTTCAAAGGATTTAACACGGAAACCTAAGATTTTGTGGGACAGATCCCACTGCTGGGATGGCCTCCCCCAACTCTCCAAAGCTGTCCAAGCTGGCCAAGTTTGGCCCGGCCTGTGCCCCAACAGTGGGAACGTGTATGGGCTGATGATGATGTTTTATTATGAAATGAGGTTACTATATTGTTTTAAGTCGTGAGTATAACGCAATTTTATTCATAGTTCGCCCATTGATGGTAGAATGTAAATCATTAATAAAGTATACGTAAATATGGTAAGAAGTGCGTGGGTAAATGACCTCTATATCTATTTAAGGCTAAATACGTATTTGATCGAGTGAAATATTGATGAATTAGGTACTAACTATAAATGATAAGTCGAGTTGCTAGCCTGTATGATTTTTTTCCTAACTGACATACGATGATGGCTTGGTGTAGCTTCGTCATCGTCTCTGGACTTGCAGGCGCGGATGGCTCTCACTCCTGACTGACGTACGACGATGGCTTGGAGTAGCCTCGTCACCATCACCTGACTTACGGGGAGCGGATGGCTATCACCCCTTATCTAGCCTGTATGATGTTTGTGGGTGATTATTCAGGGCATAACTCACAGCACGTTTATTTCCCGTGCCCGCGGTAGATATGTTCCCCACCCGACACAATTTTTGTCATGAACATCTCTATTTATCCCGTCTCCGGGTCTGTTATTCGTACATACATAAAATTATATTCGTGTAGCCTCTGATGTTTCTAATAAAACCTATTAATAACGTAAGTGCTTAAGCAACATAGGAAGGGAAAGAAATAAAGCAAGTGAGTGAGATATTTATTTACTATCTATTCCAGCAACTTTGTCTGCGTAGAAAAGAGAAGGCAGCATTTTAGAACACAATGATTGTTTTGGGTACCACGGTTATATTTATTTATCACTAGTTACCCGCCCTCGCTTTACTTTGGGTATATTATACATAAAAACCTTCATCATCATCATCAGCCCATTCCTGTCCACTGCTGGACATAGGCCTCCCCAAATGCTCGCCACTTATCACTCTGTCTCTCTCCGCGGCCACTCGCATCAATCGCATCCAGCTCCTACCAGCCGTCCTGCGCAGATCGTCACACCACCTGGCCTGCGGGCGTCCTACACTACGTTTACCGAGACGCGGTATCCACTCCAGAACTCGTCTACCCCAGCGGTTGTCGGTTCTACGGCTGATGTGACCAGCTCACTGCCACTTCAGCTTGCTAATGCGATAAGCTATGTCGAAGCCTTTGGTTTTCTGACGGATCGCCTCATTTCTGATTCGATCCCGCAGAGAAAAAACCTTTATCTTGAATCTTTTAAAAAAAACATCAAAATCTTTTGCGTAGTTTTAAGTATTTAAGAATACAAACAGCCAAACGCGGGAAGCGACTTTGCTTTATACTATGTAGTGATACAAATGTTTCTACATGAGTAATTATAATCCGACGTCTCCATAACGTATCTCAGGCATCTTATTTTACTTCAACTTACTTCGTTGCTTATGACGGTATGTTTAATTAATCAAAACCAAATTAATCTCAAAGCAGTCATTATGAGATTCCCCGATTCAATTGTGAAGATACAGTCTATCCGTTACTAACTATGTTGTCTTGGTAGAGCACGTAATAATCGTATGCTCATTATAATTAACGAGGTACGTAGAATATTATTAACACTAACTGGCCAAGTGCGAGTCGTACTCGCGCAAGAAGGGTCTCTACCATAATAATGAGGCTAAGACCATTATAAAATACATGCGGCTCCAACAATAAATAGAAAAAGCAGATTTTTTTGAGTTAATAGAAAATACTTCATTTTTGGAAATAACGTGTGAGACATTCCTATGGCAACGTCATTGTTAGATTAATTAAGACATTGAATTAAACATAAAGGGACATCTTAGATACAGCTTTATACGAAGAGTAAATAAGCCTTTTTTAGTAAATATTAAGTAAATACTGATAAAACAGTAAATAAAATGAAAATAAATATTTGGCACATCTCCACACGGCCATCTGGGCCCACCCTAAGCAAAGACTGTACAATAGGCGTCAGAGGCTATACACACATACATAAATATTTATGAATACATACTTAAATATATAGTCAAAAAAAACATTTGTGTTTATTTTTATCACATGAATGATTGTCCCGGTTAGGTATCAAACCCACGACTCTTGGAACCGTTGCCAGGATTACAAACCACTGATCTCACTAAGCCAGTGTAACAGTGTCTTATTTACTGACCTATAATATAAAACCTATCAATGTTGGCTGCTGCACTGGACGGTTCATACAAACATACAATGCAGGCGCTGGTGGCTCGGACCAAAAGACTTAGTTCCCCTTTGCTGCCACGTGTCATTAAGGCATGGAATGCCCTTCCAGCTCATGTTTTCCCTCCCTCCTATGAACCCGGGCTCTTCAGGCGGGGCGTAAAACGGCATTTAAGCAGGCCTTTAGGGTGAGTGCGACAGGTTCCATATGGTCTATCGTGCCTGTCGATCTCATATGTGGATCTCACTACCACTTACCACATGCATCTGATGGTGAGATCGTCTTTTAAGCCTTTTATGATAAAAACACGTGTGGCACTCGGGGACTGCCGCGGTAAAGCTATTGCATAGCATCGTCGATTTCGGAGCAGCTCGTCTTGATTCGTGCGAGTTTCGTAGAGTCGTACAATACGTCTAATCGCACGCACACAACGCCGTGTCGAAGTCTACCGAACTGAAACGACGTTAGGCGATTGTGAGGTTTTTTTCGTTACGGAATTTCTAGATTCAGTCCCCGCGCTCAAGGCCCGCGATAAAAGCTATGCAATAGCTTAAAAACTATTTGTACTGTGTCGCTCGAGCTGTCAGTTTTACCCAAAAATCGGGACGATCGGTACCTCCCCCATTCCTCCCCTCCCCTCTTCGACCCCACCTTGATGATTTATTAGTTTATAAATACTATTTCGGTTCTTCAATAAGTGTCAGTTTTATTTATAAACTACAGTATATCAATAAAATTGACACTTGTTACAATACATTCAACCCACAGAAAGCGATCCATCTGGATGCATCTTTTTGGCGTTTCCTAATTTGCCTTCTCAAAAAACTATAGCATACTATACTATACTATACGTCTTCGTTACAAACCCAAGCACCGCACGATGGCTTTTCGAGGATCCTTTCGGTTTGCGGCTTTGCGGTGTTGGAATGACGTACCCCCTCCGATGCGTGACCTGCGAACGATATCCACTTTCAGACATGCACTCAAAAAACACCTTCTATCGGAACAAAGACTCAATGCTTGACTTACCGTGGATTTCGTCGCGACACTCGTCGGAGGCACTTACTGGACTTATCGGATTTCCATTCTAGCTGTCTATTTTCCACCATATGTCTATATTTATGTATATTTATTTTCTTCTCCTCGTTTATCATAATTAACAAATCTTTCTTAATTACTAACATTTCTTATTAACAATTGACATCATATAAAAATATGGCGCGGCGTGACACGTCAACCTGCTATACGTGGCAGGTCGACGTGGCACGTTCGGAAATGTAGTTTGTGTTCCTTGTTTTATTTTTTCTGTTATAATTACATTCCATCTGGCTTAAATCCTTATCTTTTTTATTTTATTTCGTTCTTTATTATTATTTTTTTCCACTTCTACTTTGTTTTGTTTGTCTGTGTTACTTGTTATCGTTGAATTATATAAATATATATATATTTTTTTCTGTTCATTATTACAAAACTTTGCTCAAATAGGCCCCAGCCAGAATACCAGCGCCCCAACGGCTTCCTGTCGTTGTGGCATTTGCTGAGGCTGGGACCTAGTTGACCACAAATTTGTGTTGTGTTCTATTGTGTTATTTTTTTCTTTTTTGTTGTTGTTCTTCTGTTTGTGGTCAATAAATGCGTTTTATTATTATTATTATTATACTGTCGGAAATCGGTTGTTGTTTGACATTGATCGTATAGATATTTTTAAGCTTTTTAGTGATTTTGATCGTACGGATATAATTAACGTACGCACTTTTGGGTTAGGTTTTTAGTATAGCTTGAAGAAATACATATGTATACGCAGGGCTACGGGGTGAGGGCGACAGACAAAATAGGGTATATGGTGCTTGTTGAATAGTAAATGTAGAATACGTTTTCTTTTTCTCATTTTTACTGTGACATACCCAAGCTGTATGACATGGCAAATTTGTTTTAACAATGTTATGCGATTATCGGTTAAATAGAGTACGAGTAACTATCGAGTTTCTAGCCGGTGTCTTCTCGGTAGAATCAGCGTTCCGAACCAGTTGTAGAATCACGTATCTATAAGTTATTTATTTACTGTACCGGTTATTTCAAAATGCATGTAAGTGCCTGTATAAATAAAGGAATTTAAACCTTGACTTTTAAACCTCATATCGATGGCTCCGCCGAATAAACGTGCATGTGAAAAACGTCAATTTTACAGGAGAGAATAAAAACGTTTAATCCTTACTATCTCGGGTATTATTATAGGTAGGTTAAAACAATGTATAATGAAAATAAAGATAAAAAAATAATCTTTTAGCTGATATAATTTATTTTAAGGAATAGTCGTTAATTTAGTCAATAATCAAGAAAATCCATATTATACAATTACTCGAGTGAAATTAGAGTAGTCAGTTGACTGTTATAGATCATTACACGTTTATTCGTGTGAATTTAAACGATGTTGATGAACATAACGCAATGATACACTATTATTCTAGGGAAATCTCGCGTCTTTTGATGGCGGCTGCAATTGTTTGCACGCTTGTATTACAGAAATATTTGGTGATCTATGGACGGTAATAAAAATTACATTTATATTCGTGTCATTAAGTTAGCTTTACAATGTGTTATGCATATTAACATTTTGAATTCACGCTATATAATATTAAAATATTGCATAATCTTTAAAGGGAAAATAAACAAAACTTCTGTTTTTATATATTATTTTTATTTATTATCATAATAATAACAATGAAACTATTTTTTATAATAATCAGCCTATGACATTCATAGAGATATTTCTCATTACTATAGAAATTGAGCAAAAATCAACAAAAAAAACAAACAGCTTATTTTATAAGCATTTTGAGAACTAAATAAATTCCAACATAATCTTTGATGAAATTGTCGTCATCTCAGCCCATTGCTGCCCACTGCTGAGCATAGGCCTCTTCCGAAGCTTTCCAACAAAACCCAGCAATTTTCACCAGGTCGTCAGTCCACCTTGTAGGTGACCCACACTGCGCTTTCCACGTGGCCTGCACTCAAGGATCTTTCTGTCCCAGCGACCGTCCTATCTTCGTGCTACGTGGCCCATTGCCACTTCAGTTTGCTAATCCGACGGGCTATTTCAGCACCTTTGGTTCTTCTACGGATCTCCTCATTTCTGATTCGATCACGTAGATAAATGCCGAGCATAGCCCTCTCCATAGCTCTCTGCGCGACATTGAGCCTTCTAAAAAGATCTTTTGTGAAGCACCACGTCTCAGCGCCGTAAGTCATCACAGGTAACACACATTGGTTGTACACCTTTGTCTTGAGACACTGAGGTATTTTGGACGAGAACACGTTGTGCAGTTTCCCGAACGCTGCCCAGCCGATTTGCATCGGCCTACTGACCTCTGTCTCTAAAGTTGAAGAGTAAAGTTCCCAACAGTTTGTACGGTGGGTGCAACATTAAACATATTTTTTGTTTTATCCATGTTCATTCTAAGACAACAAGTGGGGAAACTTTATCGAGGTCATCGAGCATTTGTCCTAGATCTTCCAGCGACTCGGCCATGACTACGATGTCATCAGCAAATCGAAGGTGAGTGATGTATTTCGCCTTGCCAATAATATTGATACCAAGTCCTTGCCATTCCAGCAGCTTGAAGGAATCCTCCAGAGCAGCAGTAAACAGTTTCGGAGATATGACAACTACCTGTCGTACTCCTCTTTGTAAGGGGATTTCCTTCGTGCGATTTTCCTGTACTCGGACTGACATGGTGGCGCTGTTATACAAACACTTCAACACTTCAATGTACCGATAATCTACATGGCATCGCTGTGGGGATCTAAGAACCGCCCAAATTTTGACGGAATCGAAGGCTTTTTCATAGTCCACGAACGCTAAGCATAGTGGCCGATTATACTCCTCCGTCTTCTGTATAATCTGCCGCAGCGTATGTAAGTGCTCTATGGTACTAAAGCCTTTTCGGAAACCGGCTTGTTCGGAAGGCTGGAAGTCATCAAGCCTGCAATCGAGACGATTCGTGATGACTCTAGAGAACAGCTTGTAGACATAGCTTAGAGGTGTTATGGGCCGATAGTTCTTCAGTAAGGTTTTGTCACCTTTTTTGAAGAATAAGACCACAACACCCCTGTTCCATGCTTCTGGCGTTTTGCCGTCGAGCGGGGAGAAATAAAAGAGCTTCTGAGGGACTTTTAGTACCGGTGTTCCAACCGCTTTCAGGAGCTCTGTAGTGATTCCATCCTCACCCGGTGTCTTGTTTTTATTAAGTTGTTTGAGAGCCATTCTTATCTCGTACAGGCTGATGTCCGAGATGTCTACGGTATAGTGTCGGGTTAGCTTGGCTCTGGGGTCTGTCGCCACAATAGCTGGCTCAGCACAGACCGAGGTATATAACTGCCCACAGAACCTCTCTATCTCCCGTAGCACCTCTGACTTGTTTGACTTCACGCGTCCATTTTCAGTCTTCAGCTTTGTCAGTTGGCTTTGCCCAATAGACGCGTCTCTTGCGAACACTTTGGAGCCTTGGTTCCGCTTAATTGTCTCCTATATGATTCAGCTTCATCCGAAGTTTTCAGCGTCAAAAAACGTCGACTAGCCTGATGAGGATGAGGTGTCGGGTATGGTCGGATAGTTTTTGAGGTTTTTTTTAAGGTGGCTTTTGAAAAACTTTGACCGTACCGTATGAACATTTCAGTTTACAGCCTGCTATTTATATCTTCCACTGATGAACAGCCGTCCAGCCATTGAAAGCGATTTGACAGTTCAAGCTGAAAGTTCTCGGGGTTTTGGATATGTGCCTTCGATGGTCGGAGCGTAGACTTCACCAGACGCGTTCTTTCCAGTTTGACGTTGATATTCAATGTGCCTCTAACGATACGGTGATCACTTCCGGTTTTAATCCTGTTGATCACGGAGACGTCGTTGAAATGACGTCTCCTAAAGGTCATGATGTAGTCTATCTCATTTTTAGTTCAGCCGTTCGGACCCAACCAGGTCCATTTTCTGTGCGGCGACTTTCGGAAGAATGAATTCTTCATAAAAAGTCCTTCTTTCTCCATAAAGTCAGCTAGCATCTGTCCCCTGAGATTCCGATGTTCATATCCAAATCGTCCCACTTTCAGCTCACCATCGCTTCTACGGCCCAGCTTTGCATTGAAGTCTCCCATTACAACAGTGAAATGTGTTTTGGAGCTATGTATGGCCCCTACTAATGTCCTCATACATAGCTTCCACTTCAACACTTTGTATTCTTACGCCGTCACCACACGGCTGGTGCTTGATTTATAGCAATAAATTATAAAACTTATCTATTATTACCCTGCGAGACCCGATTGCAAAAATTTATTGTCGTTTATATTTGGTTAAGGCACTTTTACTCTACTTTTTATTTTATTAAGAATAATGAAATACTGGTGCTTGATTTATAGCAATAAATTATAAAACTTATCTATTATGGTAAGAAACAATGCAAAATTATTTGCTAAGTTACTTCTCGTGCAAGACACATTACTCAAAAAAGCACCAAAAAATATACACGAATAAACGTGCAAACGCATATTGCCTATACTTAACAACAAAGAACTAACAATATCAAACGTTTTGCTGTTTATACACGTTTATTCTTGTGAAACAGAGAAAGTATGAAGCATGTAATAGTCACTTATAATAATATTCTTGTGACAAAAAAATATATTATTTCCGTGGAATAAAGGTTTTTAATGCAATTACAGGCTTGTTAATGATCAAAAAAATTTTAAAAAAAATTGGGGAGGTAGAGGAGAGGCTAATGTAACGAAATACCAAAAAAAAATTTTTTTGTGCAATGGCTATTACACGTTTATTCGGTGGGGCCATCGATATGTGGACCTCACTGTCGCTCACCACGTGAGGTCATCTGACTCGTCAGTCATAATAAAAAAATTAAATAAAAACAGAATAAGTCACCTTATCATACCAAACCATGAATCGTATAAGTCTTTGAAGATAAATACGACTGAGGTAGACTTTATATATCGTATGTATAACATTAGTAGGGATAAGTCGGCCAAGCAATTATTTGCAAAATAAGCCGTGGGTTCTGTATGAACTTCCTGAATTAGCATTTAGAATACTCTTTTGTCCGTTTGCAAAAAATCCCTTTGTTCTCAGAACAATAAAGTCTTTCTACGTCGAGACATTTCAATGGCAACGTCATTGTTAGATTAATTAAGACATTGAATTAAATACGAAGGGACATCTGTGATACAGTGGTATGATAAGAAAGAAATCATAAATTTAAGACATTTTCGGTCAGAGTTCATGACGGATTTTGCCCGCGATGAAAGGCTAACAAGATGACCTCACTGCACCTGATGGTAAGCGGTAGTGAGATCCACATATGAGGTCGACAGGCACAATAGACCATATTGAGCCTGTCGCACTCATCCGGAAGGACTGCTTAATGCCATTTCACGCCCCGCCTGAAGAGCCCGTGTTCATAAGAGGGAGGGAAAACAGGAGCTGGAAGGGCATTGCATGCGTTAATGGCAAGGGACAAAAATGAGAATTTAATAACTATAATTTCGTTTGCTACAAAAACCGTCTAATCATGACATTGATCGTTTCCAACTCGACATTTCAATCTGGTACCTAAATTACTTACATAACTTTAATCGTGTTCTACACAAAAAAAAAGTCGAATCACGGGTAATTCTCGTTTCCTAAATGCCATGCCCATAATTAATCAGATTAAATCATTTTACATGTAAATAATTATCCAATTAAGTTTCGTTGCGTGAATCAGAAGTGCGTGTAGCATGTAACGTGACCAGACGTCCCGTTTTCAAAGGGACTGTCCCGTTTTGAAGGGATGTGTCCTAGTATCCCCATGACATAAAAAAAATGTCCCGTTTTTGGCAAAAGAGGCTAATATTGCTTCGTTTTAGCGAAATTGTTGTCTAAAATAAAAAGACCACAAATCGAATAGCAAAATTGTCCCATTTTCAGCAAGAGAGCAACGCAACAGGCTTTTTCCGAGGATGTCCCCTCCGGGCTCAAAATAAAAATGGTCGCATTAAGCATGCCCCATACATAAGGCGAAGCTCCAAAAGACTTACAATTTAATTAAAGGTCGTACCGTTATGTGACATTTTGTAAAAATTCCCACCAGATTTTTTAATTAAATGAACATTCAGTGAGATTTCGAGGAAGATACATGGCCGCTCTGTTTTTTATATTTTTTTTTCGCCGTAAATTCTTTGATCCGAAATTTAAAATTGAAAAGCTCTGTGACACAAAGAATATTGCGACATTTTTGTAACATTTGCCTTAATGTCGTTCAAAAATATTTTCATTTTCATCCGTAGATGATCCATAGTCTACTAGTCTCCTAGGGAATAAAATACTACATATTTATTCATTTTAGAATACATAATATGATGATATGCAATAAAATTGTTATTGTTTCTTTTGTATAGGTCTATTCGCTATGTGCGCGATGATAGCGTCCCTAGTGGCGACAACTATTCTGGAGTTGAGATCTGTCATATCATAGCAACTAGATGTTTTGATAAAGATTTTCGACTAGTTTTTCAACACAAAAAATTGTATAAAGTGAGTACCAAGTGATTTTCTTACTTCAAAAAATATGAATATTATTAGAAGTATTGAATTTGCATCGTTTACTTTACGTACGTAACGTTTTAACTTACAAATACAAGGGAATTTATGAAATTAAAGCAATTTGACACATGAAAGCTCAGAATTATATCACATTTCTGTCACACATCGTGCGCTTCAATCGATTTGCCGTCCCCCACCACCCACTCCGCACATAGCGAATAATGCATGTACTATAAATAAAAATGATATTTTTAATAAATTAGGGGGCATTTAAAACCTGCATCAAAATCCATTGCGTAGTTTTAAAGATATAAGCATACATAGGAACATACTATGGAAAGTATTTGCCTTTTTACAATCTAGTGATAACCACACTAGTCACACCCCTAGAATAAAATTATTTTTACGCGTAGCAAAATAAGAAATAGAAGATATATAATTTTAAACTGTCACACATTGCGCTATGATCTGCGTCATGATGCCGGGTGAGTTCACCCGTGGCGCTTGCAACCGTGCCGAAATATCGGGAGCTCATTAAAACAAAGCAACATGGTAAATATCACGGACATATCCAGAGTTAAAAAAAAACAGAAGGCTTTTTTAAAGCAAATTGACATAAAAAAAATACATTTCTAAATATTTCCGCCCTTGCAGCTCTTATTTTCGCTTGCCTTTTATTGTCTTGCAAAGGTACTTACTCTCCTTTTACAATCTTTCATCTCTTGCTTTTGGCGTTTTAGGGTTTGGCCCTTAAAAGATAAAACGGAACCCTTTCAGGTTATTTTTGTCTCAAAGACAACAAAGTGAATCCCTGAATCCCGTTTTCCTCAGAAAAGCATCGAGTTTAAATTTAATACAATTTAGGTATACTTACTTATGTCAATGTTCACGTAAAACTGTAAAATAATGGTGCTATTAGAAACTCAGAAATTTAGAAAGAATAAATATAATATGTAAGCTTGTTCGACGCTTTAACGGTGAAGGAAAATCATCGTGAAGACCGTGACGCCTATAAAGAAATTCTAAGGTTGGTTGATGTTGATGATAATGAATTAGAATTAATGCTCTGACATTTTATGTACGAGTGATTCTATGGGAATTCCTTTTCTTTTTCACTTTTAAATATACATTAACAGAAACTTAGAAAAGTATCCCATAGACCTAGAATGAATAAAACAAAATAAAGACTAAAGTAAGAACTTAGATCATAAACGGAAATGTAAAAAAGTATATACATATAAGATCGAATTGATAAACCTCCTCCTTTTTTGAAGTCAGTTAAAAAGGCCTAAATTCATAATTCTTTGTAGGTAGTGTATGAGGAACGGTGTTTGAATAAAACATTCTGTTGTCGGGAACCCTCAGACTCCCACTTGACCGTTTTTCCTTTTCCCCCCTAACACTCCGTATGACACAAATCTTAGAAATGTGAGCAAAACACCAAATTATCGGTGTAAATGGCACGAACGTGACTAAGGATACGGCTATGCTTGGTGGTTTACCCAGAATTTGCCATTGAAGCACCTTGCTATAGGATTCTATGGGGTGCCAAAGTACTGTTGAAATCCTTAGAAATTGATAAGTAAAACAGCTTTTGGAAACGTGTTACACAACATAAAGAATTATCCCTAACACCCTAACTTGTGAATCCTGTCTTATGAGAGATAGGATTTTTTAATTATACGAGTAGTGCAATCATTATAAATTGATGTCTTTTCTCAAGCTCTAGGCTATCTGTGTACCAAATTACATTAGAATCAGTTTAGTAGTATTAGCGTGAAAGCGCAACAGACAGTAGAGTAAGAACAGGATCCTACTGCCAACTGTAAGAGAGAACTGTGAACACCAAAAAAGGTTCTGATTTAAGGCTTTCATACCCTCCTAAACTGCCTCGATAGTCTATTGGTAGCGAGTGTTGCGTAAGTACAGAAAGGTTCTAGTCGGGTCGGATAAAATTTGTGTGACCTTTTTTGTTGAGAAATTTCAAAGCCCGGAAGTTCAGGGTCAGGAAGTTGGCGGTTGCAAGCCTGCACGTTAAGGCGGTGGTCCTGCGCCCGATCTCTCATCGGTCAAGTCTAATAACCGTCTCACCGAACTATGAGCACTTATATTTGCGCGTACACTTGATCACTATATGTCCTACACACTTGGCTGATCTCAATTGAGATCAGCAGCCATGACCGAAATCGGTCGGACACCTTTTTTATCCTCCTAAAACGAGAACCTTTTTCGGTACCTTACAATTCCTAGTTAACACACGATTTAGACCACGGTCTAAACTTCAAAGTGGCTTATGCCGGCACTAAATAACCTCCCTCGTGACTTAGTGGCAGGAAATTGCTACAGCTTTAGCGTACCAAGCGACCATTTGAAACGCTTTAGATCAGCGATATCGCGTTTCTTTTGACGCGAAAACTATTTCTGTGGAATGAAATTAGTAACTTGTACTCCATTAATCATTAGAAGGTTTAATCGCGGAATAAAAAAGTCGTAATGACGCTCAAGCTCGGTGAAACAGTGGATAGTGACAACAATATTCTACATATAAAAAGCGCCGATGGCCGAGTGGTTAAGGTAGTTGCTTGGCATGTGAGAGGTCGCCAGTCAAACCCCGCCACGTACCACTGTGTTTTTTAAAATTTGAAATTTATTATGTACGATTTTTTTGACACATTAAAGCCTCAGCAGTAGGGACGTATTTGGGCTGATGATGATGATAATATCCTTTGTAGAATACAGGAATGTTTGTTGAGTTATGACATTCTCAGTATTCATATTATCCACTAAAGAATCGTATTTCGTTTTAAATGTTATTATGCAATTTCTACGAATATCAAGGCCAACATTCAAGTATACTACCCACTCAAATCTAAAGCCCACGTTTAAATTCTGATACGACGAGTATTCTACCGGAAAGCACTTTGATACGCAGATCTTTGACGTAAGTATTTTTAGGATTCCGTAGGCAGAGAGCGAAACGGACTCTATTACTATGACTCCGCTGTCCCGTCCCTTTTTATTTATAATAAGCAAACAAGATGACCTCACTCCACCTGATGGTACGCGGTAGTAAGATCCAAATATGAGGTCGACAGGCACAAAACATCATATTGAGCCTGTCGCACTCACCCTGAAGGCCTACTTAAATGCCGTTTCACGCCCCGCCTGAAGAGCCTGTTCATTAGTCCCCAGGCTTTATGTTATGGACTATGATAGCTAGATAGTGCACATTTTCACAGATCATCAATTCCGGTCGCCGCTTTAACAGCAAATATTTAAAGAAAATAAGATATCATTTTAAAAAGAGTAATTTATTACAAAAAAATTGCCGTATTTGAAATAATTAGCCACATGAACTATTAACAGTATTTTAAGTTGTTTATATACCGAAATTATTATTTACTAAATACTTATAGTCGGTGGAAGTCGGATAACAACATGTCCGAGACTGTCAATGTGCCAAATTTTATTTAAATCGCTTTATAAGTTTAGTCACAAGAGTTCCACAGACATAGAGCTGCTACTTCGCATTGATCAATCAATCAAATGAAGTATGTTCAGTCTGAACCCTTCGTGTACGACTCGCTCTCAGTTGGTTTTATAGCCTAAAAAACATTACCTTCAATCTTTCAACCCGTCTGGGTTTCCTCCCCTCCACATTTCCCCCTCTTATGACTCCTATGACGCGACCTTTTACATAAATTGCGGCTAGATGACGACGTTGGAGGCATTCGTGGAATTAGCGACGGCGTAACATTATGTGATGACACGTCGAATTATGACGTCATGTTTAATATTACGAATAATCTTGGTACAATATTTCAAAAGATTAGAATAGATATAGGACGGTGAGGACTTATTTCTATCAAATAAATAAGTATTTGAATGGCTCGGTGGAACAGTGGTTAGTGACCCAGGTTCAGTACCTACGGTTCCAAGAGTCGTGGGTTCTATTCCCATCTGGGATAAATATTTGTGTGACGAACATCAGTTTTTCTTTCGTGTCTGGATGTGTTATTTAATTATATGTTATAATATGTATTATATAATGGTTATATAATTTCTGATCCCATGATAGGTAGCTTTTGCACTTGTGTGATTGATATCAGATTCAATATTTGATACACATTTACTTAGATATAATTAAAAACACACCCAGACTCGGAACAAACACCTATGTTCGTCACACAAATATTTGTCCCGAGTGGGAATCGAACCCACGACGATTGGAACCGTAGGTGAACCTTGGTAACTAACCACTGATCCATCAAATGCTTATCCAATAAGGAAGTCCTATTCCTGAAATTGAACGGGCTTAGTTATGCGTGCTTTTTTAAAAATAATTTGGCTTAAAGGCAAACCCTCTTCAAAATCCAACCCAAGCTTACCTCAAAGTTTCCAAAGTTCCGTTCAAAAACGTTTCATTTCAAAAGGGAGGCTTACTTGACCAGTGTTAGTCATAGACAAAGAGGTCATTGTGGATCCTCTGTAGTCTCTGGATATAATCTTCTTCTTTCTTCTTTCTTATAAATAAAAATTAATTGCTGTTCGTTAGTCTGACTAAGACTCGAGAACGCCCGGACCGATTTAGGTAATTTTGGTTTTTAAATGTTCGTAGTAGTCCAGGGAAGGTTTCAATGAGAAAATATAGAAAAAGAATCAATATTGGCGGAATGAAATTCGCCGGACCACTAGTAGTGAAGAAATTTTGTTGTGTCCGTTACTTAACGTAAACCAGAATGTGGAAGTAACGGTATTTAACACGATGTTAATTGGTGTAGTGGTTCGCACGTCCGGGCGCGATTTCCGAAAGGACTGGTGTTCATATCCCCGGTCAACATGGGAGCAATTGATTTCTTTCCATTTTTCAAAATATAACGGTATTTAAATCGGTATCATCATTTTAAAATAATAGTTTGCTCCGATAACGTGATGATCTCGACCCTCAAGACCTAAAATGACCATCTCTATCCACAGATCGGCAGAAGTGGAGATAATTGGGGGAGGCCTTTGCATAGCAGTACGACTCTGAAGGTAAGATAAAAAAAATTGTTTCATATTAAATAAATAAAGACCTCCTATGACCAAATAGGTCACATCTTGAAGAAAGGTCAAATTAAACTACCTGTGATCGATAAACGTGCATGAAGAGGTTGATGAATGTGGATGAAGCGAAAGTGGTGTGCCAGGACCGTAGCACATGGCAGGAAGTGATCTCTGCCCACCCCTTTGAGAAAAGGCGTGATTTTAAGTATGTATGCTCCTACTTATATAACCCTCTATCTAGTTGCTTTCAAATTTAATATGAATAAAATAGTAGGTATTTGGACAATCCGGTCCGCGAGTTGGTCTGCACTTTTGAAACGCTTCTCTTTGCGAATAGAAAATTTAAATTTATGAATAGAGCAGCATATTTGCAAACGTAAGCGGGAATATTAAATTATTTCTCGAAGCCGAAAACTATGTATTTTGATTTAATAAATAATCTAACCGGGACTTTTATTGCATACTAAATCACCTGTGATCTCTTCGGAGACAGACTATATGTGCAATAAACTTCTTGGAAGATGTTTAATAGCGTACATTACTTTTGATTGACTGGATTTAAAATGTTCTTAGAATTAAACTCTGAGTATCAAACTTAATATTTCATTAGATACCTATGCTACAAAGTGGAAAAAATTTGTATTATCTTGGTCACATACATCAGGAAGAGTATAGAATTTTGTAAAGTACCTAATAATTACAGGTTTTTATATGCGCGTATGAAGCGAAAAAGCGAAAAGCCCTGCTACCGGTTAGGAATGCTTATTAGCGATTACATATTTATTGGAAAAATAATGAAAAAAAAAGGTTTTAAATTCAAAACTCACATATTTTAAAGCGTAGAATCTTTAAAAATAATATTTTAAACTTTCGCGTTCCATTACACTGAAATAAGTCTTTATGGGTCTTCACGCGATATTAGGTTTGGTCGCGACCACGATTGGTGTTGCCCAGTCGAAACGTCGGGCAGTAAGTAGCTATGTAATTTTGCTACTCCTAATATCGCGTGAAGACCCATAAAGACTTATTTCAGTCCAAAAATAATAGTCATTTACCGGAATACCAGCGCTGCAGCTGCCCTCAGGCTGATGTAGCACATGCTGAGGCCTGTACAGTGTGTACAGACAGCCAAGAACGTGGTCTACCACTTTTGACAAAAGTTTCTGCGAAATGTAACGATCGCTAAGGTTGACTTTTCACTGACACAAACTTATTGAAACGAAAAATTGACTGTACCTCGCTGACCATAATTATTTAGTCCTTATCTATTTGTGTTAATTCTATGTTCTTCTTCTGTCTGTCATAATATGTGTGTGTTTCTGCTTGTGTTTTGTGTTTGAAAATGAAATTAAATGAATCAGTATTCTGCCATCTAATATTAAACCATCGTTCAAGTCTTAACATTGTGGTAGCTACAAATGTTGCAATGCGTATCTAATTCTATCACAAAACAGTGTCTTGCGTGGGATTTTATCTATTCCTCGATACACAAAGCGGTTGACGTGTTAACAAGCAATAATGAGTTCACAATTTACGACCCGACAATTTGAATATTGTTGTTCGTTCCATGCTGAAAATACGCTGTACAGCATAATTCCTGGATTTGCATAATTGTATGTACATAATCTCATTCCGATCTTAGGTATCGAACACATTGATTTCGTTGCCTCGTTGATATTGGTTGTGAGCTTTTACTATATTAATTAGGTCTACCAACGCTCAAACTCTATAACACTCACACAAAGATACATCTATAGGTAAATACACCGTGAAATTTTAGTGGTTGTTCTCCCGCACTGGTGACTGGTGACCCTGCCTGGCGGTTCCAAGAGTCGTGGGTTCGATTCCCACTCGGGACAAATATTTGTGTGATGAACGTCGGTGTTTGTTCAGTGTCTGGGTGTAATTATGTATTTAAGTATGTATTTAAAAATATATATGTCTCTGACGGCCATAGTACAAGCTCTGCTTAATTTGGGGTCCGATGACCGTGTGTGGACATGTCTCAGATATTTATTTATTTATTTAAATGATTCTATCTTAGTAGCACAATGGATTTGTGCAGTTCTTTTTTATTGAAATGAATAAATGCCGGTTTCACGAAAGGTATAATCGAAACTTGAAAACACAGATTCCTGAAATACTTACCTACTATAAATAAATTCAGATTCCAACGGCTCATTTTGCGGAGAAAAACATTTGAATGGACACCATTCCCATCGATTGTTACTAACAGGAGGGGAAGCGAAAAAAAAACACCATAAATGGCGAGAACCCTTTTCATGGGGCCCATTTTACCATTGATGGTATCTAGGGAATCGGCCCAACCCTTGAAGGGTTCACAATAAAAACTGCGATTTAGAAGAAGAAGATGGGCCATGCAGACGAACGTATAGAGTATTCTGACAATATTAGAAAAATAAACTGAATATACTGTTGATATATATGTACATGTAAATCTGTTTTTTTCATTTAAATTATAAGATTGAACATTCCTTTATTTACTTATTATAAAATAAATAATAAAAAAATCTTTCAAAAAATAATCGTACCAAAGGTACCAAAGGTCAAATCAAAAGTACCCGTAATCGACAGCATGCATGAAGAGGATGAAGAATGTGGATGAAGCGAAAGTGGTGTGCCTGGACCGTAGCCCATGGCAGGAAGTGATCTTTGTCTACCCCTCTGGGAAAAAGGCGTGATTTTATTTATGTATGTATGTATAATCGTACGCTTATAAGGTACTTAAAATTAAATACAAAAATATTTCACAACATTACATACATTGACCTAATCCCGTGGTAAGTAGCTTAAGCACTTGTGTTACGAAAAATCTGAATCAACAGTGGATACTTAAACACATTGAGTACACATTAAGACACGGAACAAAGATATATTTGTCCCGAGTGGGAATCGAACCTGCGTCTCTTGGAACCGTAGGTCGTGCACTTGGGTCACAAACCACTGTTCCACCGAGTCAGTCTAACTTTATAACACTATCGAGTCTCTGGTTACGATTACGTACAAATAGAATAAGTAAAGAATAACGGACCATAAGTAAACAAAGCAGTCAGCATCATCATCATCATCATCATCAGCCCATATACGTCCCCACTGCTGGGGCACGAGCCTACCCTAAACTAGGGCGATCAGGCCTTAGTCAACCAGGCTGGCCAATTGCGGGTTGGTCGACTATACTATCTTAGTATTTCTTCGTCGGTGTGCAGTGCAGGTTTCCTCATGATGTTTTCCTTCACCGTTAAAGCGTCAAATAATCGTGCATATGAATTTCAAATTAAAACAACACAGTGTTACGTAGCGGGTTTTGAACAGTAAGCATGATATAGCTAATATAGATGTTCTTGCTGATTTTTCACCAAAGTTCACGGGCTAATGTGGCATATGCTGAGGCCCGTACCTCGTTGACCACTTTATAGTCCTTGTCCATGTGTTATTTCTTAGTTTGAGTTTTTGTGTCTTGTGTATTTATGTCTCATTGTATTTGTTATTTCTATGTCGTGGTCAATAAATGTTTTTCTTTCTTTCTTTCTTTCTTTTTCTTTAAAAGTTCAAAATCGGTTAAGCTGGATCAAAATGACCCAAACAGTCAATGTGAACAAACCCTTAAGAAGTAACATTTGTATGTTTGTTCACCAACAAAACAGCAACTACGATTAAGAAAAACACAGATTTCCATCAAGATATTCCACGTAGGTGGTAGCTTTACACATTGTGAGGTGTAGGCGTTTACAAAGTTTCAAAGATAGCTTTAGGCTATACTAAATATTAGTCTTTATGGGTCTACACGCGTTATTAGGAGTAGCAAATACATAGCTACTTACTGCCCGAGCTTTAGGCTATGTTAATTTATCTTGGAAATTCTTTCAATATCTACATCGTGTACCACAAACATGTGTATGATGTTCTTTAAGTATCTAGCATTACAATAATAAATATTAATAAATATCTGGGACATTTCCACACACGGCAATGTGACCCCAAACTAAGCAACGCTTGTACTATGGGCGGAGTAGACTGATATACAAACATATATATTTATAAATACATACTTAAATACATAATCACACCCAGACACGGAACAAACATTGATGTTCATCACACAAATATTTGTCCCGAGTGGGAATCGAACCCACGACTCTTGGAACCGCCAGCCAGGGTCACTAACCACTGTTCCACCGAGCCAGTCACCACTGCAATCACAATTGACTTAGATCTTAAGGATGATCTACCTTAATGGCTATGATGACCTAGCTTAAGAGGCATAATTTATTTATTAAAATTTTGCATATTATGTACCTATTTATATAAGCGTCGATGGCCGAGTGGTTAAGCTCGTTGCTTGCTTTGCAAGAATTCGCCAGTTCACTATTTAGACAACAATATTACATTCTGTGAAAGAATCTTAAGTCTACCTAAATTGTTATGGATACTTAATATTGAATTTGAATTTAAAAGATCATTTCCTGCCCAAGCCAAACCCGAGTATTAATTTTAGTGCCCACGTTCCTCCAATGTGGACTCAGACGTTAAAAGACATTCGCCTTATTGCCAGATATAAACTCGAAATAGCCTGGCAAAGTGGTCCCAACCGGGCCGGTATTGACAAACTTTCGCGAGAGAAGTTTTTATCGGCCACAGTCTATTGGAACTGGAATTGAATGCTGGTACCTTCTGAATGGGCGTTGGTATTCATAGACCACTTCTGTGCAGTCAGTAAATTCGTATCAGTTGGTGGATTTTAGTTTCTTTGTTGTCAGTAGCTAGTCTAACTTTAACTCAAGTATTCAAAAACTTCAAGCATTAGCCAAAGATTGTAAAGGCTTGTGAAAGAAGCGAAAGTGGTGGGCCAGGATCGTAGCACATGGCAGGAAGTGATCTCTGTTTACCCCTCTCGGGAAAAGGCTTGATTTTATGTATGAATGTATGTATAAAGGAAGACAGGCCGAAATTTTAAAATTTAAAAAAAAATAGTTTAAATATCAGAAAACTGAAATTGCCCGGATATTTACCATGTTGTTTTGTTTTAATGAGCTCCCGATATTTCGGCACTGTTGCAAGCGCCATGATCATGGGTGAACTTCGGGAGTTCACAATTTTAGTTTTCTAATGTGTGTAACCATGACAGTTTAAAATTAGTTTTAATATCGTTGAGGATGGTCATGAAAAGAGCTTTCTAACGACATACGTCTTGTTGTCATTAGTCGGTGGATATTTTTTGTCCATACTCGTTTAGCACTTTAACATAAACCTTGCTAATTATAAATGCGGAAGTACCTATCTATGCGTTCTCTGTCTGTCTGTGAGTCACGTCTTATCACGCTAAAGCTACAGAATCGAATTTAATCAAATTTGGTACAGCTATTGTCTAGAGCCTTAGTAAGAACAAAAACCACTTTTTAACTGACTGAAAACGGAATAATGTTTTGCGATAACTTTACGCAGAAGGAGTCGCGGGCAGAAAGCTAGAATAAGATCTTATATTGATGGAATAAGGTTTAAATTATGGTGGCAATATGCCTGCTATTACCATATCAAGGGTTAAAGATAATAGCCCTGGCATTTCTTTATTACATAATTCATGTAATGTACATAAAAGCCTTCATCTTGATTATTTTATGTACCCAAAAAATCTCATCGAAATACATTAGATAGTTTTCAAGATCTAAGCAAACACAGGAACAGACAGTTTAGGAAGCGACTTTTTTATAATAGTCTAGTGAAGATCTAAGATTTCCAACATCCTACTATCCTACTTATATAATAAACTTGAAAGTTTGTATGTGTGGATGGATGTTTGTTACTCTTTCAAGCAAATACTACTAAACCGATAACGATGAAATTTTGTATACTGGTAGCTGAAGACCCAGAATAATACATAGACTACTTTTTATCCCGGAGTTCCCGCGGGAATAGGGTTTCCACGCGGACAAAGTCGCGTGCGGAATGTTTGTTAAACCGTAAATGTGTTTTTTATACACGACATACGCAAACATTGAGTATCAGGTTGTTTCAAATAAGAACTTAAAAAAAAGGGAAAAACATTCCGCTGTAATTAAGACAAGGTGTGAAAAATAAAAGTATGATTGCGTGTCTCTGTGCGAAATTATCTTTACAAGAGCCCTATTCGTTCGTATATTACACATTCACTATTCAATATACGCCTGATTTCAGGTATACCTAAATATTGTAAAAAAGAAAAAGAGTATTTACATCGAAATTGGTTTTCGACCCGAGAATTTACATATGACTAACCACTAACATAGGCTCCAAACGGTAAATATACGAAAGATTTACGACCTACACGAAAAGCAACTCGGTTTACGACTAAGCCTTGCGAGAAAGTTTGGCAAGCCAAACCTTTCGTGATATGAACAGTGTCACTCCTCGCAAATGTATTCAATTGTAACATATCGACGGAATTGAGCCTTTGCGACTGTTAAAATATGATGTGCTCAATACTTTAGCATATATATTGCGTATATACGCGATGGACGAGTGGTTTAGGTCGTGGCTTGCCATGCGAGAGTTCACCAGTTAAAACCCCGCTACATTCGAAATTCATATGTTTGATTATACGACGCTTTAACGGTAAAGGAAAACATCGTGAGGAAACCTACACACATACGAAGACATTCTAGGATTGTGTTGTCGATCAACCCGCTCTTGGCCAGTGTTATCGTCCTAGTTTAGAGTAGGCCCGTGCCCCAGCAGTGGGGACGTATATGGGCTGATGAAGATAATAATTACATACATTTTACATACTAGCTGTGCCAGAGTCATCGTTAGCGTATTCCCCCCGTTTTGTACACATTTTCCATTGTTTCTTTGCTCCTATTGGTCGCAGTGTGATGTGATATAGCCTGAAGGCTTCCTCGATAAATTATTTATCCAAAACAAAAATAATTCAAGTCGAATCAATAGTTCCTGGGATTATAGCGTACAAACAAACAAAAAAACTCTTTAGCTTTATAATATTAGAATAGATATTTAACTGACAGCGTTATATTACGAATTGATCGGGAAACCTACTACGCTGTTGGTACTAATTATTAGTCTTTATGGGTCTACTTACTGCCCGACGTTTCGGCTGGGTTACACCAATCATGGTCGCTCGCGATCTAATATCGCGTGTAGACCTATAAATACTAATATTTAGTGTAATGGAACGCGCAAGTCTAAAATCTTACGCTGTTGGTATTCAGATGAAACTTCCTCTTGGTCTGAAAGTAATAAGCATTTACAATTACGTATTCAAAAGTCAACATTTTGGAAACATATTCAATGTTAAAGTTTGAAGATTCTAAGAAAATAAGTTCAAGTTTCACAAGGCTTTGTTCTTATGAATGCTGTCTTAAATGAGATGTTAATTTTGTAGAATTTCGTATCTTCATAATTTACTTGTGTAGGTGTAAAAGAGGAACCTTTATTAATTGAAACATTCTCGTCAAATAAGGTCCTGGTAATTTAGCTAATTTATACTACTTACAATATTTGGTGAAAAAATCCTAAGTCAGGATTTTTATGCTAACTTAATATAAATGTGAAAGTAACTTTGTATCTCTTTTAAGCTTTATTCGCTAAAACTACTAAACCATTTTTTCCCAATTTTAAATTTATATTATATACTTTTTTAAATGGCACCAATAATATAAAGAATATAGACAGAAATGAAGGTAAACCTAACTTGTTTCTTTTTCTAATCACAAAAACATTCCCTTTTCATCGTTTATATAAACCTCAAATCGTAACCACAATTGATTCCCGATTCGTAGCTAAGTGATTATCGATATTCGATATTGAGTTAGTTGACCGAATCCTTACTGGGAATCCCCGAATTTCCCGGGACTTGCGGGATCGTGGGTCCCTAAGGGCTGTTTAATTAAAAATTAATATTATGATTTCCAATTTATATCCCTCATGAGACTTTCCGTCTGGCTTGTCAAAGTGTGGTTACCACTAATTGGCACAAAGGCCATTTGTTACAAGATTAATATTAGAATTACCTCTCTATAGTGATAGTTAGAAATCCAGAATTTCCATTGAGGGCTTTAGCTAATTATTAGGTACTTACTAGAGAAATAATAATGTTTTCTCTGAACATGAAGACTGAAATCAACCAAAAGTTATTAAACTCAATACAGTAATACCCCGCTTTACGCGAGAGATGCGTTCCAGAAAAATCGCGTTAACTGAAATTCGCGTATATCGAGGTTTATGATTAAACATAGCCAAAATTTAATTCGACATTTTTGACGAAGCTTTAAATTATGTAACTATGTATGTATCTCCAATAAATGTTAAAACACGACTGCCAGCCGAACTAAACATGACGGAACAAACGAAACGAACGAGGGAATTCCCATAGAACAAAGTCGAAGGACGTGGAATTCCCTATTCTTCAAACAGAATGCTCAGAGGAAGCGGGAATTCCGCGACCATAGAGACGTTGATGACTACATTATGTTTATACGCACTTTTTCGCGTGATGCGAGGCATTTGAGCGCGAAATTTGAAATTCGCGTTATAGTGAAACCGCGCATAACGGGGTCGCGTAAAGCGGGGTATTACTGTAATCTGGTAGGTCTGGAGGCTTTTGACTGAAAACTGAACAACATTTAGGGTTCCGATTTTTAGATTCGCCATGTCAGTTTGGAGGAGACCTTGCCCAGCAGTGGGTTATTAAATAAATAAATAAATATTTCACAACATCACATACATTGACCTGATTCCGTAGTAAGTAGCTTAAGCACTTGTGTTACGGGTATCAGAATCAACAGTGGATACCCAAGTATACTTATATATTTAATAACACAACCAGACACGGAACCAACACCGATTTTTGTCACACAAATATTTGTCCCTAGTGGGAATCGAACACACGACTCGACTAGTAAACCTGGGTCACTAACCACTGCTCCACCGAGCCAGTCAAGTTATATTTAAAAAAAAATGTCAGTTTGTCTGTCTGTCCGTCCGTATCTCTTTCTCCTTAGTGTGTTTATCTGACGAAAATCCTTCCACCTTCCCGTCCGTTCCCGTTTTATAGGTCTCTACAAGAAAATCTATAAGATTGGAATCGTGGAGAGAACCTTCCCCGTCAATTCCCCCATCGCCTGGGCTATTGCATTTTTTCATCCAATTCTCTCAGCTATAAATTACCTTGTCTATAGCACGATATCGTTTATTAAGCACAATGGGGCTCTACTACAAAATCCCTGGAGTGAATACGCTATCCTAAGAGTTTAGAGTGTGTGCAAGAATATTGGTAGAAAATTGTGGATGTTTTTTCTTTTTTTTAGATTGTTATCGTCTTTTGTTAATGAAACGTGTAAATTTCTTTCAGCCAGTATCAGACAGGCTCAATAATATGGTTTATTGTGCCTGTCGACCTCATAATAATATATGGATCTTACTACCTAAACGGTAGGACCATCCATCAGGTGGAGTGAGGTCATCTTGTTAACCTTTTATATAAAAAAATCTTAGATTAGAAGATTGTAATGAATGTGTTTACTATCATTTTCTATAAATACCTACTACTAACTAAAAATATATTTGGTATATTTTCACACACGGTCATATGACCCCAAACTAAGCAGAGTCTGCACTTGCACTTGCACTATGGGAGACTGATATACATACATAATTTATTTATAAATACAAAATCACACCCAGACTTGGAAAAATCACCGATTTTTTTCATTCAAATATTTTGTCCCTAGTGGAAATCGAACCCAGGATCACTAACCACTGTTTCACCGAGCCAGTCAATAAAAATAAATTAACCTATTAAAACACCGCATCAAAATCCGTTGTGTAAATGTGTACTATTAATGACCTAAACACAAAAAGCGGAGGTGTGTATAATATTTTCTACTATACACCCTGAAATTGGAGTGATTGTTTTCCCGCAGTAAAATGATTCTATCTTAGTAGCACAACAGATTTGAGCAGTTCTTTTTTATTGAAATCAATTAATGGCGGTTTTAATAAAAAATTTAAAAGGTATAACCGAAACTCGAAAGCACGTTCGTACCGCTTTATTACTTAGGGCGTAGAGCTTCTTTAGCTTTAAGCATCGATTTCATGCGGCAAGCAGTACCTGATTACGTCACATTTTATAAAAGAACGATAGCTTCTCTCATTTTCGAGTTGTAAAATTATTATTTTGAAAATTTGACGAAAAAAAAATTTTTTTCAAGTAATAATTTGCATGGTTCGATAGTATTACTAAAGGCAAATCGTTCTGCAACGGGAAAACAACCACTTAAATTTCACGGTGTATATTGATTTTTTGTTAGAGCGGCAGCAAAAATAGTCTTTTAGACAGGTATTTCGAACACAAAAAAAGAATGCGTGTTGCATAAAACGAATAAAAGCTTGACAACCTTCCAACGTCGAAGTGATTTTTAGAGTGACCATCGTTGCCGGCATGTAGTTCGATGGATGCTTCGTTCGAAAAAGACATATTTTTATCTCATTTGCTGCAACATACCATACGAGATTGAAATATCTATCTATTTGATATATTTCAATACGCGTTGCCAAGATATTGAGTCAAGACTCAATCAAGATACGGACGGACGGGCATCAAAGCAAGTGAACATCTTAAAAGAGAAAAAACTTCGTAAAAACATGCTTTTAATATTAAACAATATGCATACATCAACTTCAGTAATATTAACTCACAAGTCACCACACCCTGCGGACGAAGACGCAGGCAACAACTACTTTGATAACATTGTTAATTTACTGGCTCGGTGGAACAGTGGTTAGTGACCCAGGTTCATTACCTACAGTTCCAAGGGTTCGATTCCCACTCGGGACAAATATTTGTGTGACGAACATGTGTGTTTGTTCCGTGTCTGGGTGTGTATTAAGTATATTTGTGTATCCACTGTTGATTCTGATATCTGTAACACAAGTTCTAAAGCTACTTACCACGGGATCAGATCAATGTATGTGATGTTGTGTAATATTTATTTATTATTTATAGTACAAAGAACATAAAGATACTATATTTACTACTTAAATATTATTTCTCGGGCAAAGATGTATATTGATTATTATTGGCCATAAAGTTCGTTAACTACCGATATAATGCCGGAAGTATTCGTTACAAAATAATGTTTACGCAAAACGAAAGAGCGGTCGTTCCAATGCCAGTTAGTGGAGCGCTTTATGAATGTCAAAAGGGTTATGGCATAAACAAAGACAGACCAACGGAAAACAAAGTCAAAGTCAAAAGTTAAAGTCTTTTTTTTATTATGTGGAATTTTCGTGGTGGTTTTCGCGCAAGTATAAGTCTTACAAGGAATGGTTCTATCTCATTAGTAAAATAGATTTGTGCAGTTTTTTGATTATTTATATGCACTTATAAATCGTCGGTACATTAAATAAATAAGTAATATATTAGTGATTCTCCCATCGGTTCGGAACGCTGATTCTATCGAGAAGACACCGGCAAGATATACTTTATTAATATTACGCAATATCACATACATTCCGAAGTAAGTTGGATAAGCCCTTTATTTGTCGTATACACAAATGAACTTAAACATATAACTACTAAAATAACACATTTAGACATGGAAAAAACACCGATGTTTATCATACTGTTACGACCACGAGAGCCCGTGCAAGCGGAATTAGTCTCATCGTCGTATAGATAAGGTCTATATTCGCTTGCACGATACTACGCTACACACTCTGGTAGGTTGTAGCGAGCTCTAGAGTGTTCTAAAGTAATAATAATATTACGACCTTGAGAGACCGTGCAAGCGAAATTAGTCTTAACGTCGCATGGATAAGGTCTATATTCGCTTGCACGATACTACGTCACACACTCTGGTCGGTCGGAGCGAGCTCCAGCGAGTTCTAGAAATTTCGATCCCCGCGAGAAGATTCTCGACGCCACGCGAAGAGCTGCGTCCTCACTGGGTATAAAAGCGGGATGTACGACGCGACGGGACAGTTCCGATTTGGAAAGCGAAGCGAATCAGTCTCCTACGAACTAGAAGTGATCGAGTGCGTTACCTGCGAATAGTCAGTGAAATTCAGTGTTTTAGTGTGATTCAGTGCTTTAGTGTAATTTAGTGTTCCGTGTTTAGTGTTGTAATTAAGTGTTTTTAATTGTGTTTTTAAGTGTTTAATTGTGTAATTGTTAGTCGATAAATAAATTAATTGTCTTTTGGTGACTTTTGGCGTATCTTGAATTAAACGTACCCCGTTCCCGCAACAATTGGTGTCAGAAGTGGATTCAAGATGCCTCTTACACCACGAGAAGACAGTGAGGGTCGAGTAACAAGGAGTCAAAGCGCGGCTTTGCAAGAGGGTGAAGGCACTTCAACGGAGGGATCAATTCAAACATCAATTGGGCCTGTGGAGCTTGCAGACTTATTTAAAATGCTGCAGACACAAGCCCGTCGCCAGGAGGAGCAAGCCCGTCGCCAGGAGGAGCTAAGCAAGAGTTTGTTGGGGGCTATTGAGAAGAAGCACGAAGTATTAGAAAAGCAGATTGATGCTCTCAAAGATGATGTGCTAAGCGTCAAGACCCAACACGAAGATCGACTCACCCAACACGAAGATCGACTCATCCAACATGAAGATCGATTCACCCAACATGAAGATCGATTCATCCAACATGAAGACCGATTCACCCAACACGAGGATCGTCTGAGTCAGGTGGATGCTGAGATGCGACAACTGCATACCAAGATGGCAAGAGTGGGGACCCGGGGTGCTACGGTAGTGTCGGATTCTCCGAAAATCGAAGTACCCCACTTCGATGGAACGACGTCTTGGGCAGCATTTTGGTACCAGTTCGAGACGGTTGCTAAAGGAAAGGGGTGGAACGAGGAAGAGTCCTTGATAGCTCTGACTCTGGCTCTTCGTGGAGATGCCCTGCTCACGTTGGAAAACCTGCCTTCTGATAACAGAACTTTAGGTGCTCTCCAAAGAGCACTAGAGGGCAGGTACAGCGACAAACACCTAGAACACGCTTATAGAGCACAACTCCGCGACCGACAGCAGAAGCCTGGTGAGAGTCTGCAGCAATGGGCAACGGAAATCGAAAGGCTAGTCAGACGTGCGTACGTGTCATGCCCGACAATGGTGGAATCAATGATCCCGCAAGCTTTCTGTGATGGAATTAGAGACGCAGACGTCAGACACACCGTGAAATTGAGCCATCATCAGACCTTACAGGAAGCTCTAGCCCATGCTTTGGAGGTGGAAGCCGTGCGTCAAGACGCTAGAACTCAACGACTTCGGGAGGTTGTGGTTAAGGAAAAACCTTCTTTGGGTCCGATGTGCTATGGCTGCGGCGAGAGGGGTCATATTCGGAGTAGTTGCCCCAGGCAAAGATGGCCGCATAGAACGACAGTAGCGTCCTCTACACAGGTGGACGCAGAAGAGCTGTCAGGAGCCAGGGCCGTGGGGCGGGCGCTGGCTGGCCAACATCGAGCCCCTACCGTCACTGTTTCACAGATTGGTAATGGGAACAATCTTACTGTGGTTGGACAGCTGAACAGCGTAACGTGTCATTTTACTATTGACACCGGTGCTTCAAGAACAATAGTGCGTCCGGAGCTATTGAAAAGGACTATTGTGTGGAATCAGAGACCATCCGTTCAGCTTCAAACAGCAACAGGCCAGCCAGTTACCGTCTTCGGTGAGACGATGGCGAAGATAACCATTGGAGAACAGACCTTTGAATACGGTGTACTCGTAGCAGACATCACGGACGACTGCATCATCGGATTAGACTTTTTAAGAGACCAGAAGTGTGTGGTAGACGTCGCTAAAGGAGTTCTTAGTTTCCCCGAACAAGAAGTATTCCTAGAGGGAGCGAGATCATGCGCAGTTTACTGCCTGAAAAATACGACCCTACCGCCGAGATCTGAAACTCTGGTCAAAGTTAGATTCCCGTACACCGTGTGTCAAGGGCGAAGCGTCATCATAGAAAACTGCGGCGACCATCCGAGTTGGATCACAGCAAGAACTCTGGCAATGACCGGCAAAGGAGCGCTGGTCCGAGTCTTCAATCTTAGCCGAGATGAAGTGGAGGTACGAAGAAATTGTGTAATCGGACGCTGCGTTGCAGGTCAATCCATCAGAAGGCTGAAAAGGGCCCGGGCACCGGAATGCAGTCAACGAGATGACGTCACGCCGCTCCTAGCAAAATTGTAAGGACAAGCTATCTGAGCGGGAACTTGAGCAAGCTAAAAGGTTATTGCTAGATTTCAACGACATATTTTCGAAGGGTGACCATGATTTGGGAAGGACAGGTCTCGTTAAACACAGAATAGACACGGGAGACGCGCCACCAATAAAGCAGCGGCCTAGACGCCTTCCATTTGCCAAAGAGAAGGAGGTAGCAGACATGGTTGCTGAGATGCAGAAGAACCGCATCATAGAACCTTCAACAAGCCCGTGGTCTTCGCCAGTAGTCCTGGTAAAGAAGAAGGACGGCAGCACCAGGTTTTGTGTGGACTACCGTTTGTTGAATAATGCAACGAAGAAGGACAGCTACCCTCTGCCCCGTATAGACGACACACTGGACATGTTGAGCGGCATGAAGTGGTTCTCAACAGTGGACCTTAAGAGTGGGTACTGGCAAGTTGACATCCATCCAGAAGACAAGGAGAAGACGGCATTTACGACCGGAACTAGGAATGGATTGTGGCAGTTCAACGTGATGCCCTTTGGTCTTTGCAACGCTCCGGCGACATTCGAGCGGTTGATGGAAAGGGTACTGGTTGGACTTCTGGGTGATGCATGCCTGGTCTATCTGGATGACATCATTGTCATGGGTCGAAATTTCACAGAGCATGTCAGTAACCTGAGGAAGGTTTTCACCAGAATACGAGAAGCAAACTTGAGACTCAGCCCAAAGAAATGCACGTTTTTCAAGGAGGAAGTCGCCTACTTAGGCCACATTATTTCATCGAAAGGTGTAAGGACCGACCCAGAGAAGATAAAAGCTGTCCAAGATTGGCCTGTACCAGCTAACAAGACCGACGTGAGATCATTTTTGGGTTTATGTGCATACTACCGGCGCTTTGTAAAGAACTTCTCTGATATAGCGAAACCTCTTCATCGGCTCACAGAAGATAAACGAGTATTCGCCTGGGACTTGGAATGTGATCAAGCCTTCGTCAGATTAAAAGAACACCTCTGCACCAGTCCTATACTTGGCTACCCGAACAGAGAAGGAAGGTTTATCGTGGACACCGATGCCAGCAATACTGGCATAGGCGGAGTTCTGTCGCAAGAGCAAGGTGAACGGGAAGTGGTGATCGCCTATTTCAGTAAGTCACTTTCAAAACCTGAAAGGAACTACTGTGTGACGCGTAAGGAACTGTTGGCAGTAGTAAAGACTCTACAGCATTTTAACAAGTACCTCGTTGGAAGACAGTTTACCCTGCGGACAGATCATGCTGCGTTAAAATGGCTCTTGCAGTTTAAGAACCCTGAAGGACAAGTGGCGCGGTGGCTAGAGCAACTACAGGAGTACAATTTTACAACAGAACATCGGAGTGGTAGAACGCATTTGAATGCCGATGCCCTATCAAGGAGACCTTGTCCTGTGGCCTGCAGTCATTGTTCTAAGACGGAGACTAAAGAAGAAGTCCGGATGATTACCACCCAGGGACTTGATAATGAATGGAGCGAAGACGCTATCAAAAAGGCTCAAAAAGAGGATAGTGACCTGAGGAAAATATTTGAATGGAAAGAAGTAGGTCAAAAACCTTCTTGGAGCCATGTAGCATCATCAAGCCCCATCACGAAAAGTTACTGGGCACAATGGGACAGTTTGGAGATTAAGGATGGAGTACTCTTCAGGAAATGGGAAACACCAAAAGGGGATCAAACGACACTACAGCTGATTGTACCCCGTAAACAGGTTGCTTCTCTACTGAGGTACATACACGATGGGGTATCCGGGGGACATTTAGGCGTGAAGAAGACCCTAGAGAAGCTGAGACAGAGGTTCTACTGGATACACTGTCGGGAGGACGTTGAAGACTGGTGCAAGAAATGTACAACTTGCGCATCAGTAAAGGGCCCTCAAACCAGAAGTAAGGGCAAACTCAAGCTATACAACGTTGGCGCTCCATGGGAAAGAATCGCAGTGGATGTAGCTGGCCCCTTTCCAGAATCCGATGAGGGAAACAAGTACATCATTGTGGTCCAAGATTACTTCACTAAGTGGCCTGAAGTCTTCGCTACGCCTAATCAAGAAGCAAAGACGGTCGCCAAGAAGTTAGTCCACGAGGTAATTTGCCGATTTGGTGTGCCTCTTGAGATACATTCTGACCAAGGAAGAAACTTTGAGTCAGCACTGTTCCAGGAGGTCTGTCAACTGTTGGGTATGCATAAGACCCGTACTACACCAGCACACCCGCAATCCGATGGCATGGTCGAGAGATTCAACCAAACGTTGGAAAACCACTTGGCCAAAGTTGTGGACGAGCATCAACGAGACTGGGACCAGTACATACCGCTTTTCTTGCTGTCCTACCGATCTGCAATCCACGATAGCACCAGCGCAACCCCAGCAATGGTAAACTTCGGTAGAGAAATACGGCTTCCGGTAGACGCGTTGACTGGGACACCGCCAGAAGCTCCGAAACCAGTAACCGAATATGCGGCTGACCTACAGAAGCGCCTGGATGAAGTACATGCTCTCGTCAGAGACTGCAGTCTAAAATCCAGCGAAAGAATGAAAACCCGTTACGACCGCAAAGCCAACACCGACGGTTTCGATGAAGGGAGTCTGGTTTGGTTACACAACCCACTCAGGAAGAAGGGCAAATCACCGAAGTTCCAGCCAAGGTGGGAAGGACCATACAAGATCATCACTAGGCTGAACGACTTAACCTATCGGATCAAACAAGGGACAAGAGGCAAACCGAAAATTGTTCACATTGATCGATTGGCTCGTTACCATGGGTCAAATGATGCTCGGGACGAGCATGACTAAGAGGGGGATAATGTTACGACCACGAGAGCCCGTGCAAGCGGAATTAGTCTCATCGTCGTATAGATAAGGTCTATATTCGCTTGCACGATACTACGCTACACACTCTGGTAGGTTGTAGCGAGCTCTAGAGTGTTCTAAAGTAATAATAATATTACGACCTTGAGAGACCGTGCAAGCGAAATTAGTCTTAACGTCGCATGGATAAGGTCTATATTCGCTTGCACGATACTACGTCACACACTCTGGTCGGTCGGAGCGAGCTCCAGCGAGTTCTAGAAATTTCGATCCCCGCGAGAAGATTCTCGACGCCACGCGAAGAGCTGCGTCCTCACTGGGTATAAAAGCGGGATGTACGACGCGACGGGACAGTTCCGATTTGGAAAGCGAAGCGAATCAGTCTCCTACGAACTAGAAGTGATCGAGTGCGTTACCTGCGAATAGTCAGTGAAATTCAGTGTTTTAGTGTGATTCAGTGCTTTAGTGTAATTTAGTGTTCCGTGTTTAGTGTTGTAATTAAGTGTTTTTAATTGTGTTTTTAAGTGTTTAATTGTGTAATTGTTAGTCGATAAATAAATTAATTGTCTTTTGGTGACTTTTGGCGTATCTTGAATTTAACGTACCCCGTTCCCGCAACAATACAAATATTTCACTCGAGTGAGAATCGAAGTCACGACCCTTGGCCTGAAAGACGGGTTCTATGCAATGTGCCATCGAGCCAGTGGTTTATCTTTGAAATAAAACGAATTTTACGGATTTAACTCACGTATATGTTATTCTAAACATATTTGTTACTAGCGGCCGCACGCGACTTTGTCCGTCAAGTTTTATAAAAATCGACAAACACGTAAAAATTCTCCCATATTAATTTACACCCGCCCAATGTACCCCATGGGGGTTAAATTTATATAAAAAAGTAGCTTAAATATTATTCTATAGTGCCAGCTACCATCATACCAAATTTTATCGGTTCAGACGTTCGAGCGTGAAAGAGTAACAAACATCCATACATCCATACTCACAAACTTTCACCTTTATAATATTAGTCAGGATACCCAATGTTCCGAGCTCTTTACAGCGCTCGTGGTCACGGGCAAAACTAAAGATGACAGTTGTCTCCATGGCAAAGTTTAATCGCTCAAATAATAGACAATACTTACTACAGCGGTAAATGTGTTCCTGTGTTTTCTTTGTGAGATCCTGAACCCTTAAAGCAGCTAATATTTTCTTTGTACATACGATTTCTGTGCCAACAACGATACCGTATAATCCGCTTGGCAAATCTCTTCTTAAAAATGAAAGTGGCTGTACTTATGTAAGCTTTAAATAGCCTTAAGCTCTTTAAGGTATAATTTTTTTCTGATATTTTAAATAATTTATGCTAAAACTTTTATTTTCTTTATGAAATTAATGAAACTTGACCCATAGTTAGTTTTATTATAATTTTTTTATTGTATTCAGTGGTGTTTTTGTACTCTCAACATAATACATCGTTTTTGGTTATCGGCTAAGCCTAGTTTGGGATCCCCTGTTGGATTCTACTTGGACATCAGATAGCTTATGTTATCTTAAGTATTTGCACCATCCAACTGATCTCTAAGTAATGTTAGTCTGAAAGTTATAAAGTATATTTCATTTTTAATTTAGATAAAATCTTTTTAATAATAGGCAAACAAGATGACCTCACTCCACCTGATCGTAAGCGATATTGAGATCCAAATATGAGGTCAACAGGCACAATACACCATAATTGAGCCTGTCGCATTCACCCTGAAGGCTTGTTTAAATGCCGTTTCACGCCCCGCCTGAAGAGCCCGAGATCATAGGAGGGAGGGAAAACATGAGCTGGTAGGGCTTTCCATGCCTTAATGGCACCGGGCAGAATTGAAGAGCTAGATTTTTTTAGTTACTAAATTTTTTACCGTTTTGGCCCCCTTAAGGTAAAAGGGAACCCTCATAAGATCATTTTGTTGGCCGTCTACGTCTGTCCATCTGTCAAGACCCTTATTATTGGGAATGCGTCAAGTTGTCAGATATAAATTATTATGTAATACATTTGTGTCGGTCTTTCAAGATACAGTATATTAAACATCACATTATTCTTAACGAAATTTAGACTTTCAATTAGTTGGATTTTTTTACTTTTTTTACATGATATATCGTAGATTACCAATATGATCTGCTAAAACATTATTGAGTATGTTAAACAATCTCTATTTTGGGTTTGACTGTCAATTAATGTCTACTAAAAATAAATACTTACTAATATTATAAATCCGAAAGTAACTCTGTCTGTTTGTTACGCTTTCACGCATAGAGTACTGGACCGATTTAAATGAAATTTGGTACAGATATAGTTCAGAGCCTAGAAAAGGTTATAGGCTACTTTTTAACCGACTGCGCTATAAGGAAGTCGCGGGCGGAAAGCTAGTAATAAATAAATATTACAACATCTCATACATAGATCTAATAAGGAAGTACCGTAGTAAGGAGCTATCGCACTTGTGTTTAGTATATCAGAATCAACAGTGGATACACAAATAATTACACATCCATATTGGCAACTCTTGCCCGTAAAATACGCGAGTTAAATGCGTTTTAATTTTATTTCCATTGTCTTCTCAATCTGTAAAAGTCCCTTTTGTCCTCTTCGAGAACGTGTTCTCATTCAACATTAATGTTTCATTCTAATTACAATGCACATATCATATACCCAAATACTGATTACTCCAGTCCAAATGAAAGGCAAATACCAGAGTTCCCACATGACGACTAATTATCCGAATCTAGCTCTTAACACTTTGGTTTAATGACGCAAATCGCCTGCCAGAGGAAGCAGATAAATCATAATCCAGAATGGATTCTCATGATCGATGGAACTTCGGGAAGGTCTCATTTGCAAGTGATAAACGACCGCCCGATGTTTCTAAAGTAATTAGCTCTGATAAAGTATAATGACATATTTTTTGGAACGCTTTTTGTCTAAACACGCGGCATCGTGTCAAAGCCAAGTCCAAGGAAAGGAACTGGATAGCCAACGTCACGTGTATCATTACACGAACCACTTAGTGCCACTTTTGACCCTTCTTTAACTCAAAAACTATTTAACGTAAACACATGAAACTACGCATGTTTAATGATATCCAAGACAACGAGAAGCCATCTTTCTTCATTACATCGTTTTTAAACATGTACTTAAATTCAAATAAGAACTGGTGATGTAAGTTTAACCTACTATAAGGTCCCACATCTGGGGGCACGGCAGTGCCCCTGCCAAGTCGAGCGCGAAGCAAACACTGCCGTACCATCCTTTACTGGAACCATTTCGCCGCATTTTCAGGCCCCCATTTGAGAACCTCTGGGTAAGACCAGAACGCTGAAATTTTTATAATCTAGTTATCTATGATAACATACTTAAAATCCAAAATTTCAAGTCTGTGGGACTTATAGTTCCGAAGTTAAGCAATAGCAAAGTTTCGCATTTATGACACTCACTCACACACTCACCTACTCATGATCATCAAAATAGAACTAGTACTTCCCATAAACTCAGAGCGCTGAAATTTGGTACAGAGTTAGGGTTTAATAGTCACATAAAGACAGATAATCGAAGATCTGGAGTGCCTGGTGATCCTGATTAGAAAACAACAGCCCAATATTATAAAGTCGTCTAAAAATATTAAAAAACGCCATACCGCCTTTACAAAAAATATTTAATTTGGTTAGCTGCTTCTACAAAAAGAAGTGATTTCCCATCAAATACTCCTGCAAAAAAACTAGCCAAGTCTCGATGGAGCAGATTGCTCATCTCTAAAAAGTAATGAAATCTAGACCAAATCGTGCCAAGCCTAAGGTTCCTTACTGTGATTTCTTCATTATTATAGTTAGTGTTGTGTGACTTGGCCGCTGAAGGGTACTTAAGGGTACAAAACCAGTATCAAGCCTTAATTTTCACTTGTTATTCATTCAACGTTGTCCAATTGACAATTTTTCATCGTCAATAAGGAGCAGTTCTGGCGACAGATTGGTATAATATTGTTACGGAGAACCTGGTTATGGACCCTTGTGTTCCCTTCAACGGCCAAGTCACACAACATTAACTATAATAATGAAGAAATCGCAATAAGGAACCTTAGGCTTGGCACGATTTTGTCTAGATTTCATTACTTTTAGAGATAAACAATCTGCTCCATCGAGACTTGGCTAGTTTTTTTACAGGATGTTTTTGATGGGATCAGTTTAACTGCAGCAATTGTCATAGAACTAAGCATTAGATATTAAATATTTTAGCAGCGAAACCCGCAAAAATAATGGACGATCACGCGTCATTTCTGTATTGAACTTGGCTCTTCTTTATTACATTTATGTTTATGATGGGATCGTTATTACAATGGGTAATGTAGCAATAATTTGTTGTTTGAATAAAAACTGAATATGTCCGGGATATTTGCCATATTTTTTAAAAAGGGCTAACAGGATGACCGCATCCACCTGATGGTAAGCGGTAGTGAAATCCACGTATGAGGTCGACAGGCACAATAGTCCCTGTCTGTTGCTTTTAACCTGAAGGCCTGCTTAAATGCCGTAAAATATTTCTTTGGTTTAACGAGTTCCCAATGTTCCGGGACTGAGGGCTGACATTTCTTATTCAATTGTGTTTTACCAAGAAACTTCCAAGTCAACTATAGGTAGACTATTTATGTACCGTTTTCGTAGTAATAGAATTGCAAAGGCTCGAGCTACTTGAACGAGCCCCGAACGTTATCCAGAAAATCTCTTAAGAGCGATATAATTGTAAATGGAAATCTCTGTTCGCCGAACATCGGTACAAAGAATTTTTTTAGCCGATACGTGAATTTGCCGACAGCTCGGTTCGAAGAAAGATTGTCAAAAGTAAATAATGATTCGCCGATACCACCATTCGCAGATAAAGCAAATTTGCTGTTAATTTTTTTAAAATCCATTGATCGAATCGGCTCGACAGAAGATTACATTGCATTGCAGAAAGCACTAGACAGCAGGCCAAGTCTTAAAAGCGTCGAAAATGAACACATGGATTTCAAAAGTATGACGGACAGAAAGTACCCACCGACCAATAACGATCAGACGTTTTTGTTTCATGACTTTTATCTAATTAAAAAAATTTACAGTTATATAAGGCGTCCCACCGATTTCAGCCATGGCGGCGGATCTCAATTGAGATCACCCAAGTGCGCAGGACATATTATAGTGCACGAGTGTGCGCGCAAACACAAGTGCACTCTCTGTTCTCTTACTCTCATAATTCGGTGAGACGGCAATCCGACATGACCGATGAGACATCGGGCGCAAGACCGGCTTAAAGGGCTTGTCGAGCCACGGGCGTGCAACCGCCAACTTACTAACTCCGAGCTGAGTAATTTCTTAACAGAAAAACTCGCATAAATTTTGCTCGATCCCGGATTCGAACCGGCGACCTCTTGGTCCTAACGCAGCACTTGCTACCAATATACCAACGAGGCAGTTAAATTTACAGTTAAACTAAAATGAAAACCATGTATAAAAAAAATGATGATTTAACATTACGTTCGGTGATCCACTACCCCCTACCTCTTGAGAATTCTATAGTATAAATCAAAATCGAAAAACGGTAGATTTAAGCCATTACCAATAACAAACATCAAGTTCTGATTTTAAATGATAATTCTTTTTATTTTGTCTCCTTAGGTCCCACGCGAAGCATTGTTAAAATCACAAAACAAATAGAAATACATTTTAACGAAAAGCAAAAAATTACTGGTTTCTTGATCCTTTGGAGTGTCAAAAGAGTCTTAAAAGTATCCATTTCCAGCTAAGCTTATTATATCAGACAAAAAAAACAAAATCGTACGCCTTTACCGCTGAAATAATGCGAACTTTTTGTGTATTTTATTGTTTAGAATTTCGTAGCTGAGACCGCGTTCATTATGCCTCGCAACTGTTATTAACTAAGTTAACGAACTAGTAAGTGCACTTAGGGCACTAAGTTAGTTATTGAGTGGGAGTCGGCGTTCTCACGAAGACATGTGCTTCAAGTTCTAAAGAAAACCTTTTCAGAGCAAGCGAAGCCTACAGTTTGCTTTTGCCTCGAGATTCTCTGAAATTGTTTTTCTTTTACATATTTTTTTTTGCAGGTGCTCTCTATTCTTTCTCTCTATAATCTATTTCAGATATGTATAGATTACCACTTAAGATGGTTTTCAACTTATGACGATAGCAAAACGATCCCTTACTTGCTTGAAATATTTTTATATAAAAATGAGCTTCTTTTGTCCCCGACAATGGTACGTTTTCACAACACCAAGGGCTTTCGGGAATAATAATTGACCTTTTAAGATTTTAGACTTTCGCGTTCCATTACACTAAAATTAGCCTTTATGGGTCTATTACATAGCTATTTACTGCATGACGTTTCGACTGGGTTACACCAATCGTGGTCTCGCGATCTAATTTTAATTTTTGACCTTACTCATCATAAAATACAACCGATCTATTGGGTTACGTCGGAAAAATATAATTAAAAATTATCAATAGCTGATGGTGTATGTTCACCAAATTTACTATGTTCCTAAATCTTGTTCTTATTCTTATCATCAACACCATCAGCCCGTTTCAGTCCACTCCCTGAACATAGGCCTTCCCAAATGCTTGCAATATTGAAAATAAAATGGACGAACTCGACCTGTTCAAAAATTATTTATTAAGAAAATTCGACATATTCTACAATTTTTTTTATATTGATCCCGCAAAAGACGAAATGTATATTGACAAATAGTTTTAATACTCATATTGGCGAAATAAGTGAGCTTCGTTTAACCAGACCATTATTCCCAAATCATATTACGTCGGAACCGAGCCTTCTGGAAAGGAAAGAGATCCTTCACAAGAAATTGCATGAAATGGAATTGTTCAACGAATCGCACTATCCGGTAGTGATGTGCAATGTGAGTTTACATGAGTCAATAAAATTTCTCAAGAACATCAAGGAGAGTCTTGCCCGTGACCACGAGCGCTATAAAGAGCTTGAAACGTCACTAAAATACACACTAAACTCGCGTAAAATTAGATTTATTTCAAATGTGTTGTGCGTGTATTAGATAATACTATCTCAGTTAGTGCAATGGTTAACTCAGAAGTTGAGTTACGCATCAAACTGTTAACAGTCGATGACAAAAATGCCGGCGAGTTTTATTATATCCATAATTTACTTATTCATTTACCATGTTTAGTAACTTATTTTAAGATAGCTATCGGACGACTGCCTATAAAAACATATAGTTTAGCACGCTAATTTCCAATTGACTGTGCTCATAACATGGCTGCTAGTTAAGTTAGTAATTTCAATAAAAAATAGATTCTCTTTAAGAAGGAAGTCTTTCTAATATCCGGACTTCAATAGTCAATATGTCAATCGCCTAGTTCAACACACAGAAGATAGTTTCCGAATTTTTATTCGATTCTGACAAGTTCGCCACGAGTTACCATATTTAAAAATAGTGCGTTACAAATTCAATGCAGTAAATGAGCTAACTCAACGGGTTGACTCAGCAGCGTAACCCATCCCTGCTGTCCGGGTAAAAGTGGACGGAATGAATTTATAATACGGGCAAGGATTACGTTGCTAGGCCTAAGCCCGTTGAAATAATGCGATAATATCCGCGTGTTGATGTAGGGCTTGATAATGTTAGGATTTGGGACCCTTCAAACGAAACGTGAAGAAGCATTTTGGGTCAGCATGCTTGTGTAAGCTAATGATCAGCTTTCTAGTCCGGTACCTTGTTGACTTAGGATTTCCTTTTAGTCAGGTGAAAGGGAGCCTTGATGCTTTCCTATTTAAAAAAGTTAAAAAAACAAGTGAATGCAAAATAGTGTAGGATAAAGCAGGAATATATTATGCTAAGCGATTAAAAAATTTCATTTTTTTTTATTGAATATAGGTTCATACCGAACGTCACATGATCACAACAAATCGAAACACACGTTCAAGTTGTATTTGTTGTATATATTTTCGTACCAAAAACATTACAAAATTATATTACATACTTAACATACATATAGACACTCCTGGAATCACACACAGAAACTGATAGGTCTTGGCCTGTGATTGACAACCTTAGAGTGAATTTGAATAGCCTAGCAGTGGGTCAGAAAAGGCAAGTAAAGAAACATATATTGGCGACGTGAACCACAACGCTACTTAAACATATATATGTACAGTGTACAATGTAATGTACAAGTGAGTTATTAAAAACTTCTCGCAAGAAAGTCCCCACTTGTATTTCTTAGTAAAAGAAACATGCTTTCAAGAGCCAACTTACCCTTCACAAACTTAATCTAGCCACAGTGAATTTGTCGTCCATAAATCACTAACTTTTATTAACTCTAGCCTCGAATAAAAACCAAGATTACTCACAATCAAGACTTCTTTCAACTCAGAAGAATAACCCTTAATTCTTCGCAAGCTAAAATCGACTTTAAGTTTTACTCCTAGTGTTCATTTTGGTGTACTGCCATGCAATTAAGGCATGGCGGTTACTGATTGAGACCGAACCCATTCATTCCACTCAGTCTTTGTCACGTGACCGTTGAATCGTTCATTCGTTCTTTTGACGTGGGAAGCAAATCACTCTGATATGTAGAGGGACGGGACTCAGGGTCGTATCTAGAGGGAAATACTTCGCCTTAGTTGAAACTGTTCAAGTATTTTTTTATTAATTTGTTGTTTAAGTGCTATTTAGTGCTGTAATGTTAATTTGAAATTTTAAAAATGCACATTCTTGAACACATTGACAGGCATGTCATCGATTGTAAATGTTGTTGCGATTTTTATCAATTGCAAAACTTTTAAGTATGTCAGCAATTCTTGTTGGGTTTAACATTTTCTTGACCAAAATAGATTGTTGGAATCCTGCCAACATTTCGTTCTAAAAAAAAAAATAAGCGTATATATATGAACAAATTCATTTTATAAATTCACATTCATGCCTGACTGGCCGGGGACCCGAACTCACGATCTTGAAGTTACTCGCCCAACGTACTACCAATTATACTATCCAGGCGTTACGTCATGTATGTGATTTTTTCCGTCACTTTACCCGCTAGCCACGGGCGGCACCCCCACCGATAGAGATCAACACTATCGGCCCGTAAACATTTCTTCACAGAAATGTTATACAGAAATGGTAGCACCTGGCAATTATATTCATATGACTGGACAGACCCGTTCAGTCATGCATGAATGTGAATTTTTCAAATTTTTTATTTACTTGAAATATCTGTGTAGTACTAGAAACACAATTAAAAGTCATCAATCATCATCTCGCTGTTACAAATAACAAGACGCTTCAAAATATTACTACACAAATTATTTGAGATTGAAAATCTTATGAATTGAAGTACATTGAGTACAATCAAGCACAGATATTTAACTGAAACGTTTCTTTAAAACTAATCTTTGTTTTTTGAAATGACTAGAACCAATTTATTTCAAATTATTTTTCACCGTGTCTAGATTATTTCACAAAATGAATGGCGTATATCAAAACTGTATTCAGGAGACATGAATCCTTAAATTAATTAAATCGTCTGAGGTGGCTCCTAATGGAGCCACGGCGTTTCATTAAATTGTAATAAATTATTTATTGTACGCGAAAATAAGGCTTTATGTTTATTAAATTGAGACGCAATTTATTTTTGGCTTATTGGTTTGGTGAGTGGTGACGTTAATGTGATATGTTTACAGTAAGTGTATTAAGTGTAAAAAGCGTCGATGGCCGAGTGGTTAAGGTCGTTGCTTGCCATGCGAGAGGTCGCCAGTTCAAACCCCGCCAGGTACCAATGTGTTTTTCAAATTTGAAACTCATATGTGCCATCATTCGAAGCTTTAACGGTGAAGGAAAACATCGTGAGGAAACCAGCACACCTGAGAGATTTGTCAATGGTTTTTGAAGCCATGTCAGAGGCCTACACGGAGTTTAAACCCCGACACCAGGTTGTTCATCAACCATACGATAAAAAGAAGAAGTAAGTGTATTCATAACAGACCCACTCAATGACTCAATTGCTTGCCTCAACATAATTATAAAATTAATAAGTAAAATAAGGCGTCCGACTGATTTCGGCCAAGGCGGCCGGTCTTAATTGAAATCGCAAGTGCGCACAAACACAAGTGCACTCTCTGTTCCCTTACTCTCAAAGTTCGGGGAGACGGCAATCCGAGGCGATGAGAGATGGGGCGCAAGAAAGCCGGCTTAACGTGCTTTCCGAGGCACGGGCGTTCAACCGCCAACTTCCTAACTCCGGGCTGAGTAATTTCATTACAGAAAAACTCACACAAATGCTGCCCGACCCCAGACTCGAACCGAGGACCTCTCGGTCCTTACGCAATGCTTGCTACCAATAGACCAACGAGGCAGTCGTGGGAGTCCTAATTATTAACATGACCAATCGCAAAGACTGGACATTTATATGGATAACTAACATTTTATTTTTATTTTATTTATTTATTAGGACACAACCTCGCTTCGCTTCGGATAAATTTTACATACAAACCGTCCTTAAGAATCACTCTATCTATTTAAAAACCGCATCAAAATCCGTTGCGTAGTTTTAAAGATCTAAGCATACATACGGACATACAGCGAAAGCGACTTTGTTTTATTTTATTTATTTATTAGGACAACCAACAAGACATACACTACAAAAAACTGATGCCAAAACTTTTTGGTACTTTTAAGTGCTGACTTAATCATAGGTTGCCATGGCATGCACTATAAGACAAATAGTGAAAAAATTTACTCCATTACATGTTTTTTTTTCATTTACCTACCATCGAAAAAAAGCATAGCGTGCAAATATTTGCCATTCCATATTTGGCCAATTTAATTTTACGCAACTCACGCTCCGCACAAATATTGGAAAACGGCGAAATTGCATTTTTTCTCCGATCCAGTGGGCGGTTTAATTTCAAGGCAAAAAAAAGAAAACAAATATTAAAAACGCAAACTTTTTTTGCTGGCTGCTCAATTTGAATGCTGCCGTCATCGAATCAATGAATTCCGGGCGTAAAACTCTGTGCTAATTGCGTGGTCAATCACGAAGTTGAAGCTTCGATTAACCCAGGAGTTCCCAACCATGGGCTACTAGTAACCTACTTGGTAAATGCCATTTTGGAAGTAAATTTTTTTTTTATTTATAGGGGAAATGTCAAGGGAGGTGTAGAGAAGTGTCTGTAATTGTAAGATTTTAGACTTCTGCATTTCACTCCATTAGTAAAGTATTATAGAAGCTAGTCCATTAGTAAAGTATTATAGTAGCTATGTAGATGTAGACCCATAATGACTTATATTTCTTTTTTAATACCACTCAGATGGCCAACAAGCAAGGAAAAACAAACAAAGCCGGCCAATTGCGTGTCAGACTCACGCACAAAGGGTACCATTGAGTTATAAAATTAAAGCTCATTTTTAATTTAAGTTATTTGTATGAAAGATTACGCGGCAATAAGCGGTTTACGATTTTCGTATGTGTTTAATGAAAAAAAATTGAGTTTCAGTTCTGAGTAAGCGGAGCCCCCGAATATTTTCATCCAAGTTGCATGAAATAATTTATTAAGAGTCTAGGGGAACCTTAATAAAAGAAAGGTTGGGAAACCCTGGATTGAGGCAGAGCTTCGTAGTAGCCCGTGACGTCACACACTGTGGGGTGTTTACAAACATCCAGCGTGCTTCGGGTATAATTCCGGGAATTGTTTTGTTTGCTATAGTGAGCGTGAGTACTAGTTGCCAATGGTAGAGAAAAATGGTTTAAAAGAAAGGTTTTTTTGCAGAGAAAAAAACAAAAAAAAAATTGCGTGACATCAATTTTAGCGATCAAAAATTTTAAAATTATAAAAAACAAAACTAAGTTGTGTGCTGAAATTGTTTAATGTTTCATGCGTTAGTATGTGAATAAGTAGTGACCCGCCCTCGCTTCACTTCGGGTATAGTACATACCTACTATCGGAGTATTTAGCGGTCGACCATCTATAAGGTGAAAATCGCTTGGCGCTTATACGTCTGTCAAAGCAAGCCCCGCCCAAATTGTGGTCCGAGAGCCTGCAAGAATTTTTCGGTAGTTATATGAGACAAGCTGAAAACTTGTCCTATACCTTTAGTCCGGTCAATTTAGACATTCGAAGTTACATAAATTCCCACCAAGCTGAAAATCGGTAAGATTGCTTCAAATATCATTAAAAACAAAATTTGAAAGTTCCCCATCTTTCCCCTGTAAGGAAAAATGTTATTCAAGGTCAAAGGTAAAAAAATGAGTTTTCCGCGATTTTTAGCAAAACGGTAAGTTTTATCATAAAAATATGTATGACAAAATTACTTATCATCTTATTATCTATAAAAATTGTCTTTACACTTTGTTCCTAAGATTCACCATTTCAGAGATACAGCGATGCACAAAGTTGAAATGTTGTATTTTCAAATGCTTCCAGGCCCCCGTCCTATTGTGCTAGACAGATAATTTTTTACCGAATGATGGATTTCAGTTGCCTCTATTATCGCTAATACTAAATACAACATAAAACCATCACTTAAGGTGGGCTCTCATACTAACGCTTTTTTTTTTTGCTCGCACTTGGACGGTTTTTATCGTGGTTACCCTAGTAAACCTATTCCACATTAACGTGGTGACCATGGCTTAACGTGGTTACCACGTTAAAACCGGCCAAGTGCGAGCAAATAAAAAAAAGCTTTCGTAGAGAAAAGAAAAAGAGCCCACCTTGAGTGATAGTTTAATGTTGTATTTAGTATTAGATGTTATAGAGCCAACTGAAATACATCATTCGTGAAAATTTTAACTGTCTAGCACAATCGCACGGGGGCCTGGCAGCATTTGAAAATACAACTTTTTCAACTTTGTGCATCGCTTTATCTCTGAAATGCTGAATCTTAGGAATAAAGTGTAAGACAATTTTTATAGATAATTAGGTGATAAGTAATTTTGTCATACATACTTTTATGATAAAACTTACCGTTTCGCTCAAAAGTGCATAAAACTGATATTTGTGACATTTGACCATGAATATTTTTTTTTGCACACGTCGGATCGATGGGGACTTTTGACATATCATTTGTAATGACGTATTCAAGGCCTGCACAAAAATCCAGCTTGTTGGGAATTAATGCAACCTTACCCATAATTTAGATGCTAATTTGACTGGACTATGTAATATTATAACTCAACACAAAACCGCAGACCTGGCTGAGTACCGGGGCTAAACCAAACCCCCAATTTTTCTTATTTTAAAATATATTTTATAATCCAAAAAATATACTTTGTCAGTTCACCTGACAGGTAGAAGTTCCATCGAAATAATTTGTCTTACAACGTGAGTCTTATTTTTTAGTTATAAATAAAAAGATGAAAAATATTTTTGGCTTTAGCCCCGCTACTCACCAGCCAGGTCTGCAGTGTCGTGATGGGATATAATAGGAGAGGTTCAGGATAAGTTTTCAGCTTGCCTCAAATACCTACCAAAAAATTCTTGCTAGCTCTCCTACTATTGGAACGTTTTTGCTTGGATTTTGACAGATTTTCTTTAAGTGCTCTTCTATTGGCCAGTGGGCGGGGCTATTGGCGTTTAAAGAAATCTATTTGAAAAGTGTACTACCGCCAGCGTTGCCGGTAGTACATACGTACATAGTACTACGTACATAGTATACATAAAAAACTTCCTCCTAAAACCCTCTATCTATCAAAAAAACATCAAAATCCGTTTAGTTTTAGAGATTTAGCATAATACATACAGACAGACGCGGGAAGCAACTTTGCTTTACACTATGTGTGTAGTGATATAGTATTTTTTTGAATATTAGTTACAAACATAGACCGGTATCATATGCAGCGCTAAAAAAAATTTTTCTATGCAGAATCCGATTTTTTTATTTTTAACTTTTGATTTTTTTATATATTTTTTAAATGGAAAAAATATAAGAGTTCATTGAAGTCTTTTTTTATTAGTTATTTTTATATAAAGAAAAAAAATTATTTTAATAGAAAAATAGCTTGCATTAAATGTGCGAGCTCTTTGAAAAGAGTGGTTTTCTTTATATTAGTTAATTTTACATAAAGAAAAAAATGTTAAAATTACTTTGCATTTAACGTGCAACAAGGTCCGATACCAAAACAGCTTACTTCACTTTCTACTGATCAACGCAGGTACAAAAATATCTAAACAACCCAAATAGAAATCCGATACAAGAGTAATCTATATAACACAAGTAATTTATGTGACAAAGCCGACAACATCCAACCTTTCATTAGAGGAGGGCTATCAATTTTTCACTCCGTCCAATTTATAAGAGACTCCATTGACCCCCCGATGCGCGAAAGAAACTACTGATAAGTCAGGGAGATTGATACGCCTTCAGACTAGTATATATTATAAATCCTGCAGGAGTATATTACAGCTCTTAGACTCTTCATCAGCGCATATACGTCCCCACTGCTGGGGCACGAGCATACTTTAAACTAGAACGATCAGCAGCGGTACCATGAGTTGGCTATCGAAAACTTACGTACGTTGGAACCTATCGAGTTGTTTTAATAATACGAACGATTTTAGTTCTTAGCGTAACCACCAGGGGCGCTGTACAAGTTTTTCATAGACTTATTTACGTAGGCAATATCGAGTCCGTCACTTTTAAACTCATGTTAGCGCTACTGTCCTTAGTCAACCACGCTGGCCAAGTGCGGGTTGGTCGACTACACAACCTAAGAATTTCTTCATAGGTGTGCAGGTTTCCTCACGATTATTTCCTTCACCATCAGAGCATCGAATAAACGTTCACGTTCAACTTTAAAATTTGAAAGATTTACGGTCCATTGTGCCTGTCGACCTCATATGGATAACTCAACCGCTTACCATCAGGTGGAGTGAGGTCATCTTGTTAGCCTTTTATAAAAAAAAAGCATTGGTACGTGTCGGGGTTTGAACTGGCTACCTCTTACATGGAAAGCAACGGCCTTAACCACTCGGCCATCGGCGCTCGCAAGAGTAATTTATGTAACAGAGCCGACAACATCCCGCCCTTCATTAAAAGGTACAGACGCTATCAATTTTTCACTCCGCCTAATTTATAAGAGACTCCATTGACCTTCCGATACGGTAAAGAAAGCCACTGATAAGTCAGGAAGATTAATTCGCCTTCGGGAGTGTATTCCTTAGACTAATAGGTACTATAGATCCTACTGGAGAACATAGCTCTCACAGTTAGTAGTCAAAACTACCTCTAGAATCTAAAAATATTAGTATAGATCTTGACAATTTAGAAAACTGAAACTGTCTAAATATCCCGATTTACCATGTTGTTATGTTTTAATGAGCTCCCGATATTTCCCGGACAGTTTCAGTTTTCTAATGTGTGTAACCAAGACAGTTTAAAATTATATATCTTGATTGATGCTCTATATTTTGGTGTCAAGTAAAAACAATTAAAATAATCGATTCTATAAATCCAGTTTGTATCATTGATCTAAAGAAGGGAAGGAAAGCCATAAGTGGCGTTAAGTAAAGACATCATTCGGGGAGACCTACGGGTATGTCCAGAAGTGGACAGAAATGGGATGATGATGATGATGATGATGAAACTCTGAGGCCCACCCATGTCCGGGTATCCTGAATGGTCTCAGGTTCGAATCCGGGACTCAAACATTTATGTGCTTTTAGGGATTAGGAATAATGCACGTATTCTTCATCGTATCTATATATACGATCAAGAATAGGAATAGAAAATGATTTTCCTCACCACGGGCACGACGCTCTATAATTTGTTTGCGTGAAACAAACACAAATAGTTTATTCATTTGTTTGACAAACCAACGTCTGTTTACGTTATTTCATGAATATCAGTGATAAGTGATACATTAACATAATTTTATAAAATCTCGTGGTAAGTACTAAGTACTTACCACGGGATGAGATCAATGTATGTGATGTTGTGCAATATTTATTTTATTTATATTTATTTATAAAGCCTAATATTTAGCATAGTAAATTGTACTCTCTATTACCTTCATAACAGAGCAAATCATTTAATCTGAACATCATAAACTCTACAAAAGAGCTGGTCAACTCAAGGACAGTGGAACTAGTGCAGTCTCAAAGTTACATTGGCACGTGTGAATAAAGAATCCCGGGCATGCGCAGATACCACTTAGAAGTGTAAAGATGTGTCCAAATTGGTTAAGCAGAGTAGAACACGAGGCAAACGATTCTGCTTGCTGTCAATTTAGATTTGGATGGAGCCTTATTATAATTTATACACGCAATTTCTTACATGGTTTTCTTCTCAAGTTTTTCTTGACTGAGTAATGTAGAGATTTGGGGCTTGTAGTAACCTTAACTGTACTTGTGGGATGGCAATCACACCTATAATTCCGAAGCAATTTTCTTATACAGTTGTGCTAATTATATCAGCAACTATTGGTGAACACAAGTAAAGTTTCTAGACACACGCATCGAATTTCATTAAAAAATATTTGTCTCGACTGAGAATCCAACGCACCACCCTTAATGCAAGAGACGAAGTCACTTTCCAATGTGGCATCAAGCCAGTCGACCTCTTATACGCGTTTACTCCAGTCCAAACATACCTTTAGGCTAGGGTGGGACATAATGCATTCCGGTGCACCCCAGTGCATGTAAGCAGGCCTTTAGGGTGAAGTCGATAGGCTCAATAGTATCTATTGTGACTGTCGACCTCATATGTGGACCTCACACTGCTTACCATCAGGTGCAGTGAGGTCATACTGGGAGGTTAATGAAAAAGAGGCTCGTAAGTACTAATAAATAAGAAACTAGTTAAACCTGATGGTTTTATGTTTACAAATAGAGGCCGCCCACGACTTCGTCCGCGTGGAAATGTGCAAATTAAAATAGCCTATAATGTACCTTGTAAAATTAGCTATGTATTAGCGAAAGTCCCGTCGAATTGGGTCCAGCCGTTTCGTGGATTAGTGGAAACAAACAGACAGACAAAAATATTTTAGTTGTGTTTTCGTTATTGGTAACCGATTAAGATTCATTCCCATTAAGTAAAAAGTGGTTACTTTAACACTTCAATCATATTCAGTTGTTTAGATAGTGTAATATCATGAATAGTAGACTTTAACAAAAAAATTAACTATTCAATGCTATTAATGTTTACTGCCCATTTACCAGTCTGAATGTTCCCTTACAAAGCAGGGTGGATCATAACGCATTCCGGTGCACCCCAGTGCATTCTTGCATCGTTGCACACGACTTGCCGCAAACGGGACGGTCAGAACACTGTCCTATTGTCCGGGCTGACGGGCTGCGAAATTAAGTCCGGGGACATGTTGTCAGATGAACTTTTATGTATTACTAGCTATGCTCGCGACTTTGTTCACATGGATTTCAAGATTTTACATTCAAAAGTTTTTTCCCAATAACTCCCATTCCAGTGGGAATTTTGCAATATCGCGTTGCAAGTAAGCTATACGTTCATTAGGGTACCTGCATGCCAAATTTCAATCAAATAGGTTTTTTTAATAAGTGTCTTCAAATGCTTTAAGATCCACTTTATGGCAAGATTTCGTAATAGGGTATAACTGCAGCATGATTGGTGAATATTGCCATGTCTGTCAATGTCACGTGAAAAATAACTAATCATGCTGCAGTTGGTCCTCACGCCTATATTAATTAAATTAATTACTAATTTCTCATACGCGAAAGTCCTTTTGAGGATCATAAAGGTGCAAATAATCAGAGAAAAAATAAGTATCATTTGCATAGAATCAGCATTCCTATCTTCTTCTTATCGTATGGTTGATGAACAACCTGGTGTCAGAGTTTAAACCGCCCGTAGGCCTTTGACATGGCTTCACACACCGTTGAAAAATCTCTCAGGTGTGCTGGTTTCCTCAGGATGTTTTACTTCACCGTTAAAGCGTCGAATAATGGTACATATGAATTTCAAATTTGAGAAGCACATTGGTACCTGGCGGGGTTTGAACTTTGAACTGGCGACCTCTCGCATGACAAGCAACTACCTTAAACACTAGGCCATCAAAGCCTTTTAAAAAAACAATTGTTAATTAAAAAGGTATATTTTTAATAAGTGTCTTCAAATGCTTTAAGATCCAGTTTGTGGCAAGATTTGGTAATAAGGTATAACTGCAGCATGATTGTTGAATATTGCCATGTCTGTCAATGTTACGTCAAAAATAACCAATCATGCTGCAGTTGGGCCTTACCTACGTATTGCTATCCAGTGAATTTCTCATACACGAAAATCTTTATTGAGGATCATAAAGGTGCAAATAATCAGGGACCAAATAAGTATAATTTCCAAAGAATCAGCATTCCTATGAACCATCAGTTTTAACTTTCATAAAAGCTTGCCAACAAAACTTTTTTGTAAACGAAATAAAAAAAATCATGTACCAACAAAAAAGCGTATTCCCTGAAACATGTTCGCGACATTGGTGATTGATAGCGCAAGTAATCCCACGAGCGTAATACATAACCCACGGAAGGGACCAGGTTCGAGTCCAGCGCAATCATTCCCGTACGGCTTTGTTTCATATTCGGATTTCCTTCGGGGAAAAAAAAACGATTTCCACTTTTTATCGCGTGTTTTACACAGAATTGGAATTTCTCTCGAATTATGCGGAATTGAGAATGTTTGCCGTTTTTGTGTATGAATTAAATATGTTTCATTGTTATGATTCTAAAATATTATATAATATAAACGTTCTCGTGGGAATTTTGCAATATCATGTTGCAACTAAACTTTAAGCCTAATTTCAAGCGTCTATGTAACTTAAGCGGTTTAGATTTTTCATGATGCCCGCTGATTCCGTGGGAATTTCGAGAATTCCGATCTTAATGCACCTCTATGGTACCTAAGCTACGTCTCTTTCAAATTTCAAGTGCCTACGTTTAGCTGTTTAGGCTGTGCGATGATGTTAGTCATTCAGTCAGTTTCTCTTCTTATATAATTATTAACACACCCAGACACGCAACAAACACTGATGTTCGTCACAAATTTATTTGTCCTGTGTGGTAATCGAACTCAAGACTCTGGTAACCGTAGGTAGAGAACCTAGGTTATTAACGACTGTTCAACTGAGCCAGACTAAATCTTAAGTTTGTATTAACGAAATGGTTTTTACACTTTATGATCAAATCATATAGCTATTTTAATCGGTTTTAGCCGGTATTCCAACCGAATAAAGTTCAAAATCCGGTGGCACACAGTTGCTCCGTTGCTTTATTAAGTTAAGCTTCATCAAACTTCGACAAATTAGTTGGCTTAAAAAGTTTTCTTGACATCCCGCACAGCTCAATACCAATGCGAGACTCCACGCCCTTGTCTCGTTGTTGCCGCAGCAGTGGTATGCTCTTTCACGGCTTTCAGGGTGAGTGCGACATGCTCAATATGGTCTATTGTGCCTGTCGACCTCATATTTGGATCTCACTACCGCTTACCATCAGATGGAGTGAGGTCATCTTGTTAGCCTCTTATTTATTTATTTATTTATATATGACACACCAACAATACATGCATAAACATAACATCCAAAAATCACTCATTATAACTAGGTTCTGATACATGCATCAGTTACAGGTGAGTACAACTTTTAACAATATAAACTTATAACATATAAATAATTTACTTATGAACTTATATACTTGAATAGCAATATATACTCGAATAGCAATATATTACCTCAAATTATACATAAATCTAAACTTTAACAAAATTAAAATAATACTGAAATAATAATTCAAATTAAAATGAATAATAATAATATTGAAAAATAAAAAAATCATACAAATTTGCACATCTAAAATAACCCAAGGATACACCGTGAAATCTAAGTGGTTGTTTTCCCGTAGCAGAACGATTTACCTTTAGTACCTAGTACCAAATCATGCTAGTTATTTCGTGTATGAAATAAACATTTTTTTTTAAATGTTTTCAAAAAATAATCATCCATCTCGAAAGCGTGAGAAGCGACAGTTCTCTTAAGTGATGTGACGTAATCAGGTACTGCTAGCCGCATGAAATGGATAGGAAGCTTCATGCCCTAAGTGATAAAGCTTTTCGAGCGTGCTTTCGAGTTTCATTTATCCCTTTCGTAAAGCCAGAATTTATTTAAATTAAAAGAAAAGACGTGTGGCACTCGGGGACTGCCGCGGTATAGCTATTGCATAGCATCGTCCGATTTCGGAGCAGCTCGTCTCGATTCGTGCGAGTTTCGTAGAGTCGTACAATACGTCTAACCGCACGCACACTAACGCCGTGCCGAAGTCTACTGAACTGAAACGACGTTAGACGATTGTGAGGTGTTTTTCTTTACGGAATTTCTTTGGTCGCCGCGCTCAAAGCCCGCGATAAAAGCTATGCAATAGCTTAAATACTGTACAAATCTATTTTAATACTAAGATAGAATCATTTTATCATTAAGATAACAAACAACCATTAACATTTAACGGTGTATATCTTGAAAAGCGCCGTCAAAGTTCAATTTTATTTTCCATACATTTTAACCAAAACAGCTTACGTAACTTGCAATTTCGTGTCACTTGCAAGGCAGTGCACGTTTGCTTTCCGTTTATATACATCGCAACTCCTTCAAACTCCGAAGTTACGTTTAACTTAAGTGAAATTGGCATCTTATATGCGCGCCAGCTGTGTTTAGTCGAATCCGGAATCACTTTGACTTAGTATTTTAATTTGTTTCTGCAAGATACTAATATACTTACCGAGCGAGTTGGGGAGGCATATCCAAACGAGGATTTCAAGACGGCACTCGTACATTATTTGATGAGGGTGGATTTATTTATTCAAGTCTCACTAACAACGCATAATATATTTACCATGCTGTTTTACATAACACGTACTCGCAATCATCGGGTTTATTGAAGTGTTGTGAGAAATAAAAACGTAAAGACTAAGATTTAGGCGGTCTAGTCACTATCACTTGTCAATTCAGTAAAAACATGATTCTACCACCGGAACATCGATAACGGAAAAAAGAAAGATATAGTTGGATAATTTCATAATCAAAAATTCACAGTGGTTGATGTACTCTTTAAAAAATATTCTTCCATTAAATAAATAAATATTACACAACATCACATACATTGATCTGATCCCGTGGTAAGTAGCTTAAGCACTAGTGTTAAGGATATCAGAATCAACAGAGTATACACAAATAAACTTAAATATATTTGGGAATGAGAGTGGGAATCGAACCCACGACTCTTGGAACCGCAGCTTATGAACCTGAGTCACTAACCACTGTTCCACCGAGCCAGTCATTGATTTAGAATCCTTTGAACAATTACATTGACCAACCGTCTCGGATCTATTGTGACGGGCTGTATTTCAGCTTACAGCCTACAGACAGACGAAGGTCAGATGCTCGTCCATCGTTAGGGAAATCGATAAAATATCACTACATAGTATAAAACAAAGCTTCCCGCTGACTGTCTATCCAAAGCATAGTTCTCTGAGAGTCTCATTCTTCTTCTTATCGTATGGTTGATGAACAACCTGGTCTCAGAGTTTTTAAGCCGCCCGTAGGCCTCTGACATGGCTTCACACACCGTTGAAAATTGTCTCTGGTGTGCTGGTTTCGTCACGATGTTTTCCTTCACCGTTAAAGCGTCGAACGATGGTACATATGAATTTCAAATTTGAAAAACACATTGGTACCTGGCGGGGTTTGAACTGGCGACCTCTCGCATAGCAAGCAACGATCTTAACCACTCAGCCATCGACGCTATTAAGAGTCAGAACTCGCCACGCGGTCTCCGCCCGCATACATAGAGAAGGATATCTCTCCTCTCCCATCTATATTTAGTAGATATAGGGGTAATTATATTAAAAAAAAGATAGGAAATTAAAAAAAAAACATGTATAATCGAATAGAAAATGGAGATCATCATCATCATCATCATCATCAGCCCATTTCTTTTCCCCAAATGCACCCCAATGCACGCCACTTTTGACGTTCTTCGGCAAACAGAGATATTTTGTTCAAATCGATAATAAAGTATAATTTAATGTAGAAACACTTTTAAATTCAATGACGAATCTCCAAACAGTCTTCGAACACAACGTACTTTAATGATCTTTGATCTCCAACATTAACACTTCAAATCGCAGAGTCGATAAATGATTAAAGTAAAGTTCAAAGTAACAAATACAGTTGTATTGTAAACTATTTGTCCAAAAGTGTGACGTCAGAGCCATGTGCGCATGTCAATGTCACGTGAGTCCAATGGACTTTGGAATTTGAAAACTTTTATAACGATCTTCGTAAACGCACGCAATGAAGCCCCGTAAGTTTAATTAAAGAATAGGCGACTGTGTTGGGGCTTCTGCAGTTAATTTAAAAGTCAACACAATTTGTCTGGGAATGTGAAATGATAACTACTGTACAGTCGGCATCAAATAGTTAGTGACATACATACATAAAGTCACGCCTTTTTCCCAGAGGGGTAAGCAGAGATCAGTTCCAGCGATCCACGTTTCACCTTTGCGGGAAACGTGACGTGACGGTTTGTGGACCACGTCGCCGCCATTCTGCCTTGTGCATTGTTTTAACATGGAGGGAGGATACTATCGCCTCGCATGATTTGGACTGAGTCGATAGTAGCTCGAGGAGCCGGGGTCGCTTACCCGTATACCGTTCACCAACCACCGGACAGATAGTTGTGACTGGTATCCCCTGACTGGCTAGTTAGTAACAGTCAGGTTATTCAAATTCAGACACAAAATATTAGTCTTTATGGGTCTACACGCGATATTAGGAGTAGCAAATACATAGCTACTTACTGCCCGACGTTTTGACAGGGTTACACCAATCATGGTCGCGAGTGAACTGATTGGTTAGCCTGATTAATTAGACTCATCCTAAAAGTCAATAATATACCTTTGGCTGGATGACTGTAACCATATTAATGGCGTTTTGATTGAACCTTTGAATAAGACGTTACGAATGTCTCGGATTTTTGAGTGATTATATAATTATTCTCCTAAGTATTACTAGTTCTTTAATATTATGTACAGTACCTTTGTGAAGAGGAAATAAAGAAATATTATATGATTATTATTATAATTATTCACCTTAAATGCCTCGTTGGTCTATTGGTAGCAAGCGCTACGTAAGGACCGAGAGGTCCCCGGTTCGAATCCGGGGTCGGGCAAAATTTGTGTCAGTTTTTCTGTGATGAAATTACTCAGCCTGGAGTTAGGAAGTCGGCGGTTGAACGCCCGTGCCTCGGAAAGCACGTTAAGCTGGCGGTCCTGCGCCCGATTTCTCAACGGTCATGTCGGATTGCCGCCTCACCGAGTAATGAGAGTAAGGGAGTAGAGAGTGCACTGTGTTTGCGCGCACCCTTGTGCTCTATAATATGTCCTGCGCACTTAGCTGATCTCAATTGAGATCGACTGCCATGGCTGAAATCGGCCGGACGCCTTATTATTGACAACATTATGGAAACTTGCTCCAATATTCTCGAATTTTTGGATGTGTCTAATTTTTGAATATCCCTAGTGCAACTAAGTATTTGCTGCTGACTGTACAAGACAAAGTAAAACGTCTGTTATGTTCACTAACGAAATAATAATGCGCTGCACCTGTTGCACTGGTAAGATTATAAAGTAGTTTACATTTTTGCAGAGAAAAAAGACGTGTGGCACTCGGGGACTGCCGCGGTATAGCAATTGCATAGCATCGTCCGATTTCGGAGCAGCTCGTCTCGATTCGTGCGAGTTTCGTAGAGTCGTACAATACGTCTAAACGCACGCACACAAACACCGTGCCGAAGTCTACTGAACTGAAACCACGTTAAACGATTGTGAGGCTTTTTTCGTTACGGAATTTCTTGGTTCGGTCGCCGCACCTAAAAGCTATGCAATAGCTTAAAAAACTAATTCTAAATACTTTTATTGAGAATTCTGGTAAAGAAATAAAACATTTATTGATCACACATATACATTTACTAATCAAACAAATACACATACAGGTAAAATGATGCATCGTGTTGTGTACTTCGACAATAAACGATATTTATTTATTTATCAATAGGTTCTGCCTCAGCATGTGCTGTAGTCGCTACAGCGCTGTTTTTCTTTCAGATCCTTTAAGTGATAAATAATTTTAAACTGTCATGGTTACACACTAATACACACACTACAAAACTGAAAATGTCCGGGAAATTTACCATATTATTTTGTTTGAGTGACGCTAAAAATACAGATCACGGTACAGTTTACAGTAAGTAAAGGAAACTCCTTGCACTGGAGGAGTTTCCTTTTAAGTAGAAATTGTTTTAGGAAACTCTTTTACATAATTCGTAAATTATGGTTACATTATATTATTCTTGAATAGAAAATATTTGACTTAGGCCTGATTGTCCTAGTTTAGAGTAGGCTCGAACCCCTCGGTAAGGATGTTTGTGGGCTAAAGCTAAAATATACCATCAACATCATCATCAGCCCATATACTTCCCCACTGGTGGGGCACGGGCCTACCCTAAACTAGGGCGATAAGGTCAGTCAACCACACTGGCCAAGTTCAGGTTGGTTGTACATAACCTAAGAATTTATTAGTAGTGCAGGTTTCCTCACTATGTTTTCTTTCACCGTTAAGGCGACGTTTAATCGTACATATGAATTTCGAATTTCAAAATCACCGTGGTACGTGGCGGGGCTTGAACTATCGACCTCTCGCATGACAAGCAACGACCCTAACCACTCGCCCATGGATGCTACTACTACGCACTAAAAATAAATATTTACTTATTATTCGTACTGAACACAGCAAGTAACACAAATAACTGACATTGTAGTACACTCGTGAACAGAACCGTTGCACAGATTCAAAATTGTGTAAAACCTCCCGCTCTCCAGAAAAGCACGCTTTATTAATCTATTTGCATACGTATGTATTTCTTTTGTTGGGAAAGTACAATACTAGCGTTCCCTAACCCACACGAACAAGAATGTTTTTGCCTGAAAAGAAATGCGATGCAAGTCCTACGTTCGGTATGTTGTTCCTATTCGCGGGAATGGGTGATTTTAAAATTATTTTTAGCCGTGTTTGCTGTTTTCGTTTCAAGAATGAAGTCACTTACGGTTGGGGTTTACAGTTATTTGTATTTGTATTTATATTAGTCAACACTTGCGTCATATGACTCTGAATGTCGAACGTACGGAGACCAACACAATTTCAGAGTGTTTTATATAGTAGGTAGTGGAGGGTTAATATTTTGATAGTGTGACTCAATTATTTCAACAATCTTCTATAGAAAATTATATTATAAGAAGCTTCTACTATAGAAGCATGTAGCTTATTCCGTTTTTCTGAGTACCTCATAGTTTATCCAAAAATGAAAAGTCGCAACATGGCTCAGGTTGGTTAAATCGTTTATTTCGTTTACTTATATTCTTATTTCGTGCGTTCCGGGATCAGCACTGTACGAACCGGAGCCAGGGGGACCATTGCTACGGCAAGCGCCGGACCAGTGGAGTGTTAGTGGTGGTATTGTGCAGGTGGAGCGGGTCAGCCCGCCGGCCAGGGAGACCCGTAGAAACAGTAGTGCCTTCCGTTCTCGCGGACTGGCCAACTCGGACCCGCACAGCTCAATACCAATGCGAGACTCCACGCCTTATCTCGTTGTTGCCGCAGCAGTGGTCTCCTCTTTTACGTCCCCCTTTCCCTCTAATATCGATGTTCCGGGGGAGAGGGGTGAAACGGCTTTCAGGGTGAGTGCGACAGGTTCAATATGGTTTATTGTACCTGTCGACCTCATATTTGGATCTCACTACCGCTTACCATCAGGTGGAGTGAGGTCATCTTGTTAAATAAAAAAAACTTACATAATAAGTCAAATAAAGAAGGGTCAAATCAAAAGTACCCGTAATCGACGAGCGTGCAAGAAGGGATTGATGGATGTGGAACAAGCTAAAGTGGTGTGCCAGGACCAAAACACATGGCAGGAAGTGATCTCTGCCTACCCCTCTGGGATGTAAACACAAATTCACTAGATAAACGAAGGAGGTTCAATTCCTGCAGCTGTTATGATTTTCAGCTTCTCTCAGGGATGTTGTGTTACAGCTAAATTAGAGTCTGGCTGACAATGATTCCTGTAAATATTTTATTTGTACTTCACCTGTACCTCTTGTTAAGCACTACTTTCATCGATGGCGGACTCTTTATAATTTAAATTTTATTTAATATCAAAAAGAGTCCATTCAAACAAGGATTCTAAGTTATTCTTATTTCTTCCGCGTCGATTGCAAACTTCTCTTGAATCGAAAGCGTAACTCACTTTTATTTACTTTACGGCGATCGAATGAATCTCGCTAAAATTTAATTTAATAGAGTTCTAAAGAGTTTTTATCAAGGGCCCGAAGCTCGTTTTACCGGTCAATCTGAATTTGATTTATTATTAAAAGTGCACTCGCGAATGGACTGATGTTCTGTTTAATAATTGCTAGTGAAGTCTGATCCTTTTATTTTCGTTTTATAAAAAAATATATTTAAAACTAGTTCGATTTCGTCTGATTCTTTTATTTTTTTGCATTTTATATAAAAATATATTTAAAACTAGCGGCCTTCGATTTCGACCGCGTGGAAACGTGGACATTAAAGTAGCCTGTAATGTACCTTGTAAAATTGGCTATGTATGGAATTGCTCCAGCCGTTTCGGAGATGAGCAGGTACAGAAAGACATACAAAAATATTTTTAGTGGTGTTTTTGTTATTTGTACCCGATATAAATTCATACCCGTTCAGTAAAAAGTCTTAATTTTATATTACAAACAGGCACTTCCATTTTATTTAGTTGTATAGATACTTAATATTACACCACATCAAATACATTGATTTGAACCCGTTGTTAGTATCTTAAGCAAGTGCAAGCAAGTGCTGGAATAAAATGCATACCTCATTTATGAAGTAATATTTATTTACTAAATATTAGTCTTTATGGGTCTACACGCGTTATTAGGAGTAGCAAATACATGGCTACTTACTGCCCCACGTTTCGACTGGGTTACACCAATCATGGTCGCTCGCGACGTGTATTTGCTGCTCCTAATATCGCGTGTAGACCCATAAAGACTAATATTTAGTGTAATGGAACGCGAAAATCTAAAATAATATTTATTTGATACTTGTTAGTGATTCCAGCGAACTTTATACCATCGATGCGCAATTTTCTTACTTTTTCCATTGAAATCGGTCGACCTGTTTTCGAGATTTGCGCTTAACTACTAATTCAGTGATTCATTTATTTATTAAAGATAGCTTTTTTTTCCTTGCAGATTTCAACTTACCCAGTTCAGCAAATCCACCGTAGCAAAGGTTCTGACTCCACAGCAGAGAAATAGGTATGTATTGTCCACATAATGATATTTTAATACATAATTTGACTGGGAATGTGCTATAATAAATAGGTAGAAACTACCATTTGGTTTAGTTCTGCATGCGTGAACCGGAACGAAAATATAACTGGAAGGAACAAAAATGGCGGTAGTGATTGAACCAAACGGCGGTGATGATGACATGACTACTCCAAGCCCTCATCGTAGTCAGTTATGCTACGGCGACATTAACGAGTTACGGCAAATATTCGTGCGACTATCCTGCTCTACAAGACGTAGACTGAAAGAGACATAAATAAAAAACTCATGTAGCCGAATTAGAAAATAAAACTTTTTAGTCTCCCCTGACCACGGGCTGGAATGTGTTCAAAACGTTTGGTCTCTATAATAATATAATTTATATATTTATATAAGTACTAAAACACAAAATTTTTTTCCTTACTGACATACAATGATGGCTTGGAGTAGCCTCGTCATCATCGCCGGGGAGCGGATGGCTCTCACCTAAACTAATACACTACAATAGCAATACTTCGTTTTTTACAACTTATATTGTAAATATATTCTAAGTTTGTGAAATTCATGGTTTACTAAGAAAACGTATAAACTTTGATGGTTAAATGAAGTTTAACATTCAGTATTACCACGGAAATATGAACAGAAGTCTCCTAACTCGTAAGTTAAATTAATTCATGTAATTTCCGGAAACTGACAGTCCATGAATATTCTTGTTAATTATTTTGCCTTACTAATTATAAATTAGCAACGCCGGCGGCGTGGGTTTGATGCCTTCAACTGAAGTCTGATCTGTTTCGGACACCGAGACAATCTTCCGTGACCGCGGGCTATGTAAAGAGCCTGAAAGGTCCCATCTGTATATTAATTACATCTCATCATTAGCCCATTATACGTTCCTACTACTGGCGCACGGGCCTACCCTAACTTAGGGCGATAAGGTCTTAGAAAACGCTGGCCAAGTGTGGTTTGGTTGACTACGAAACCTTAGAATTTCTTCGTAGGTATGCACTGTGCAGGTTTCCTCACGATGTTTTCCTTTACCGTTATTTCGAACTAGTCGACATTGCGAACTTTATTTCGCTATCCACAAATTCATGGTCGAATTAAATTATTTTTCTATTTGCGTCGATGGCAATTTGTTTTAATTTTGTTTAACAAGAAAATCGTTCATGGAATCTGTTCTCGAGATTTGTACTTAGCTAAAAGTAAGATACAAGTCTGTCTTGAATAGAATAAATGATGTATTTGCAATGATAGTAAATTGAAACAAATGTTCAAGGTAAGGCTCCCTTACAAAAACTTTTTACAATATTGATACGGAAATATTCGTGCGCGAATCTGACTCGCACTTGGTCGTTTTTTTTTTTAAGCTATTGCATAGCTTTTATCGCGGGCTTTGAGCGCGGCGACCGAACCAAGAAATTCCGTAACGAAAAAAACCTCACAATCGTCTAACGTCGTTTCAGTTCGGTAGACTTCGGCACGGTGTTTGTGTGTGTGCGGTTAGACGTATTGTACGACTCTACGAAACTCGCACGAATCGAGACGAGCTGCTCCGAAATCGGACGATGCTATGCAATAGCTATACCGCGGCAGTCCCCGAGTGCCACACGTCTTTTTTGTATTACAGATAAGTAGTGTTCGTTCAAATAGACAGAACTCTACAGACAGCCAAGAGCAATAAATCTCAGCTCTATATCATCGTAATATTATGTATTTGCTCACCGATATTCAGACAGCAAGGGGAAGTGCTATCACAGGCAGTGATTTGAGAACGTCGTAACACTAAAACGTTATGTTGATTTTATACGGCGCGTGACGGAACGAGCGGCGAATTTTGATGTCATTTTTCTTGATGATGTCTTGGTTTTATCGTTGGCATTAACAATTTTACACCCTGTGGCCGTTAGGGCGTAAGTACACTGCAGAAAGACCCGACTGGCTTCAGCCATGGCGGCCGATTTGAATTGAGACCAGATAACTGCGCAGGACGCCTTATAGTACACGACTACACACTCTGTTCCCTTGGTACACAGGGCTGCGCTAATCGTTGATACTCGACGTCTCCAAGCGACTAACGCCATTCAAATTCAATGAGGTTCGTACACTAGTCGATGTATACATACGTCGCAACTATTTTTAAGATGTCGCAGTAGTTATTGAATATTAAATTTGTTTCTGAGGTGGACCGCTAGGCATGTACTGGCTGAATAGGCAATTCGGGTCTTGCGATTCAATTCTGTGTGTACGAACCGTGCGCTACTTAATACTCACGATACTAATGTATTACACAACGGTGGTACGAAGGGCCTCTCATAGTTCGGCGAGACGGCAATCCGACATAACGCAATGATGGACCACACCGGCTTAACGTGCTTTCTAAGGCACGGGTGTGCATCTGTCAACTTCCTGACTCCGGACTGAGTCTTTTCATGTTATTCATTTTACAGAATAGTCAAATTATTTTGCGTAAAACATGACTCTGTTAAGCGCGGTAGACGGTCAAAATTTATTGAACTCGGGGTCGCGAAATATTGTAATTAATAATATAAATAAGTACCAATTTATACGATTAATTTTACAATAATAAGGATCTAGACAGTACTTCTATCTGCTACTAGGGGAGGGAGCTACGGTGTCGCTTTCTGGTCCTCTGGACTCCTTAAACTATAAACTTTTTCTTTCTTTCAAACTACTTGCTGCTTTAAACTAACCCTGCTCAACACTGACTGTGGACCAAATTTTACTTAAATCGGTTGTGTAAATAGTATAAATTAGTTTAAAAAAGCATCGATGGCCGAGTGGTTAAGGACGTTGCTTGCCATGCGAAAGGTAGCCAGTCCAAAACCCGCCAGGTACCAATGTGTTTTTCAAATTTGACATTCATCTGTACATCATTCGACGCTTTAACGGTGAAGGAAAACATCGTGAGGAAACCAGCACACCTGAGATATTTTTCAACGGTGTGTGAAGCCATGTCAGAAGCCTACGGGCGGTTTAAAAACTCTGACACCAGGTTGTTCATCAACCATACGATAAGAAGAAGAAGTAGTTTTGGTATGAAAGCGCCACAGATAGACACAGTTACATTCGCATTTATAACATTAGTAAGGATTCATGTGATGTGGATTTGTACGCATACTGATTTTAGCGGACATGTTTTTTCAATTACGCGGGCTCACGCGCGCGTAGAACAAATTACGTTACGCACTTGTGTATATACTCGTATTATTGTTTTCTTCATACGGGAATTAGGAATGGAACATAATTTACTCACAAATTGGTCTGGAGCCTTAAGTGCTAATCTGACTTGAACATGACCGAATTTTTATTCTTTTTTCTGTGTGTCTTCACGTCAAATGATGTCTATACGTTTATACATTTAATAATGTACACACACACTTGTAAAATAATAAATAGAAGATGGAACGCGGGAATATAATTTAGGCAATCAAATATGAAATAAAAGGGATATAAAAAGAGGTACAAAGGCGATATGATAATAATAAAGGAATGAGATATGAGAAACGGAACGGTAAAAAAATGAGATGAAGAGAAATGAATTATAGTAGAAGCAATATTAATAAAAATATAAATTCGATAAATAAACAAATAATAACAATTTTTACACGACATGCATTGATCTGATTCCTTGGTAAAAAGCTTAAACACTTGTGTTATGGATATTCGAATCAACAGTGCCTAAACATAAACTTAAATATATTCAACTAGCTTTCCGCCTGCGACTTCGTCCACGTAAAGTCGTTTAACGGGTAAAACATTACTTCTTTATAGCGCATAAAAATCCTATATCCTTTCCTAGGCTCTGGACTATATCTGTATCAAATTTCGTTTAAATCGGTTCAGTACTCTATGCGTGAAAGCGTAACAGACTGACAGACAGACAGAGTTACTTTCGTATTTATAATATTAGTAAGGATAACACACCCGGAACAACCACCGATGTTCGTCACACAAATTTATTTGTTCCGAGTGGGCTCAAACCCACGACTCTTGGAACCGTAGGTAGTGAACCTGGGTCACTAACCACTGTTCTACCGAGCCAATGGCAGTATTTTTTTATGATTGACGTTAAGGATGACTATACACTACACAATCTGATGGGAAGCAGCCGTGAGGGTCCATATATGAGTTTGACAAGCATAGTAGACCCTATTGAGCCTGTCGCTCTCACCCTGAAGGCCTGCACATGCCTGATGGATTCTTAATTCTCAGAGAATTCAGTCATGAATATTAGTCTTTATGGGTCTACACGCGTTATTAGGAGTAGCAAATTACATAGCTACTTACTGCCCGACGTTTCGACTGGGTTGCACGCGAGCGACCATTATTGGTGCAAGTCGAAACGTCGGGCAGTAAGTAGCTATGTAATTTGCTACTCCTAAAACGCGTGTAGACCCATAAAGACTAATATTTAGTGTAATGGAACGCGAAACTCTAAAATCTTACAATTCAGTCATGAATCATAAACTTAACAGAACTGTCACATCATAATTTTGACATAACTTCATACTTGGCTATAACGTCGGAGCCCATTCAGAAGCAATTATATCATCAATCAATTGGCCCTATTAGTGTACCCCTACTAAGATTGTGTTAGAGCAAAATAAACTTTGTAGCCATAATAATAGGCCAATTTATTGATCAGGCTACTGACAAAAGACCCGGTTGTCTAAAAGTGAATCTAAATTCGCTACATTTAGGGTATATTTTACGTTGAAAGATGTCAAGCTGTTTTTATTTTGATTGTAACGATCGGTTATACGTCAATTTCGGAAGATTCTCGTAAACAGAGTCTTTTGAGTGATAATGTCAAGCGTAGATAATGTAAATTGTACAATATACCTCATAGATCATTTATAAAAACACTGAGTCTTCTGTCTATATATAAAAACCAATTGCTCTTTGTTAGTCTAGCTGGTAAGGATCTGTTCAAAGAATCAGTTCAATGTATGTGATGTTTAATTATATAACACTAGTGAACAGCCCTCGCTTCACTTTGGGTATAAATACATAATAGAACAATCCATCAAAATCCGATATATCCATATTAACATACAGACAGACGCGGAAAGACTATGCTTTATGTATACTATCCAGTGGAGCTCTACAATACAGTCCAGTGTAAATCAAACAGTCACAAAATATGTATTAATAGACGATAAAAAGAAAACCAGTTCATCGCTTCACACAAAACATTGTATTGTAAATTATTATTGATACACTAATAAAAGCATTCGATTTTCATTCAGCACCCACATATTTGTGCCTATTGAAATTCCGCTGAAACGCAACATGAACCAGCCAAAGTAAATACTAACAACATAACAATCAAATATCAAATGAAATCAAAACATATCTATTCAAACACGAGCTAAGCAATTATTATCGAATCGTATACAATTTCGCTGAAAAATAGATTATGCATTTTCAAGAATCAAATCTACGTAACTATGAAATGAAACTATAGTAACAACAGAATTCAAATTATTGGCGGTTATTTTTGTTTTAGTACATTTTTTATCACGAATTAATGGATCGCTTTCATTATTTTTATTTGTATGTACGATTATTCGACGCTTTGACGGTGAAGGAAAATATCGTAAGGAAACCTACGAAGAAATTATAACAGCGTGTCCACACCTAGCGATTTTTGGGCCAGTACGATCGCGTCGATATCGCCGCGATTAAATAATCGTCGCAAGCTCGCCGTGATCACGCCGCAATATCGCCGCGAATTCGCGGCGGTTACGCCTCATCCTACCTACCCGCTTAGCGCATTCGCCGCATTCTACAGCGCAGGTCCGTTCATGTTGGAAATATGAACGCAGCACGCAGCAAAATCGCAGCGATATCGCGGCGATCGAAATCGCCCAAAAATCGCTAGGTGTGAACAGGCACTTAGGTTGTGTGTGTAGTCGACCAACCCGCACTTGTCCAGCGTGTTTGACAAAGGCCTTATGGCCCGAGTTTATGGTAGGCCCGTGCCCCAGCAGTGGGGACGTATATCAGCTGATGATGATGATGATGATGTTTACATTATTGTTAACTTAAGGTTGTATCCTTTATCCTTTTCGTAACAAAACGAAGATGCTTCAACTAAATAGATTTACCAGCATTATACCAATTTTAAAATTTCAAATATGTTATCTTATATATAAAATTCTCGTGTCACAATGATCGTTCCCGTACTCCTCCCAAACGGCTTGACCGATTCTCATGAAATTTTGTGAGCATATTGAGTAGGTCTGAGAATCGGCCAAATCTATTTTTCATACCCTGAGTGATAAGGGTTGTCCACCCTCAACAAGTCGCGGGCACAGCTAGTTTATATATAAAAAAGTTAAGTATAAGGTACAAGTAATGCCATTTTCCTTGAATCAAATTATGGATTGGAAATACTTGAAAACACTTCCAAGAAACATTTTACAAAGTCTCTCCTCATAGATATTTCGGTGAAATATTTTGGAAAAATTAAGTGTAAGCTATTTATATTAGAATTGCGAAGAAATAGTAATTCCTTTAACAAATAATTCGTATTACTGAATAATAAAGTATTTTTTTACAATAGAAAAATCTAAAAGTATTAATCTCCACTCAACTCAGCTTAAAACATCTATTTCGGATACATTTACAAGTAATATTAAAACGTTTTAATAATAATAGACAATAATAAATTTTAATACATTATTTTTAAGTAAGTAACAAGTTGCAAATATTCGACGCTATAACGGTGAAGGACAGGTAAACCTGCACAGGTTTCCTCACAATTTTTTCCTACGAAGACAATCTAAGGATGTCAAGTAACCAACCCGCACTTGGCTAGCGTGGTTGACTAAGGCCTTAACGTACTAGTTGAGGGTAGGCCCGTGCCCCAGCAGTGGGGACGTATATGGGCTGATGATGATGATATGCTAGACTCTACTGACATCCCACGAAGTGTTCCATGCCACCTCTTGCCAGATGCTGTTGTGGCCGCCATTTCCAATTCAATTCTTCTTCGGCACGGATAGTATAGCCAAGAATACTTATAGCTCGTACTCTCAGGAAATGTAGGCCACATCTCGGTTAATAACGTTGGTATTGTGTGAGAAAAAATCGAATCTCATCCCAGATAAGTGTTTGCATTCATACTTCTGTGGGTTTACAATAAAAAATATTCTTCTTCTTCTTATCGTATGGTTGATTAACAACCTGGAGTCAGAGTTTTTAAACCGCCCGTAGGCCTCTGACATGGATTCACACACCGTTGAAAATCTCTCAGGTGCTGGTTTCCTCACGATGTTTTCCTTCACCGTTAAAGCGTCGAATGATGGAATTTCAAATTTGGAAAACACATTGGTATCTGGCGAGGTTTGAACTTGCGACCTCTCGCATGGCAAACAACGACCTTAACTAAACGGCCATCAACACTTTTTTTAAAAAATATTAATTTATTTATTTAGGAAGACCAGCATTTACTTTTTTAACAATGGAAAATAATCACTACATAGCATAAAGCAAGGTCGCTTCCTGCGTCTGTCTGTCCCTATGTATGCTTAAATCTTTATAACTATGCAACGAATTTTAAAGTGACCCCTTTCGATGGAAAAACCCTTCAATAAGGCGGATTCAAGAGAAGGTTTTATACTAGTTTAGTTACATTACATTTGATATTTTCGTAAAAATCCAACGATTTCATTTATTAACCATAGTTTTTCAGTAATGCAACATTAACGGGATTGAACAAGCAGTTAAATGGAAATTAAATTTACACAATATATAAATATATATTTATGTAAGTACCTGCTTTATAAATATAAATATTACGCAACATCACATAATATATTGATCCGATCCCGTGGTGTGTTACAGATATCATAATCAACAGTGGATACACGAATATACTTAAATATATTTAATAACACACCCAGACACGGAGCAAACACGCATATTAGTCATAATATATAGTCGTTAATATTTGTCCCGAGTGGGATTCGAACCCACGACTCTTGGAACCGTAGGTAGTGAACCTGGTTCACTAACAACTGTTCCACCGAGATAGAGTATATACTTCTTTACTGTTCAGCACTTTACATACATCTTGTTTTATGTCAAAAGTCGAAAGATTTTAAATTAAATTTAATTTGACAGTATTAAATGATGGATTGAAACTTACTACAGCTTCATTATTAAGCAGATAATATTAAATACGCAAATAATATTCAATTTCAATTTATATCCAGTAGTCTGTTCAATTTCAATAATGCTCTTGAATAAGAGCAATCAGTGTTAATGATTGAAATTCAGACAAATTGTACTTTAAAATAAATAAATATTTCACAACATAACATACATTGATCGGATCTCGTGGTAAGTAGCTTAAGCACTTGTGTTACAAATATCAGAATAAACAGTGGATACACAAATACACTTAACCTTATTTAATACTACAATACACCCAGACACGGAAAAACATCGATGTTCGTCACACAAATAATTTTCCCGGGTGGGAATCGAATCCACGACTCTTGGAACCGTAGGTAGTGATTCTGAGTCACTAACCACTGTTCCAACGAGCCAGTCAAAACCTTATTGGTGTACTTTATTATGTTTAACGTCGCCATGAAAATTAATTACGATTAGGTTGTCCTAGAAATCCTTTACTCTTCAAATTACAACCGGTCTCGTTTGAAATATTTTTACTCTCAAAGTTATTGTGAAATAAGAAGTAAAACATTATCAATTATGAATCAATCAATCAAGTCAAGTATTGAATAAATTGGGGTCGCTTCTTAGTGGTAAATCACTACCTTCCCTAAACTTAGGGATTAAATAAACAAAGTCAAAATATGACTATTGGGTAGGTTATTTATTCTATATTATATTATTTATATTTCCTAACTGACTAACGATGATGGCTTGGAGGAGCCTTGTCATCATCACCGGGCTTGCGGGGAGCGGATGGCTCTCATTCATTTCCACAGTTTAACCTATATTATGGCTCCAAGAAAACAAAACGCTTGCGCGATGTAAAAACTGTACAACGCCATCTATTGAGGCGAAACGGAACTAAAAAGAACAACACTTTGTATCGACTTAAACATGTATCTTAAATTATATTTTCTATATTAACAAAGAGAAACACATCTAACAAAGAAAAATAAAATCAATTATTCGCCTAATGTGCCCGATCGTATGGGGGTTTTAGTGAAATTACAGCTTTTGTTAAAGAAAAAAGAAATTACACCGCAATATCAATTAGGATGTCTTTCTCGACAGTTCATTGTCCATTAGCGGTATCCATTTGCCGTTCCAATGGGACAATGGAATAAAAGTAACAATGCATTGTTATTTGATAGAACCCAAACCGCATCTTTGAAAGAAATGGGAGCTTTTAAAAGTATAACTCTACACTTATGCGTATAACTGTACAGTGATCGCTATTTTGAAAGGATATCGCTAAATAATGACATGGTAAAATAAAAAAGAGGAAGATTTTGTTGTAAACCCATTCTTTGTAATCTACTAAACGATCCATTTGCGAGCTTTTACGAATCTTTTATATTTTTTACTTACAATATCTATGTAAATAAAGTGTAAAAAAATTACAGAACAACATGACATACATCGATCTCTACCCATGGATTTTATTTTTATAAGAGGACCTCACTCCACCTGATGGTAAGCGGAAGTGAGATCCAAATATGAGGTCGACTCGACAGGCACAATAGACCATATTGAGCCTGTCGCACTCACCCTAAAGCCCTGCTTAAATGCCGTTTCACGCCCCGCCTGAAGAGCCCGGGATCATAGGAGTGAGGGAAAACATATACTGGAAGAACATTCCATGCCTTAATGACATGTAGCAGAATAGAGGAACTAACCGTCTTGGTCCGAGCCACCAGCGCCTGCATTGTATGTGGATGGCAGCGCTGTCCAGCTCGTGTCGTTCGGGAGTGGAAAGGGGAGGGAGAGCCCAGCTGAAATAGGTCTTCAGAGCATTTGCCATTATAGAGACGGTAGAAAACACTTAGACTGGCAATGTCTCTACGTAGTTGTAGACGACTTCACCGATAATACAGACAGGACGTCGCTGCAACCTATCGAGGGCATCTAGCAAATATGTAACTGATGATGATGAAGAAGTAAATGTTTATTTTTTTATTTAACATTTGTCTCTATACGTAATATACACATTGAAGATATTAGAAGGATTCATAGATCGTAGAATCAAGTAGCTTTTGTAATACTTGTGTTCGTTCGAGTGTAGCGGTTAAATGCCGTTGTTTCACTTCGGTAAACATATTGAAAACAACAGATTTCTCAAGCGCGAATTTGATAACACGGCGTGGCGTAAAAACGGAATAACAACGGAACACGACCGTTTACATTAAAAGATGTTCCAAGCGAAAATAAGGGTACTTCCTTTATGTTTGATAAAAGTTTCAAATTTACATTTTCACAGTTTACTGGTACAATAATAATCATTATTTAATTAATTTAAATTCATTTATGAAAACTGGTTAAAAATTTTAGAGTACCGTAGATGCGGGTTACTTTAGCCCTAGGGGATAACTTTGTCCCAAATAAAAATAATGATCGAAACTCCCGCCGCTTCAGTGTTTATAGCGCATTCGTAAAAGTTCCGACCAAAAATGTAAGATGGAATTACTGTCGTCCAATAGAGTGTCGTTTGACTGAACTCGCGATCATGTACAAACCTGTCAGTTCACTCAACATTTTGGATGTGATAAGGTACGTAAAATATCTGTGCAAACTTTCTCACTAAACTCTGTTATTTTAACAAGTTAATCATTTGAATTGTTTTTGTTGTTATTATGTATATCTTTAGGGGTATGGTCAAGTGAATTTCATTTCGTTTTATTAACATTAAGTATTACTATTTGAGAAAAAGTAATGTAGGTATACTTTGTCCTGTATTTTGGGTAATTTTGGCCCTGGGTTAATGTTACCCGAGAGTATGGGCCAATGTAAGCCAATAATATATCGCTACCTTAAATCTCAAATGGAGTAACCGCCAATTTGGTCAAAATGACTTTTTGATGCAGTTTTATTTAGTTTTTTTTTCTCTATCGAACTGTATATTTAAAATCTTGAAATTCGCAAAAAAATGGTTATTACGACCCAATGTTTTTTTATGGATTTAAACACTTTTTATAAGGTAAACAGGTCGTAAAAGGCTAAGCCTACTTTACTTGGTGGTTACGCCCCTAGAAATTATTGTGACGTGAAAAAAATGTCATAACAAAAGGGGCTAAGGGACATAATTTGCCGGCGTAACTCGTAAGATTCAAAATTGCCATACAAAGAAAGGCGTTTACACCCAAAATCGCTGAACACATGAGTGTCATTATTATTGTTAGTATTGATGCGCGGGGGGATTAAGATTGCGGAGACATCGGCTAGTTATTGTTTTTCATCGTTCCGACATTTTAAATAAAAGTCCAAACACAAACGTCCAATAACGCGCCAAAGTCAACGTAACGGTAACAAAAAATGATAAATACACGGAGGAACGTAATCAATGCGCACAAGTACGAAAATGGCTAAATACATAGATGAATGTATGGTGAATACACATCAGCGGGGGTTACAAATGACAAAATTAATCGATTTAGATACGTAAAAATCTTAGTGAAGTTTCCCATATTCCAAAATTTTTTATACAATTATAAAAATTACGCGAAGAGTCACTATGAAAAAGTGTCAAGCGGCGTAACTTTTTAGAAGCGTAATACAGAGTGAATATTTTACGTTTTCTCTTATTATTAAAATGAGTTAAAAGAAAAAAAAACATTTCTTTATTGGAGATACGACCTTCACCTCTTAAAAATCGTGATTTTTATGGGGCGTAAACGCCTTTTTGTAATATTTCACAAGTCGTAACCGACTTCTAGTTTCTTAAATATAAGATTTAGGTACAAAGAGTTCCTACTGAAGCCTTTATCTCAAAAAACATGATTTTTAATGGACAAATTTTTCATGGGCTAATATAGCCCTCTTCTTAGAAAAACATTGGCCCAAAAAATAAAAAATAAAAAATATATCGAAACATGTTTTTTTTTCTTTTTGTGTATCACAAATTTTTAAATACATCTTTTACTTCATATCAAAATAATCTTACATTTATATATTAAACACTCTCGAAAATGTAGCTATTTTTGCAAAACAATATAAATTTTTTGGTCAAAGTAACCCGCATTTACGGTATCAAGTTTCATTACACTAAATTCTTTTTTTCTCACATTTTAGTTACTAAAATTTTAGTACTCTACTGATTACGTAATATTATATTATTATAATAGTAATATTTTTATGTGAGGGCCTGGTGATCTATCACACAGGGAATACCCTAGTTTAGGCACCAGTCTCTCACAACGGTATATTTATTTTACTGTTAAGAGCACCCATATTATTTGTTTAAACGTGTATACCTTTTGTGTTGAAAAAATAAAATATATTTGAATTTGAATTTTCTGACAACAATGATGGCTTGGAGTAGCCTTGTCATCATCTTCGGACTTTGCGGGGAGCGGATGGCTCTCACCACAATTGCCCCATTTAGTTATGTATATATGTAGGTGCCAGCAATTTGCTTATTTACAAAAGTTGTTAACTAAACAAGCCCTGACCTTACTCAATTCAAAATGAAAAATCAAATTACCTATGTTAGAAATAGTAACACTCAAACTGATGATACAGCGTCTTAAAAATGTCAATATTAATAAACATTTGAAGGCTGTAACGTAACCCGAATGTTTCCAGTACCTAATGATCGTGCCTTTACATTCTTAACACGTAGATGCTAGACGTAAATACTTAAACACAGTGTTGGTAGTAAATTTGAGAAGAGTTCAAGGCGACGATAAATGCCTCCGTCGAGAATTCTTTAAAGAAATCTACGCGTGCCTTCAAAAGATTGAGATACCGACTCGAAGAACGTCAAGTGTAATAAAGATGAACATTTATAACTAAAAACTAATTTAAAACTTTCTTTAGATGTAATGTTTATTAAGAGTCATTACATGATTTAACCTATGGCTTAAATTAACGAAACTTCAGCTGCAATAAATGGCAAAACTGACAAGTTATTTACTATATTTTCATAAAATACTAAATTTTACCGCTTTGTTGTTTCTAGAATAATTCTGCGAAATCAATTTCCATTGAATTTCATTTCCATCTCGTCAATAAAATATGCATTAGAAAATTTCTTTCCTTAGACAGCGTTATCTTTATTTCCAAAATATATTTACAATAGCTTTTTAGTCTAGAATCTTACCCTAATTCAATGTTTATGATTAAAATAGAGAGGTTGTCTTTGGTTTTCTTTTTAATAAATAAACATTCGAGACAATTGCACACACGGTAATCTGACCCCAAACTAAGCAAAGCTTGTAATATGGGCGTCAAAGACTGATAAATACAATCTAAATTCATAATCACACCCAGACACGGAACCTGAAATTTGTCCCGAATGGGAATCGAACCAACGACTCTTAACCTATTGACCGCTGTTCCACCGAACCCGAACCGAAAAGAAAAATCAATGTATCAATTTTCGAATCTACTTTTATTTATCGATGTAGTTAATTATCCTATAGTGTATTAAGAATAAGTACATAGCTATAATGTTGGCTATTTGTTAGGTAAATATTAGTCTTTATATCGCGTGTAGTCCACACGCGATATTAGGAGTAGCAAATACAATAGCTACTTACTGGCCGAAGTTTTAACTGAGTTACACCAATCATGGTCGCGAGCGTCTTACGTATTAGTTAGGTATATACTTTTTGTAACCAATACCACAATCAATTTCATTTCACTAAGTACACGTTTCAATGTTTCATTTTCTTTTATATAGCAAACCAATAAAAGTAGTTCATTTACTTCTATGTACATTGTGTCGGATTGAATCCGAAATTCGTCTGGAGGAACGAAAAGAACACATTAAGCTCCTTAGGTACGGCCCGGAGTATCTTTAATCAATCACCCTGGATTCGATCTCGATTCCGAATCGCCGATTGTCAGGTAAGTCTGTGGGGGTTTAATTAAAAACCAACTATCTATCTAGTAAGTATGTATAGGTATAAATAACGTGAAATATTAGTGGTTGTTTTCCAGCGGTAAAATGATTATAATATCTTAGATTGAAAATACAAATATAGAGCTTTTCCTAGCGGCGGCATATAAATTAATTTTATTGCAAATTAATACATAACTATAATAGTAAGATATATGCTGTCACGACATTTTTTGTAGATATTAATGTGTTCTACAAAATTGTAGTACATTGTATATTTCTAAAACGAACACTTTTCGCAGCGCATGCTATGTAAGGATTTTATTTTTACATCTTGGGTGACATATTTGGGATTTCCGTACGGATCCCTACTTTTTTTGAAAATGTTATAAAGCCTATAACATTCCTTGATAAATGGACTATCCAACACTGAAAGATATTTTTTAAATCGGACCAGCGGTTCCTGACATCAGCGCGTTCAAACAAATAAACAAACTCTTCAGCTTTATAATATTAGTATAGAAGTAAAATAGATTTGTGCAATTTTTTTATTCAAATATAGGGAACAGAAACAGAATGTGGATAGACAGTGCAATTGTGTTTTGCTCAGGATATAGGTACACTGGTGTCATCATCATCATCAGCCCATACACGTCCCCACTGCTGGGGCACGGGCCTACCCTAAACTTGGGACTAAATCAGGCCTTCGGCGGCTCGGATGACTACACAACCTAAGAATTACTTTGTAGGTTTCCTCACGATGTTTTCCCTCACCATTAAAGCGTTGAATAATCGTACATATGAATTTCAAATTTGAAAAACACTGTGGTACGTGACGGGGTTTCAACTGGCGACCTCTAGCATCGCAAGCGATGACCTTAACCGCTCGGCCATCGATCTATCCTTACTAATATTAAAAATCCTGTTACGCTTTCACGCATAGAGTACTTAACCGATTTAAACGAAATTTGGTACAGATATAGTCCAGAGCCTAGGAAAGGATATACGCTACTTTTTTATCGACTGCGCTATAAAGAAGTAAAGTTTTACTCATTAAACGTCTCTACACGGACGAAGTCGCGGGCGAAAGCTAGTTTTATATAATATGATAATAATAACAATCTAACACAAACCAAAGCTTGAGCAAACATGTTGTGTGTCAAACAAGTTATTCAATGTTCACGATGTTTGTTTACATTTGTCATGCGCTTTGAATTACAAATTACAGACGCTTTCAAGTACAGTCCGTTACAAAAGTCTTATAAACAGTTGTTTAGAACAGAAATAACATTTTCCTCATGCAAGTAAATCTTGTATTATTCACTTAGTATTGAAATACATATGATTGACTAGCTTTAATTATTTTTGAAATAAAAACTAAATTTACGTATTAAACTCGCGTGTATTGTTATTCTAAACACAATTTAGAGATCCGACGTTTCGTGCTCTTTACAGCGCTCGTGGTCACGGGCAAGACTGGATTGTCGATGGCCGAGTGGTGGAGGTACCAATGTGTTTTTCAAATTTGAAATTCATATGTATTTCATTCGACGCTTTAACGGTGAAGGAAAACATCGTGAGGAAACACATGAGAAATTTTTCAACGGTGTGTGAAGCCATGTCAGAGGCCTGCGGGCGGTTTTAACTCTGACACCAGGTCGTTCATCAACCATACAATAAGAAGAAGAAGACCGAGCCAGTCAAAAAATGACTTACGCGAAACCGAGCTTGTGAAAGGCGAGTTTTTTTAAAAATTCGTTCTTTTACTTTAATCACTATCGATCACTTAAAAAGGTCAAGTAAAATAGCAATAACATCTCAACGGTGACCCAAAAAAACATTTCAAAAGCCCGCTCTAGAATAATCTAAAGGATTGCACGCTGGCGGAATTTTAAGCGATTTCTTCGATAAGTTATTTCCGACCTTATTGCGTCTTGATGGTTTTAATGTAATATCTATTGATATTACGCGCCCAAGAAAACCATAGGTGCTTTATATTCTGAACATTACCTTGTTTTGTAAGATTTTAGACTTTCGCGTTCCATTACACAAAATATTAGTCTTTATGGGTCTACACGCGTTATTAGGAGTAGCAAATGACATAGCTACTTACTGAACGAAACGTCGGGAAACATAAAGACTAATATTTAGTATTACCTTGTTTTATTATATTCAAAAAAGGAGGAGGTTCTCAATTCGTCTGTATGTATAATATTTTTTTTTTATGTATGTTCATCGATATCTTCGTCAATTATCGGCGGATTTAAAAAAAATTATCTGGGTATGAATTAGATATGTTTTTGAAGGTCCCGTTTATATTTCAAGCAGACAAGCACAAAGTGCTTCATTTTCCTCAAAATTTTGATTGGCACCGCCTTCGAAAAACATATCAAATTCATACCCATATAATTTTAAATGTTCGTATTTAATTATTTTGTAATTTTTAGTGAGACGGGTTTTTGAAGGCGGTTTTTTTTTGTTTATTTATTATTAACTAGTCGCCCGCCCTCGCTTCGCTTCGGGTAAATTTTACATACAAACCTTCCTTAAGAATCACTCTATCTATTAAAAAAACCGCATCAAAATCTGTTGCGTAGTTTTAAAGATCTAAGCATACATACGGACATACAGCGAAAGCGACTTTGTTTTATACTTTGTATTGATGAACAGATTGAGATGAACCAAAGAAACCATATTTAGATCGGATAAGATTTTTAGCATAGATCAATTAGCGTGCAGAAACATACAACAGTACAAGCAGAAAAAAAAAAAAGAATCATTGTTTTGGGTTAGTACCCAAAACAATGATTATTTAATTTTTTTTCTTGTAGAGAAAGTGATCCAACTCATTTTCTTATTTATAAGGTTTTTTATTTATTAAGTTATTCATATTATATCAATGCATATGTATATTACATATAAAATATGTAATTTTATCTTTCACTACGTCTTAATTAAATAGTAATAGTTTTCGCCGTCCCTCTGTCAATTTACTTGGTTCTTAGTAAATAGTGCTCGTAGCCTCTTCCCTCCCGGCTTTGGTAGTGCGCGGACGTGTTTTGCCGAATTAATTGCACATCGTGGAGCTTCGCCCCAGCAGTCTTGGAGCCTGCGCCCCAACTCAACACGGCACCTTCGGTTCGCGGTGAGACTTGCATATTTTTGGTTCGTTCCGCTTGGATTCGAACCGGCGACCGCCGGCGTCGCGGACAGTGTCTGTTTCAAATGCACCAGGCGGTCGATGAGTCACGAGGTTGAATTAAGCAAGTTGTATTGGAAGCGCTGCGTGTATAGGAGCGCAAACGCCTACTACAAATTAACTGCAATCTCACGGACGAGTACGCTCTGTTGCTTTGCCCACGCAAATTGCATGAATATATTTTTTGGCCCACTGCAATGATGCATTCTACACTAAACAGAGCTATGTCAGACCCAGACATGTCAATTTGCGCATCTGAGGACAATGAGTCTCCACTTAATGCCGTTTTTGACAGACCGCGTAGACCTATTCAAGTGATACCACAACAATTCGATGCGTTCAAAATCGAGATCAGACAACTCATAACTTCATTTGTTACTTCACAACGGGAAGAGATGCAACAACTTAGTGACACGATGAAAGGAATTCACGAAACAAACAAGAATATTGAGATTTCTTTAGCATATGTAACGACACAAAATGAAGAGTTGAAACAAAAAATAAATAGTCTAGAGGAACGATCAAAACACGACAGGGAATACATTATGTTTCTGGAAGATAAACTTGATGATCTCCAGCTTTCATATCGCAAAACTAACTTTGAAATAAAAGGAGTGCCTAGAAAAGAGACTGAGACTAAACAGGACCTAGTTGAAATGGTAGTGGCCTTATCTGAATCCATTGACTGCAAAGTTCAAAAAACAGACATTAAGGATATATATAGAGTGAGGGGAAAAAGCCAGACCAAAGGAACACTCCCATTGTGGTTGAAATGGGCTCCGTAATACTAAAAACTGATCTTCTAAAAATGGCGAAATCATTTAATATAAGGAAAAAGTCCAAGTTATGTGCGAAGCAACTTGGCATGAAATCGCATGCGGACACCCCAATTTTTCTCTCAGAAAACTTAACACCAAAGGCTGCCCGACTTCACTACTTGGCCCGTGACCTTGCCAAATCCAAGGGTTATAAGTTCGTGTGGACGTCTTATGGAAAGGTTTATGTGCGCAAAAGCGACCAATCGCCTATTATTGTAATCAAAACGGAGCAACAAGTACATCAATTACTTCTAGAACAAGACTGACTATATAGGAATCTACCTTTAACAAATGTTCTTCTCCCGTGCCCTAGTGGAAACTTAACATACTTGAGCTATGGATCTGGTGATAAAAAATGTTATAATGTCAATTATTTTGTGATTTTTGTTACTGGCCAAGAAAATAATATCATATTCAAATTACTACAGTTTGTGGAAACATTACACTCAAAAACATACAGATTTTTTACACACATACATCTTCTCACATGCATCGTCAAACATAAACAAACATACCAAATGTATTCTACACAAAAACTTTTATTTACTTTACTATTTAATATAATATATTTAATTAAACTTACCTTTATTCTACATATACATCTATCTCGTACACACGTCCCATTTATCTTTACCTAAACAATATGTTGAATCCATGTTGACAGAGCTACTAAATATAATTACAAGAAATGAAAATATAATCACTTCAATATTAAATACTCTTCCGTTTCTGAATGGCTGACTCAATACATTCGATAAAGAATTAGACGAAATAAAAATAGCAAACGTAGTGGAATGCGATAGCGTCGATTTAGAGAAACATATACCTATTACCAGACATGATTTTACCCTAATATCTCAGAATATTGTCAGTATATATAAAAATTTTTACGATTTTTGTCTTACGTTATCAACATTATCGTTTGAAACCGATATTATTTCGTTTACTGAATGTAGATTGAACCCAAATAAACCCCTCCCGCAACTAAGCAATTATGAAGTCTATAGTACCACCAGACAGCTGAACCAAAACGACGGTGTAGTATTGTACATAAAAAAAACACTAAAACATAAAGTTCAAGAAATAAAACTGTATCACGCGTCATGTCTTCAAGTTGATGTATTAAATAATACTATATTGTGTATATATAGGTCGCCATCGAACCCAAACGCAGACAATTTTATTAATACACTAAATTCGCATATTGAGTCTCTCTCCTCTCATAGTAGCATTATAATAACAGGAGACATTAACATAAATATTCGATCAAACCTCTCGAACCGACTCACGAATATAAAAATAGAATGAACTACCTGGATATGCTTGCAAACCATGGTATATTAGCTGGACATACGTTACCCACTAGGCAACAAAATTGCTTAGATCATTTTATGTTAAGAGTTAATAAAATTAAATATAAATCATCCATAGCCATATTGCCAACCACAACAACTGACCATTACACTATATTTTTATGTATTTCGAAAACCAAAAAACTTATTAAAAATAATAAAACAAAAACCAGAATTAATTTTGATGTAGCTCTAAAACATTTGCAAAAAAGTAATATATCCGATTTATTATTTAGCGATGACCCAATTTTTGTGACTAAGTCTTTAACAGATAAAATAATTGAAAGTTTAAATTTAAGCACTGAGGTGACCGCAGTACCTAGCAGTAAAAGAATCATACAGCCCTGGATCTCTGCAGGAATCTTACGCTGTATAAGAAACCGGAATAAACTACAAAAAAAACTACGAAACGACCCATACAATGAAATTCTCCGCATTACATACAGACGTTACAGAAATTATTGCAACGGCCTAATAAAAAGACTAAAAAGAAAATACGAATCAGATAACATAATTAAGTCCTTAAATAATAATAAACTTCTGTGGAAACACATTAAAAACATAACATATACAAACAAAATACATAAAACAAACGACAAGCTGCTCAATTTAAAACCGTCATCCATTGAGTCTGCTAACTATATCAATGATTACTTCGCAAATATAGGAATGCAACTTGCAAACAAAATTCAGCATGGAACTGGTAATACAAATACACTCGGGAAAATCAGTCAGGCATTCTTAGCTCATTCTTTTGTACTTCTAGATACAAACTCTGATGAAGTTAGAACCACAATCCTAAACCTAAAAACGAATAGTGCTCCAGGGTGGGATAACATCCCGAATATATTCCTAAAATTAGCTGCGGACCACCTGACTCCTATAATAACTCACTTGATTAACCTATGTTTTAACAAAGGTGTGTTTCCTGCAGTATTAAAACAATCTATAATTACTCCTGTGTATAAAGGAGGGGACGAAGAAAATATTACAAACTACAGGCCAATTTCGGTACTACCTGCACTATCAAAAATATTAGAGAAGATACTTAACATTAGACTACTAAATTACTTAAACAAATTTAACATTTTATCATCTGCACAATTTGGTTTCAGACGGGGAAAATCGACAGAAGATGCAATTGCCGAGCTGAGCTCTTTTGTAACTAGGCAATTGGATCAAAGTAAAAAATGCCTGTCGGTATTCCTCGATCTGAAAAAAGCGTTTGATACTGTGTCCATTCCCATCCTTGTCCAAAAGCTGGAAAAAATAGGAATCAGAGGAACCCCTTTGGCTCTATTCAAAAGTTATTTGTCAGGTAGAAAACAAAAGGTTAAATTGCCTGGTTGTACTAGTAAAGAAGCCTGTGTGAAATATGGTGTGCCGCAGGGTAGCGTTCTAGGACCTACTCTTTTTCTCGTCTACATAAATGACCTATGTAATATGCAAATTATTAACGCTAAAGTTTTTTCGTACGCTGATGACACTGCGATAGTTTTTACTGGGGAATCTTGGAAAGCCGTTAAGGATTGTGCTGAAGCTGGTTTGGCTCAGGTTGCCCAGTGGCTAAATCACAACCTTCTGACACTAAATGCATCTAAAACAAATTATATTTGTTTTAGTATTTACAAAAACACACAGCCTCACACTGATTTTAGTCTGAAAATTCATGGGTGTGCAACTTATGCTGATAAAAACTCCTGTTCCTGTCCTAGGATTGAAAAAGTAGCACAGACAAAATATCTAGGTGTAATTGTAGACGAAAGACTATCATGGTACCCTCATCTAGATCATGTTATTGGAAGAACCAGAAAATTAGTATGGATTTTTAAAACCCTCAGACACGTAATGCCAGGAAACACTGACCAAAAGGACTCACCCAACTATGTCCTTAACCAAATTTACATCGCGCTTGCTCAATCAGTATTAACTTACTGCATTCCTGTCTGGGGAGGTGCTGCTAAGACCCAATTCATAAGCTTAGAGCGGGCACAGCGTACTCTAATTAAAGTCATGTACTTTAAAAGGAGACGCTTCCCGACCGATACACTTTACCGCATCAGTGGGTTACTTTCTGTAAGGAAATTGTACATAATCTCAATAACTCTCAAAACCCATAAAACCCTAGCTTTTAACCCACGTCTCTTAGAAAGACGACGCAAAAACGTGGTTGCCAAACTCGTAAATTCCAAAACCACATTCTCACAAAAGCAATTTACTTCAAGATCAGCATTCTTGTACAACAGAATAAATAAAGAAATTGACTTATATGAGAAGACATTTCACGAATGTAAAAAACAATTGATAAACTGGATTCAAACAAAAACTTACGAAGAAATTGAACTATTATTGGATCACAACTCATAGTTCTATGAAATTGATCACAGTTAGTCACTTATAAACACACAAACACATGTGCCCACCGCAATTAAACACACACACACAGACACACATACACACACACACACACACACACCCACACCCACACCCACACACACACACACACACACACACACACACACACACACGCACACACACACACACACACACACACCCACACACACACTTACCTACAGTAACAAATACACACTACCACACAAATGTACAAATGTATTCATATAATTATATACCTAGTTCTTAAAAATGCACGTAACTAGCAATGTTATAGTTTTATTTTTAGTTATTTTAATAAAAATACATCTAGATTAAACCTAGTAGATAATTGTATTTAATATTATAATCATGGAAGAGCGGTGCCTCCTAACACAGGCATTTTTTGCTTAAATGGAGGTTCCAAATTCACTAGTATAAGGTTAAAATATTGTTAATGAAATAAAGTATTTTTATTATTATTATTTTTTTTATTAGTGCTGTTAGCACGATTTTCTAGTTTTCAATTAAATTTATAAGAACTTCATTTAAGTCTATATGAAAGTTCAATATTTGAACACGTTTTGTGCTTGTACTTGTTCAATGAATAACCTGATCGGTGGCTATTGGTTTTTAAATACTATATATATGTTACCGGCCAAACCCGATTTCAGGACAAACTAGTTTAGCCTAGGCCAAACTAGTTTGTCCTAAGCCTGTCAGGATAAACCGGTATAGCCTAGTCCAAACTAGTTTGTCCTAAGCCCGTTAGGATAAACCAGTTTAGACTAGGCCAAACTAGTTGATCTTGATATAGATACGCATTATCTAGGATATACTGGCATGGCCTTTTCCATACATTGTAATATGTCAAGAAAGTCAAAATAAATAGATTATCCAAATAAAATCCTCCGCAATAGGAAAAATAATAATTTTTATTATACTTTAATCTTATTTCTTGTTTCTTATAAAGATAGGATAAACCGGTATGGCCTTCTGTTTACAAAAATTAAATTTAAAAATTGTGATAGCATGAAAATTAAAGGAGTTATAGTCAAAAACATATTTTATTTTTCTCTACTCCGTAACTGAAAATTTCGGCATGTGATTATTTGGAGCAATGTGAGAGTACGCAGTATAATACAGAGACCCAAAACTATTGTATTGTGTAAATTAAATTAATTAAATATACATAACTATCTGTGCCCGCTTCGTTCGCGTGGACTATGAGATTTTACATCCAAAAGTTTTTGCCCAATAACTCCCGTTCCCGTGCGAATTTTATCAATATCGCGTTGCAACTTTTTTTTTTTTTTTTTTTTATTTTATGTATCCCGCTTAGCACAGCAAGCTGTCATTGAGACATTTAGTTGTTTCTTTGTCTGAACTATGTCTGATTATTTAGTCTTCATGAAGCAAGGGAGTTGTCCATTGACCACTCTCGCTATTCTTTGTCAAATCGTTTTGAAAGACTTGGAACACTGTTTCTTCTAAGTCTTGTGTAAATAGTACTTCCAGAACCCTTTAATTTGCTAGCTAGAGCATTAACATGTGTGGTTAATTTTTGTTGATAGCTTAAGCTTCGAGCAGCGATTTCTTGTTTCACAGTGTTAAGACTCAGGTCGTGAAGAATATATTTATTTTGTATGCAGTTTGGAATGTTAAACATATATCTAATAGCTTTGGTCTGGAACCTTTCCAGGATTTCTATATTGCTGTTACTTGCTGTACCCCATAATTCTATGCCATATGTCCAGACTGGCTTCAAGATAGTTTTGTAAACAGCCATCTTGCATTCATTGGTTAACTGAGACTTCTTGCCAATCAGCCAATACATAGATCGAAGTTTTGCGTCTAGGGCTTTTCTTTTGCTCCAGATATGTTTCTGCCAAGTGAGCCTTCTATCCAAATGCATACCTAGGTACTTCGCAGTGACGTCATGTGGAATTTGTTGTCCATTCAGTGTTATTGGGGGGCAGTCACCCTTTCTCAGCGTGAAAGTGACATGAACGGATTTGCTTTGATTAGCCTTTATCCTCCAGGCCATTAGCCATTTTTCTATCTCATTAATGTGTCTTTGAAGATTTGCTGATGCGATTACTGGATTGGCATTCGCTGACATTATCGCGGTGTCATCGGCATATGTGGCAATAAGGGTTTGGTCATCCACGGGAACATCGGCTGTGTAGATGAGATACAGCACAGGTCCAAGAATACTCCCCTGCGGTACCCCCGATCTGATTTCGAACAGGTCAGATGTAGAACTATTAAGTTTTACTTCATAGCATCTTTTATCTAAGTAGCTTTTTAATATGGAGTAGAATGAGTGTGGCAGATATTTTTTGATCTTGTATAGCAGGCCGCTATGCCAGACTCTATCGAATGCCTGGCTTATATCTAGGAATACAGCCGAACAGTACTTCTTATTTTCTAGCGTATGACTGATTGTATCGATCAACCTGTGAACCTGCTCAATAGTTCCATGTTTTTGTCTAAATCCAAATTGATGTACAGGAAGGATAGTATTCAAGTAAGGTTGCATTCTATTGAGCATGACTTTTTCAAATAATTTCCCAAGCAGTGGAAGGAGACTAATTGGTCTATAAGATGAAACTTCTTCAGGCTGCTTTCCGGGCTTGAGAATCATAACTACTTGAGCAAGCTTCCACTGAGATGGGTAATGGGAAAGCCTTAGACATGCATTGAAGAGTACAACAAGGAACATTATACCTCTCTTTGGAAGATTGCTTAACAACACACTGTCCACTTGGTCATACCCTGGGGCTTTGTTAGATGGTAGGGCTTTTATATGTCGGATTATTTCGTTGGGGCTTACTGGTTTTAATGGAAGGCATAACTGATTTGGCGATTGTAGATAATCCTCTACATCTTTATCTTTATCGGGATCATAGCACGGCAGTGGCGTAAATACCATTTCTAGGTGTTCAGCGAATACATTTGTTTTTTCTACATCAGCTCTAGCCCAGCTACCATCCCGTATTCTTAGAGGCGGAATATGATCTTTAGGTCGCTTAAGGCTTTTTGTTGCCCGCCATAAGGAATAGTTAGTATCCTTGTGCGCTGTAAGTCGAGATAGTTGACTTTGTACACACTGATTTTCGTGTTCTTTTATCATGTCTTTTAGTTCTTTTGTTATCCTATTGAATTTAGTTTTATCTGATGGATATCTAGTGTTATGCCAGTGTCTTCTCATTTTGCGTCGTTCAGCGACCTTTAATATTATGTTTCTTGGGTATTCCTTCTGTTTTTTTTTTGTTTTTCTATTTTCAGGAGTAGAAACATTAGCAGCCAAGTGCAGAATGCAGTTGAATTTTTCAACACCAGATTCAATTTCGTCGTTTGTTTTTAGACTTATATTTAGGTCAGTATTACTATGTATGCAATCTCTATACTGCTCCCAGTTAGTATTTTTGTTGTAGATATTGGGTACTGGCTTGGAAACAATGGCCTGTTTATAAACATTTAAGATAACAGGAGTATGGTCAGATGACAAGTCGTCACATGTTTCAATTTTTGAACGATTATGCCCAAGATTTTTCGAGATGTAAAAGTCAAGCAGATCCGGTATTTTCTTTTGATCTGTTGGCCAGTACGTCGGTTCTCCATGTGAGATACATTCGAGATTGAGATCCAGTGTGGCTCGATATAGTTGTCTGCCTCTGGGGTTAATTAATCTCGATCCCCAGAATGTGTGTTTGGAGTTCCAGTCTCCTCCACATATGAATACTGAGCCAAGTTTATTGAAAAACAACTTAAATTCATTAGTGTCGATCTTGTGACGTGGAGGACAGTAGATTGCAGTTAGTGTCGTCTCGGCATTTTTGTGTTCGATTTTTATTGATGTTGCCTGGATTTTATCCGTTTGGTGTGGTTCGAGAAGGTAATGCTGAATCTTATTTTTTAGTATCACTGCGGTCCCGCCGTGAGAATTCCCAGAGGGATGGTCTGTTCTGTGAATCGTATGGTTCTGAAATTTTACGTGTGTTTTAGGCGTGAGTCTCGTTTCAGATATTAAGGCAACATCAATGTTTTCAGTGTTCATGAATAACTCAAGTTCTTCCCGTCTGTCTGTCAGCCCATTGGCATTCCAGGTTACAATACGAATATTTAGTCCCTCCGTGTCGTAAGTCTCGTGATTAATTTGATCATCTGATCAATCATGCTTTCCATCATATCTTTTATGATTGTTTGAAATCTATCGAACATAGTGTTAAGTACGCTTGTTATATTCTGTTGGCTTGCATCCTGGTTAGGAATGTGTGGTTGATCGGCAGGGTCGACACGCTTATTTTTCAGCGCGTTAGCATAGCTAGGACCTGTGAGTTGCGTTGGTTTGTCATTATCGTTGATGCTTGGTTGACTAATATGTATTTGTTTGGGTTGTTGGGTAGGTTTAAGTTTAAGAATTTTTTCTTTGTATTGTTTGTACTTTAAACAACCCTTGTAACTCGCCGGATGTTTACCTTCGCAATTGGCGCACACTGCTTCAGTGTCTGAGGTTTTGGTGCATTTGTTTGTTGGGTGATCTTTTCCGCATTTGACGCATCGGAATGGTCTGAAACATTGATTCTTTGAGTGCCCAAACCTTTGACACCTCTTGCATTGTAACACTTCTTTTTCTTGTACGGGGCTTCAATTGTGACCTTTACGTAGTTAATGTATTTAATATTGAAGATGTCTTTATTGTTCGTTTGTGGCTCTAGATCTACAAAATAAAGAGGCAATTTTTCTTTTGTGCTTCGGTGCAATACGTTGACTATTTGGCGTATCAGGTGTCCTTTATCTTGTAGTTCTTCTTTAATTTTATCCGTATTTTCTGACGCATGTAACCCTCTAATCACTACCCTGTATGCCCTTTTCACTCTTAAGTTTGTAGGTGTAGTGGTGGATGTTATTTTTAATCAGGTTATCTCTTATTGTTTTATAGGTTTCAATGTCGGCTGGCATCAGCTTTATAATATGTCCTGATCTTAGTGTAGTCATTGTAAACTTATCTTTAGCTACATCTTTGAGTAGACATTCCCTCAGAGGTGTTATGTTGACTACGCCAGTTACAAAGATTGGTTCAGGTTTTGGTATATATTCTTTATTATTATTACTATTGGACGTTTCAGGATCTTCATCTCCAAGGGTGTCAAATCGGTTGTGAACGGGAATTGTGTAGTTAGCTTGTCCTGTGTTTTTCAGTTTACTTACACTTTCAGTTGGGCTGTCGTGCCGTTTTCGTTTTTTATTTGGTACTCTGTCTCGCTGCCAGTCGTTACTTAGCTGTTGTTCAAAAGTGATCGGTGTATCTGTTAGACAATGTATGTCCACGTCTTCAGTTTGTGTGTCGTTGCTCGAGCGACCAGAGAAAGAAAAGGATCTTGGTCTTGCTTGGAAGAAGTCTTTTTGGAGTAGTTGTTGTGTATAGGTTTTTTGGGGTTTAGTTTCGTTATTTTTCATTTTGTTCCCACGAGTATGGACGATAAGGTGGTCGCTCCCAGGGTGACGCCATTCCTGAGAGAAGGCTATATACAATGGAGTTTGCCTGGTGCACCAAGGTTGGCGCTAGCGACTGGGACTCCCCCCAGTCATGCATCCTTTTGGCGCGTTTCCCACCGTAGGATTGGGGATTTTTTTATTGAGGCACTCTACCTCGTGGTACGGACAGTAAAGCCAATACCCCCGATTATGTGTTTGCATTCCCACAGAGCAGCGGGTGATGGTGATCATTTCCTATCTCCATCGATTAGGTCTTATTCGGGTTAATTGACCGCCGCCCGATACTCGGCGTTGACCTCTTACGACTGGTTTGGCCTTTCCTCAGTCTGCCCTCCTCCTTTTTCATACGGGCTTGGGACCGTCAATGGCGTTGCAACTAAACTTAAAAAAAATCAGGGTTTCAAGGGTTGAAAGGGGGTTAAAACTTGAAAATTATTATAGAAAATATAAAATATTACTTACTCTATATTTACACACTAATGTATTTCTTTGTGTTTTTTCAATTTAGGGGTTGTTTGCAAGGGTTGTAAGATTTTCAAGGGTTGAAATTATTTTAATATAAGGTCATTGTGTTAAAAAACACTTCACGACTTCATCACTCACTATTAGACATGTTTTTATCGATTAAAGTTTTTCGATTAAGGTTTTGTTTACACCCTTGAAAAATAATAGGCGCAGTTCAGATCATTTTCACTTTTGAAGTTATGGGGTACATAATACTCATATGATTATTTCTTTTTATTATTAATGGCTCGGTGGAACAGTGGTTAGTGACTCAGGTTCAAAACCAACGGTTCCAAGAGTCGTGGGTTCGATTCCCACTCGGGACAAATATTTGTGTGACGAACATCGGTATTTGTTCCGTGTCTGGGTGTATTATTAAATATATTTTAAGTTTATTTGTGTATCCACTGTTGATCCTGATTTCCGTAACACAAGTGCTTAAACTACTTACCACGGGATCAGATCAATGTATGTGATGTTGTGTAATATTTATTATTATTATTAGTCATTTCCATATTCACGGGACTACAGAGTCCCGGATTTTTGGGAGGCGTGCGTGGGGCCAAAGCCAATACGTAGAGGCCCTTTAATGACTCGTATGATCTTATATGTAATGTGGCACCAGCCGGCGGCTATCCCTGTATACACTATAAAATGCAGCCAAGGACAACCCCCGGTCAGTGTAGGACTATGGAGTGGAGTGGAAAAACAAAGAATCTGGGTTATTGGGTTGAGGTGCTAGTGGACTGGGTAACCGGGACTATGGGAAGGACTATGGCACCTGCCCTAATCTATGTTTAAAAACAAGAATAAAATGGGCAAGTGGTGACTTGCCACTCACTGTCATGGGTCCCCCATTGGTCGCACACACAAGGCACGAGGCCGGAGCGACGGGGGGCAACATTATTGTGAGCGGCTCAGGGTGCCGAGAGGTGTACACCGCTTTATACCCAGTGGCGTAACGCCACTGTGCCAACTCGCGACTTATGCATCTTTCACTTCCACCCTGCGAGCTCTGACGCCCCACTCTGGCCGGCCGGCTAAGGCAAGGCAGAGGTGAGAGTCCTGCGGCCCCCGTGGGGTCCACTCCTACCGGCCAACTAAGGCAAGCGGAGAGAGGGGCCTGGTCGACTCTCAGAGGCGCGGGTCCCAAGGGGTGTCAATCCCATTCAGCCCGCCACATTATTATTATAATTATTTGTTAAAGTATGATTGTTTGTATTATCATTTATTATCCACTAGCGGCCGCCCGCGACTTTGTCCGCGTATTAATGGGTTTAAGTAGCAATGATGTATTAAAATAGCCAACTACCTCCATACCAAGTTTTATAAAAATCGACATACTCATTTTCACCCCCAAATGAACCCCATGGGGATTGAATTAAAAAAAAATAGCGCTGGTGTCTCTCCGAAATGCCAGCTACCTCTAAACCAAGTTTTATAAAAATAGACAAACACGTAAAAATTCTCCCATACAATTCCCCCCCCCCCCCCCCCCATTGAACCACATGGGGATTGAATTTAAAAAAAAGTAGCCTATATGTTATTCCAGAGTGCCAGCCACCAGCATACCAAATTTCATGAAAATCGGTTCAGAAGTTTGAGCGTGAAAGAGTAACAAACATCCACACATACATCCATACATCCACACATCCATACATCCATACTTACAAACTTTCACGTTTATGATATTAGTAAGGATAATTTTTAACGACATAATTATTGTAATAATTAAGACATTATTGCTTACATAAAAAAAAACATTTATTTCTTGCCAAATATAGTATGATTGCACGAATGAAAACTTAACGACGAATCATTATAAGAAGTAAGAAATAAGATTATAGTATAATAAAAATTATAATTTTTCCAATTACGAAGGATTTTATTTGGATAATCTATTTATTTTGACTTTCTTGACATATTACAATGTCTGGAAAAGGCCATACCAGTTTATCCTAGATAATGCGTATCTATATCAAGATCACCTAGTTTGGCCTAGTCTAAACTGGTTTATCCTAACGGGCTTAGGACAAACTAGTTTGGACTAGGCTATACCGGTTTATCCTAACGGGCTTAGGACAAACTAGTTTGGCCTAGGCTAAACTAGTTTGTCCTGAAATCGGGTTTGGCCGGTAACATATATAAAGCGTCCGACCGATTTCAGCCATGGCGGCCGATCTCAATTGAGATCAGCCAAGCGCGCAGGACATATATTATAGTGCACAAGTGTGCGCGCAAACACAAGTGCACTTTCCATTCCCTTACTCTCACAACTCGGTGAGGCGGCAATCCGACATGACCGATGAGAGATCGGGCGCAGGACCATCGGCTTAACGTGCTTTCCGAGGCACGGGCGTTCAACCGCTAACTCCCGGCTGAGAAATTTCATTACAGAAAAACTCACACAAATTTTGCCCGACCCCGGACTCGAACCGGGGACCTCTCGGTCCTAACGCAGCACTTGCTACCAATAGACCAACGAGAGAGCTTTTTTTTAAATACTACAATGTCTTTAATTGGCGCTGCCATCCACATACAATACAGGCGCTGGTGTCTTGGACCAAGAGGTCCAGTTCCTCATTTCTGCCCCATTAAGGCCCTTCCAGCTCATGTTTTCCCTCCTTCCTATGATCCCGGGCTTTTCAGGCGGGGCGTGAAACGGAATTTAAGCAGGCCTTCAGGGTAAGTGCGACAGGCTCAATATGGTCTATTGTACCTGTTGACCTCATATCTGGGTCTCACTACCGCTAACCATCGGATGAAGTGAGGTTATCCTGTTAGCCAATTATACAAAAAAATGTGTAAACACTACACATTTGAAATTAAACTTATTTTTATAGAGCCTACTTATCATAGAAATATTAGGACGACTACTTCTACTTTACGTTCATATTTACTTAGAAACTCAGACATTGTACCTTCATAGCATTTCCTAGTTATTATGTATGTAGGAAGCGGGGGTATGTAACTACATAATTAACAATGAATAAGACGTCAGGTCTATCAAAACCGAGCAAATACTTTATTACTTTTCTTAATGAGAACCATATCCATCACTTATCACTTTTATCAAATAACAATCTTAGCAATTGTAGCAAATGCCTAAGACATAAACTACAATTAGAGTTTGATTTATTAATTACAAATTGCACAGCAGCAGTTTTATAATTAACGATAATAATTAATTCGACAATCGAATTAATTATCCAAAGGTGTCTAGGATAAGCTATTGCAACGGTACAACGAGTGTTCCGTGCCACGCCAGAGCCAAGACTGCCCGCTCTGTTCAAAGTGAGCGCCTTTTATAGTCGAGTCGAGCGGCGAGGGGGAGTGACTAACGACGCAGCTGGTCGGTGACGTGACCCGTGCACGTGCAGCTTGTTACTCATTCTATAATGAAGGCGAGCGATGACTCCTGCCGACACGGCCAACCTGACTAGCGGTCGTCCTCGAACGCTTCAACTAAAGCATGTCCAGATTTCTGTAACAAAAGCATCGTTCGATCATCCTGACAAAATTAATTAGTCCGGTCTATAATGACCCTGCAAATCAATTAGTTCTGGTCTGTGCTACATCAACCCTTCAGATATATTACAATGAACCCATCAGATATATTATTACAATTAACTCTTCAGACATATTACAATTAACCCTTCAGATATATTACAATAGTTCTGGTCTGGTCCACATCGACCCTTCGTATATCTCACACTTTGCTCTGGTCCGGTCTCTAATTAGACCCTTCAGGCACTAGTATTGGTCCGGTTCTCTCTCCCTTTTTTTTAAAGAACCCTTCAACACTAGCCAGTTTTGGTCCGGCCACGTGCCCTTCAAAACTCTGCTCTTTTTTTTTTACTTTACTTTTTTTTTCTTTACTCTTTTTTTTACTTTACTTTTTTTATACCAGTTTTGGTCCGGCAAACAGCCCTTCAAAACTCTGCTCTTTTTTTTAACTCTCTTTTTTTATACCTTACGACCATATAAACCCTTAAAAGACATTTCTTGTAACACATTCTATAATGAAGGCGAGCGATGACTCCTGCCGACACGGCCAACCTGACTAGCGGTCGTCCTCGAACGCTTCAACTAAAGCATGTCCAGATTTCTGTAACAAAAGCATCGTTCGATCATCCTGACAAAATTAATTAGTCCGGTCTATAATGACCCTGCAAATCAATTAGTTCTGGTCTGTGCTACATCAACCCTTCAGATATATTACAATGAACCCATCAGATATATTATTACAATTAACTCTTCAGACATATTACAATTAACCCTTCAGATATATTACAATAGTTCTGGTCTGGTCCACATCGACCCTTCGTATATCTCACACTTTGCTCTGGTCCGGTCTCTAATTAGACCCTTCAGGCACTAGTATTGGTCCGGTTCTCTCTCCCTTTTTTTTAAAGAACCCTTCAACACTAGCCAGTTTTGGTCCGGCCACGTGCCCTTCAAAACTCTGCTCTTTTTTTTTTTACTTTACTTTTTTTTTTTCTTTACTCTTTTTTTTTTTTACTTTAGTTTTTTTTATAACAATTTTGGTCCGGCAAAAAGCCGTTCAAAGCTCTCCTCCTTTTTTTTAACTCTCTCTTTTTTATTCCTTACGACCCAATAATCCCTTAAAATATATTTCTTGTAACACATTTTTTATTGACCAAGTAGTGGGTGTGGATCTCATCCCACTTCTGATGTAGGAAGCGGGGTATGTAACTACATAATTAACAATGAATAAGACGTCAGGTCTATCAAAACCGAGCAAATACTTTATTACTTTTTCTTAATGAGAACCATATCCATCACTTATCACTTTTATCAAATAACAATCTTAGCAATTGTAGCAAATGCCTAAGACATAAACTACAATTAGAGTTTGATTTATTAATTACAAATTGCACAGCAGCAGTTTTATAATTAACGATAATAATTAATTCGACAATCGAATTAATTATCCAAAGGTGTCTAGGATAAGCTATTGCAACGGTACAACGAGTGTTCCGTGCCACGCCAGAGCCAAGACTGCCCGCTCTGTTCAAAGTGAGCGCCTTTTATAGTCGAGTCGAGCGGCGAGGGGGAGTGACTAACGACGCAGCTGGTCGGTGACGTGACCCGTGCACGTGCAGCTTGTTACTCATTCTATAATGAAGGCGAGCGATGACTCCTGCCGACATGTACAATGATGAATTCATACATTTCCTGTAACATAATATAGTATTCGCGCAAAACACATTTACTAGGAGTAACAATTTTGAAAGCGATTGTGAGAATTCTGTTGGTACTCATTATTTAATTTTTTATTTTATTTATTTAGGTTCACAAAACAGAACAACATCAATGTAGCTTATAAATTACAAATATCAAAACTTAAAACAATAAATCTATGAGCTATGTGTTGCTGTGATGGAGCAATTTATTTTTCCTTCAACAACACATTCCAGAACACTTTATAGAGAAAAAATATATAATCCACCATGTTTTATTTGTGGTAGCTAAATTTAGGCTGATATTTCCTGGTCTTAGTTATTAACAAAATTGAGCAAATGATTCGCACTTGCCTGGTTTTATATGTACTTAGTTATTTTAGAGTATTAATAATTGACTGCTTATGTTTATAACCTTCACTGTTGGTCTATGAGAATCAAGTGCTACGTTAGGACCGGGAGGTCCACGGTTTGAGTCCGGGGTCGGGCAAAATCTCTCATGGGCCATGTCAGATTGCCGTCTCACCGAATTATGAGGGTAAGGGAACAGAGAGAGCCCTAGTGTTTGCGCGTACTTTTGTGCACTATAATTATGTCCTGCGCAGCATCAGCATCTCAATTGAGATCGGCCGCCATGGCCGAAATCGATCAGACGCCTTATTTATACATATTTATTTATGTTTATTAGTTAGGTTATATGTCGATAAACGACGAGAGTGCATGAAGAGGTTGATGAAATCTGGATGAAGCGAAAGTGGTGTGCCAGACCGTAGCACATGGCAGGAAGTGATCTCTGCCTACCCCTCTGGGAAAAGGCGTGATTTTATGTATGTATGTTAGTAAGCTCGCCGCTTCTCACTGGCAAGTAGTGGCACAAGATCGGCCTAGCTGACGGTCCTTACTATCGGAGACCAAGACTCGTTTTAGGTCGCTGCGCCAATCTCATTAGTTAGTTTTTTTAAGTTAAGTTAGTTCGCCACTCTAAGTAAAACCACAACAAGAAATCGCTTCCGACTTCATTTCAAAATCCTAGCGATTAATCTTCGCTCAAAATATGTATACTTACATTCCGTGGATTTTCCGTGTATCACAATTTATCATTTTTATTTCACAGCTTCCAAAAGGATTCGTGATGAGGATTATATTTGTTTGGTACCCAATTAAACGGGCTCAGTGGATTTCGTTAGACGTTCAAAAATCAGCCTTAATGTTTAAACAGCAAGATCCAGTTCAAATATTTCCTTCGTTTAACAAAGTCAGTAGCATTCTGTGAGCATAGTTCAATTTTATAGGCGTTTTTTAAAGTAAGTAAGTAATCAAATAACTTACAATTCCGTATTTTGCAATTTTTTAAACAGTACATGTTTTTTTTTTTAATAAATAGGCTAACAAGATAACCCTAATTGTCGACTGGCTCCGTGGAACAGTGGTTAGTGTCCCTGGCTGGCGGTTCCAAGAATCGTAGGTTCAATTCCCATTCGGGACAAATATTTGTGTGTTCCGTGTCTGGGTGTGTTATTTATAAAGTTAAGTTTATTTGTGTATCCACTGTTTTCCTTATATCCCTTACACAAGTTCTTTAGCTACTTACCACGGGATTAGAACGATGTATGTGACGTAGTGAAATATTTATTATTATTTTTTAAACTTAAGGAGAGGGAATAAATTAGTTTTTAACTAATGCAATCCAAAGAATTAGCCAAAGAAACCTTATTTTTGGACATCTTAGATCAAAAATCTACAAAGTACTTTCCATAGACCTAAATGAAAGTATTAGCTGTAAAAGCACCATAAAAATATCGATATTTTTCTTTATTTCTTTATTGTAAAGATCGTAGGACGAACCTTCTCGAACTTGACCGATTTTTTAACAAAAGCGGTCTGTTAAGTGTTCCTGCGTAGCCGTGCTCAATCTTAAATCGTGATTTCGCTTACCATCAGAGGATTTAAGTTGAAACTGCCTCTATCTACGGCTAAAACACTTGAGGACAAAACAATCGGCCCTGCTGTAATGTTTATTAAGTAACTTTTAAAATAGCTCATTAAAAAAAAAAATTTCTTATTTTTGTTATTTAAAGGTAAAAACTTACAATGTGACGTTGAATGTGCTCTTAACTGTTGTAATTCTTTTATTTACCATATTTTTTATTTTTTGGGATCTTTAATTGATTTTCTAATTGCTACTTTATTATCCTATGTTAAAAATGTAAATCCTGGTCTTCCTAAAATAAATAAAATAAAATAAAATAATCAAGTGCGGGTTGGTCCACTACACAACCTTATAATTTCTTCGTAGGTGTGCAGGTCCTCACATTGTTTTCCTTCACCGTTGAAGCGTCGATTAATCGTACATATGAATTTCAAATTTAAATTCTTAGTGGTACGTGGCGGGGTTTGAATAGGTGACCTCTCGCATGGCAAGTAACGACTTACCACTCGACCATCGAAGCTTTGTAACACACTTGGATACAAAATGAAAATTTTATGTTACCAGTTTTGAAAAGAAAAAATTATTATAGCACAACAAACGATCAATCATTTTCAACTCATTACCTTCACGCGTTACCAAGTTAAAGGGTCTAAAGGGCGAACAACAAAGTAAGTCCATAAGGGTGTAGGTAGGGCTTTTTTCTTTTCAAAATCAAAAATCCATTATTTATATTTATGTCCTTCACATGAACTCACAAAACACATTTATACACCTATACATTTGCACTAGGGTTCATGATTTCTCGAGCTTTTCAATTTCTCGGGTCTCGAGAATTCTCGAGGCTAATTTCTCGGGTCTTCTCGGGTTGTCGAGAAATTGACATTCACGTACATTTTCTCATATTATTTGGTTCCAATAACGTCAACAAATTCAGTGGTTTTTCTCTCAAATATAAGTATCAAATTAATCATAAAACTTTTATTGATTATATTCAAAAACATAATTAACTTTAAAAAAAACTTTTTGTGATTCCATTTATGGTGAAGCCGTCTTTTGCGGTCAGCCTTGCTAATATTTCACCCAATGATTGTATCAGTGGAGTTTTGAAGTTTAGTTTCTGTTGCTGCATACTTTCATACCCAGGTCTGCTTTTTTTCGGTGCACTCACACCTGAACTTCAGATTCGGATTCTACTTGGGTCCTGCATTTAGTAATATTAATTTTATGCACATTTGCTAAATGTCTCACCAACCCGCTAGTATTTGAACATCTATATATAACAAACGCAATTCAATTTGATAATAAGCCCTAGGATTAATAGTCCAGTCAAATTAGCATCTAAATTATGGGTAAGGTTGCATTAATTCCCAACAAGCTGGATTTTTGTACAGGCCTTGAATACGTCATAACAAATGATATGTCAAAAGTCCCCATCGATCCGACGTGTGCAAAAAAAAATATTCATGGTCAAATGTCACAAATATCAGTTTTATGCACTTTTGAGCGAAACGGTAAGTTTTATCATAAAAGTATGTATGACAAAATTACTTATCACCTAATTATCCATAAAAATTGTCTTACACTTTATTCCTAAGATTCACCATTTCAGAGATAAAGCGATGCACAAAGTTGAAAAAGTTGTATTTTCAAATGCTGCCAGGCCCCCGTGCGATTGTGCTAGACAGTTAAAATTTTCACGAATGATGAATTTCAGTTGGCTCTATAACATCTAATACTAAATACAACATTAAACTATCACTCAAGGTGGGCTCTTTTTCTTTTCTCTACGAAAGCTTTTTTTTATTTGCGCCGGTTTTTAACGTGGTAACCACGTTAAGCCATGGTCACCACGTTAATGTGGAATAGGTTTACTAGGGTAACCACGATAAAAACCGTCCAAGTGCGAGCAAATAAAAAAAAGCGTTAGTATGAGAGCCCACCTTAAGTGATGGTTTTATGTTGTATTTAGTATTAGCGATAATAGAGGCAACTGAAATCCATCATTCGTAAAAAAATTATCTGTCTAGCACAATAGCACGGGGGCCTGGAAGCATTTGAAAATACAACATTTCAACTTTGTGCATCGCTGTATCTCTGAAATGGTGAATCTTAGGAACAAAGTGTAAAGACAATTTTTATAGATAATTAGATGATAAGTAATTTTGTCATACATATTTTTATGATAAAACTTACCGTTTTGCTAAAAATCGCGAAAAACTCATTTTTCATCTTTGACCTTGAATAACATTATTTCCTTACAGGGGAAAGATGGGGAACTTTCAAATTTAGTTTTTAATGATATTTTAAGCAATCTTACCGATTTTCAGCTTGGTGGGAATTTATGTAATTTCGAATGTCTAAATTGACCGGACTATAATATGTGATACACACACAACACAACTGGCAATATTCACCTCACAAATTTAAAATGACACATTAACTAATCTAGACACGCGGTAGCGTGTCAAGCCAAGGTTCAAGAAACAGAACTGGCGAGCCGCACCGTGTGTAATATTACACGAACCATTTGGAACCACTTTTGAACCCCTCATAAATCAAAAACTATTTCACATAAAAGTATCATATTTGGCTCATATATTGTCACTTGCGAGATAAATATGTGTTCTAAATTTCATAAGCTTATCTCAAACAGTTATTTAGATATTAATGTCCAAAAATCCTCATTTTTATCATTGACTGACTGACAGATCAAAATTCTAACCCAGTTCCAAATGACCTAGAGAGTTAAAATTTGGTATGCAGATAGGTAATTACATGAATACAAAGGAAAAAATAAAAAAATGGCAATTTTTTAATAATTAGGTTAGGTTCTATTATGAACGCTTAACATAAATACCTAATTAGTGCCTAATAACGCCTATATACCGGGGAAGGCAGAGCACTAAGTATATATTTAGGTATACTTACTTATTTACAATTAAGAGTAGGTACTTATAGTCGGTTTTCATATTTATTACTTAGGGTAGGTACCTACATAAAGTCTAGTTTTAGTTTTGAATTTGTCCTTTTCAAAGGACCCACGGCGTTACGATGACATATACTTTTCTACAAAAAGTAATGATATCCAATCAAAAACATAAATGTGAAATGAGAGCCAAGTTCAATATTGCCTTGGTTGTTGACTTCAGCGACAAAAGAAGTGAGATCTAAATGGGTGCCAAGTTCAATGGTCAACCCAGAAATTTATTTGTAAGTAACACTATAACATACCTATCATATCTTCTTATAACATAAGATAATGTATGGTGGTAGCCTATGAAGGTCTGTCTTGGCTAGTTTTCATATATGAATTATAGCCGTCGCAAGTTCTAAGCCTACAAGTATTTGTCGGTTTTTATTTTATAATTCCGAAAATTTGGATTGTTGGTAGAAACTAGCAAGCGAACATAATAATACGTTGGTAGGTTTATAGAAACTAGCCAAGACAGACCTTCATAGGCTACCACCATACATTATCTTATGTTATAAGAAGATATGATAGGTATGTTATAGTGTTACTTATAAATAAATTTCTGGGTTGACCATTGAACTTGGCACCCATTTAGATCTCACTTCTTTGTCGCTGAAGTCAACAACCAAGGCAATATTGAACTTGGCTCTCATTTCACATTTATGTTTTTGATTGGATTTCAAATTACCTACATAAGAAAAACATATCAGAATAATTTAAAACTAAGCTTGTGTGTTGTTGTTTTAGAAAAATAGGAAATATAATTAGACGCAGTATAATTAATGTATCGTTAGTTATTTTATTGGATAAAGTTTGACTAAATTATAGAAAAGAACTTGATAGGTACTCGATCCTAGTCAAATTGAAGATCATATTCAGATTATATTATATTATATTATTAATATCAAAAGGAGAATCTGACTCACTGACTGACATATCGACGCACAGCCTTAAAGGCTAAACGTAGGCACTTGGAATTTGGAAGGGACCTAGCTTAGGTACCGTAGAGGTGCACTCAAGAAAAAACGGGGTTAATCGGGAAAATTCCTTGTATGAAAAATCTAAACTGCTTAAACTAGACGCTTCTAATTTAGCATGCAGGTACATTAGTAAACTTTAAGCTTAATTGTTTCAGGGTATTGTAAATTTCCCTCGGGAACAGGAGTGAGTGAGAAATTTTTTTGTATGAATTAATCTAAGCCGCGTAAGATAGGTGATTGAAATTTGGCATGCTGGTACCTTAATAAACGTAAAGATTTCTTGCAACGCGATATTGCTAAATTCACACGGGAATCGGAGTAACTGGGAATAAACATTTGTATGTAATGAAATGCGCAAGGGACGTACCTTAGGTATCGTAATGGTGCACTAAGAAAGGAATTCCCAAAATTCCTACGGGAACGGGAATAAGTGGGAAAATATTTTTGTATGAAAACTCTAAACCGCTTAAGTTAGATGCTTTAAATTTGGCATGCAGGTACCATAGTAAACTTAAAGCTTAGTTGGAACAGGATATCGAAAAATTCTTACGGGAACAGGAGTTAGCAGGAAAAAACTTTTGTATGAAAAAATCTAAACCGCGTAAGATAGATGATTGAAATTTGGCATGCAAGTAAAGTGGCTTAATGAACGTAAAGCTTACATGCAACGCGATATTGAAAAATTCTCACGGGAACAGGAGTTATTGGGAAAAAAAAATTTATATATAAAATCCCGTAGTCCACGCGGACGAAGTCGCGGGCACAGCTAGTTATTGATAAAAATAATATGAATAATAAAGCCATGATGTGTCAATGAAACTGAAAACAATTACCTATTCAATTTCAATTTATCGCGTAATCTGTGAAACACTCACTACGTATAATATACTTGGCTATAGTCGAAACACGAATGAACGTGTAAAAATGACGCCGCAGAGCGCTTGCAGCGAGATCAAAGGGTTCCGTACTGCCGTTGTGCTTTGGCCCACGCTGCCACTCAACACAGCAAACGGCGATTTAATTTCTACATGTTGACAATGATTTCTCGAGTTCTCGACTTTTCTCGAGCTTGATTTCCCGGGAACAAGGCCCAACGATTTCTCGGGAATTCTCGGCTCAAGAATTCCCGGGAATGAACCCTAATTTGCACAGAAATTGATCTTTGCTATCCTTTTGATATTATTTAGAATAACAATATACGCGAGTTTAATCCGTAAAATTATTTCGAATGTATATTTCTCGCGCAAATAATAGACAATACTTTGTTATCCTGTTTAACTCAATCTTAAATCTCAACTCTTTGATTTTTTAGTCAATCAAAGGTTCTGCCAGAATATCAGCGCTTTAGCGTCTTAGCAGCCGCTACAACACATGCTGAGGCAGAACCTGTTGATCACTTTTACCACATGGGTGTTTGTTTGTCAAATAATGTTATTGTATATGTGATCTTTAAATGTTTTCTTTCTTCTTTCTAATATCAATATTCGACTGGCTCGGTGGAACAGTTGTTAGTGACTCAAGTTCATAACGTACGGTTCGCACTCGAGACAAATATATTTGTGCTATGAACATCGGTGTTTTTTCTGGGTCTGGGTGTGATTATGTATTTATAAATATTTATGTATGTATATCAGTCTCTGACACCCACAGTAGAAGTTCTGCTTAGTTTGGGGTCATATAACCGTGTGTGGATATGTCCTAGATATTTATTTATTTACTACATTTGGCACCAATATAAATAAGGCAAGCTTCAACAGTCTAAAGCCCAAAGGCACCTATTCAGAATCCAACATCAATGCCGTCAAATGGCAAACGCTTTGCTGTCGGGAACCTGAGCATTCGTCACGTATCATGTCCCAAGTTACATGTAGTATTAACACTTTGTTTTCCACTTTTCCTGCTCCCAAGTGTAGCGTTTAATAAAAGTTCCCTCTTGTGATTTGTTCGAGCGTGAAAATAACACGTTTTCATTTTTTTCAAATGACACTCAAAACATTTTTCGATGATGTTTTTTGGTGTATTTTGTAATATTTTATTTTGTATCGAATTCAAAAAATGCTTTAACTGATTGGATTAATTTCAGGTGTTTTATTGCTTGCTTTAGGTAGGTTTGTCCTCGGTTCCAGGGGGACAGGGTCCCCTTCCCTGTTCCTCACTGGGATAACTCCTAGCCGGCGCGTCCACGTCGCGGGGATGGGTACCCTCGTTTCAGTAGGCCGGAGCGAGTGGGTAGCCGAGTTCGGTTAGGGACCCAGTTCCACGGGGTATAACGTGGCCCCCAGCCCTGGGTTACGGGTGAAGACCTCAACGGTGGCTATAGCGGAGAAGATGGTATAAGTCGGCGGAAGAGGCAACGGATCTGGGGTACCGTAGGCGACATTAAGGTGCAACCTGAACAAGTCGGCATCCCCTGCAACCAAATTAGCTCCTCACGTAGCGACCCGTCGTTCCTGAGGATACAGCTGAGGAGGTCGAGAGAGGGTCACGGATGACGGGCAAGTTCGTGATTCCTTAACTGCGTCCCAGGCATGCAGCGCCTGTGGAGAGGATACTCCACCCGTACCTGAAAAGGTGCGGATCACAACACGGGAAGTCACAGTCACCGGTGATAAGCCTAGCGCTTATAGGCGTGTGCGCGGGCGCCAGGGGTGATTTCCGACGGTAGGATAGTTCATCGTGACTAACTGATCAGTTACCGCCTGCCTTAGCTGGGCAGCCCCCGGCCAATAAGGTACTGGTCCGCCTCCCATCTTGCGCTTCTATAGGTGTGTGGAGCAGCAGGCATGTCACAATGTCTGAAACAAGATGGGTTACTAATGCACCTAGCAATAAAAGAACAAGTAATAATAACAATAAATCAAAAAATGCCTTAACTGTCACAAGATTTGCTACTTGGAACGTGAGAACCATGCTACCTGGAATCGATGGGACGTCTTCCACCGCAATCGTCGATGGTATACCGGAGGTTAGAAAGACCACCATCATAGACAGAGAGCTTTTCCGCCTTCGTATTGACGTAGCCGCTCTACAGGAAACTCGTCTCCTTGACGAAGGCAGTATTCGCGAACAGAATTACACCTTTTTCTGGAAAGGAAAAAAAGACGGCGAAAGCAGAGAACACGGTGTCGGCTTCGCTGTTCGCAACTGCTTACTCGGAGCCATGGAAACTCCACAATGCGTGTCTGAACGCATTATGTCTTTAAGACTGATGACGTCGTCAGGTCCGATCACCCTAGTTTCGGCATATGCCCCAACTCTCAAAGCTCCCGCTGATATCAAGGATAGTTTTTATGAAGATTTACGTAATTGCCTCGAAGCTATTCGTTCATCTGATAAGCTTCTCCTGCTCGGTGACTTTAATGCTAGAATAGGGACCAAATTCGACGACTGGTCAGAGTGCCTCGGACGCCATGGTATCGGTAACATCAACGAAAACGGACAGCGATTACTGGAACTCTGTGCATCTTTTTCTCTCTGCGTAACGAACACCTACTTCAAGTGCAAGCCTATCCACAAAGTGTCATGGAAACATCCCCGTTCAGGTCACTGGCACCAGATCGATCTCGTTATTACTAGGAGAAGAAACCTGCGTGACATCCTTAACACTCGTTCTTATCATAGTGCTGACTGCAACACCGACCATTCTCTGGTCATGGCTAAAACTTGCCTCAATCCTAAGAAAATTCACTCATCCACGATAGCTCCTAGGAAAGTCGCACTAAACACCGCAGCTATGTTTGAGAAAAACCTCTGTAAACATCTAGAGCAACATGTAAAGGAGAAACTCAGTAGTGAAGTCTTAGGAAAAACAGTCTGTGCCGAAGATATGTGGCAGCTCATAAAGAAGGAATTAGCGGTAGCGGCCGAAATAATATTTGGGAAAAAGCCGAAAACCAAAGAAGATTGGTTCACTGAGTATGAACACATCCTATTACCACTAATACAGGAAAAAAGAACAGCTCACATAAATTTCTTGAACAGCCAAAGAGATCCGGCCAAATTACAAATATACAAGGCAGCTAAAGCGGCAGTACAACGCGCTAGTCGTAGTTGCGCTAATGAATACTGGTCTAATTTGTGTCACTCAATACAGAAGTGTCGGGACAGGGGTGATTTCAGGGGAATGTACCAGGGGATAAAATCTGCAACCGGTCCCACCAAACTAGGGTTCATGATTTCTCGAGCTTTTCAATTTCTCGGGTCTCGAGAATTCTCGAGGCTAATTTCTCGGGTCTTCTCGGGTTGTCGAGAAATTGACATTCACGTACATTTTCTCATATTATTTGGTTCCAATAACGTCAACAAATTCAGTGGTTTTTCTCTCAAATATAAGTATCAAATTAATCATAAAACTTTTATTGATTATATTCAAAAACATAATTAACTTTGAAAAAACTTTTTGTGATTCCATTTATGGTGAAGCCGTCTTTTGCGGTCAGCCTTGCTAATATTTCACCCAATGATTGTATCAGTGGAGTTTTGAAGTTTAGTTTCTGTTGCTGCATACTTTCATACCCAGGTCTGCTTTTTTTCGGTGCACTCACACCTGAACTTCAGATTTGGATTCTACTTGGGTCCTGCATTTAGTAATATTAATTTTATGCACATTTGCTAAATGTCTCACCAACCCGCTAGTATTTGAACATCTATCTATAACAAACGCAATTCAATTTGATAATAAGCCCTAGGATTAATATGTGATACACACACAACACAACTGGCAATATTCACCTCACAAATTTAAAATGACACATTAACTAATTTCAAATTACCTACATAAGAAAAACATATCAGAATAATTTAAAACTAAGCTTGTGTGTTGTTGTTTTAGAAAAATAGGAAATATAACGACTAAGACTATGTAGTATAATTAATGTATCGTTAGTTATTTTATTGGATAAATTTTGACTTAAAAAATTATAGAAAAGAACATATTAGGTACTAGATCCTAGTCAAATTGAAGATCATATTCAGATTATATTATTCGTTGATATATAAAAGGAGAAACTGACTCACTGACTGACATATCGACGCACAGCCTGAACGGTTAAACATAGGCACTTGAAATTTGGAAGGGACGCAGCTTAGGTATCGTAGAGGTGCACTGGGAAAGAAACGGGAATAATCGGGATAATCCTTTTGTATGAAACATCTAAACCGCTAGAGTTAGACGCTTGAAATTTGGCATGCAGGTACATTAGTAAACTTTGAGCTTAGTTGTAATAGGATATTGCAAATTTCCCACGGGAACAGGAGTGAGTGGGAAAAAACTTTAGTATGAATAAATCTAAGCCGCGTAAGATAGGTGATTGAAATTTGTCATGCTGGTACCTTAATAAACGTAAAGATTTCTAGCAACGCGATATTGCTAAATTCCTACGGGAACAGGAGTAACTGGGAATAAACATTTGTATGTAATGAAATGCGCAAGGAACGTAGCTTAGGTATCGTAATGGTGCACTAAGAAAGGAATTCCCAAAATTCCTACGGGAACGGGAATAAGTGGGAGAATATTTTTGTATGAAAACTCTAAACCGCTTAAGTTAGATGCTTTAAATTTGGCATGCAGGTATAGTAAACTTAAAGCTTAGTTGGAACAGGATATCGAAAAATTCTTACGGGAACAGGAGTTAGCAGGAAAAAACTTTTGTATGAAAAAATCTAAACCGCGTAAGATAGATGATTGAAATTTGGCATGCAAGTAAAGTGGCTTAATGAACGTAAAGCTTACTTGCAACGCGATATTGAAAAATTCTTACGGGAACAGGAGTTATTGGGAAAAAAAAAATTATATGCAAAATCCCGTAGTCCACGCGGACGAAGTCGCGGGCACAGCTAGTTATTGATAAAAATAATATGAATAATAAAGCCATGATGTGTCAATGAAACTGAAAACAATTACCTATTCAATTTCAATTTATCGCCTAATCTGTGAAACACTCACTACGTAAATTATACTTGGCTATAGTCGAAACAAGAATGAACGTGTAAAAATGACGCCGCAGAGCGCTTGCAGCGAGATCAAAGGGCGCCGTACTGCCGTTGTGCTTTGCCCCACGCTGCCACTCAACACAGCAAAGGGCGATTTAATTTCTACATAGAAAAATGATTTCTCGAGTTCTCGACTTTTCTCGAGCTTGATTTCCCGGGAACAAAGCCCAACGATTTCCCGGGAATTCTCGGCTCGAGAATTCCCGGGAATGAACCCTACACCAAACGGAAACGTGCCCCTATTAAAGATCTTAATGGAAATCCGATCGCAGATAAGAAAGAAGAACTTGACAGATGGGCACAACATTATACAAACCTGTACTCACAAGAAGTCGCTCTGCATCCTGACGCGCTCACTACCTTCACTCCGCGATCTGTGCTGACTGAACTTGACGAGCCTCCGACGTCCGACGAATTCGTTGCTGCTCTCCGAAGCCTAAATCTACGTAAAAGTACAGGACTTGACAACTTACCTGCCGAGCTAATAAGGCTTGGGTGTGTAACCTCTCCTCTGTACGCTCTGTTGCTGCGCTGTTGGGATGAGGAAACTATACCGCAAGACATGAAGGATGCCGACATTGTCACTCTATACAAAGGAAAGGGAGATAGAGGTGATTGTAACAACTACAGAGGCATATCTCTATTGAGCATTGCAGGAAAGGCATTCGCCAAAGTAGTTTTACGAAGGCTGGACACTTTGGCCGCTGAGATCTACCCTGAATCCCAATGTGGATTCAGAGCTGGCCAGTCGACCAACGACATGATTTTTACCCTTCGGCAACTACAAGAGAAGTGCCGCGAACACCGCACACCTCTTTACATGGCCTTTGTGGATCTCAACAAGGCATTCGACACCGTGAGTAGGAATGGACTGTATGAGGTACTGAGTAGAATTGGGTGTCCTCCAAAACTTTTAAGCATCATCAGGTCCTTCCACGACAGTATGAAGGGCACTGTTATTTTGACGGTGAAAGATCTGCGCCGTTCGGCGTGAACCGAGGTGTCAGGCAAGGCTGCGTGCTGGCTCCCACCCTTTTTGGGATTTTTCTATCCGCACTCCTGCTGACTGCTTTTGAGGACTGCGATGTCGGAGTTCATCTGCATACCCGAGAAGATGGTAGACTATTCAACATCAATCTACTGAAGTCTAAGAACAAGCGTCTGGATTTGATCGCCAGAGAACTACTGTATGCAGATGATGCTGCACTTGTTGCAAACTCAGAAGGTGGACTTCAGGAGCTGGTGACGACGTTTGGTAACGCCTGCAAGCTATTTTCCATGAGCGTAAACACCAAGAAAACCGTCATCATGGTGCAGGGAGTTAGCCGGCCCCCTGAAATCTTTCTCGATGGAGTTGCTCTCGACGTCGTGGAACACTTCTGCTATCTTGGCTCAACCACAACATCCTCCCTCTCAGGTGATAGAGAGATAGATACTCGGATTGGCAGAGCATCGACTGCCTTTGGAAAGCTATTCCATAGAGTTTGGAGGAATAACAAACTCACCATCCTCACCAAAGTCCTCGTATACCAGACTTGCGTCCTGAGTATTTTATTGTACGCATCGGAAACGTGGACTACATACGCAAAACAAGAGCGCAAACTGAATGCTTTCCATATGCGCTGCCTGAGAACTATTCTTGGAGTCACTTGGAAGGACAGAGTGAGCAATGAGACGGTTCTCTCGAAAACGATGCTGCTGCAGTATCACAGCCATGCTCAAGCAAAGAAGATTGCGCTGGCTCGGGCATGTACATCGGATGCCTCCAGAGAGACTTCCTCGGCGAATAATGTTGGGTCAGGTAGCGGATGCCAAGAGGCCTGTAGGACGCCCGTCACTGCGGTTTAAAGACTCCTGCAAACGTGACATGTTAAGTTTTGGAATCCCGACGGGTACCTGGGAAAACCTTGCGGAGATGAGACCTGAATGGCGCCACCATATCAAAATAGGAATATCTAAGCACGACGAAGACTGGCTAGATAATATTAAGCAGAGAAAGCTTCGCCGTGTTTCATCCCCTCCTACGGACTCGCGTTTTGAATGCGAGAACTGTGGCAGGAAATGCCGAGCCGCGATAGGCCTCTACAGCCACAAGCGGCGCTGCACAGTACCCCTGCCTTCTATGCCAAACCACTAGCGCTGCAACTATCATCTTCAACAGATGCTGTGGCCAATATATAGGTAGGTTTAAAATACTAACTTCTGTGACGTATAAACCTAATATTGTTCGAAAAGCTATTTCGTATACCCTGATGATTGGTTTGACCATTTTCCCAAAATATAAACAAGAAAGAAGAAAACATCAGTTTTGGAACAAAATTGAATGTTCGCCATCTACTTGAACGACAAATAGAATAATTTATGTAAAATTTTAGACTTTCGCGTTCCATTATACTAAAATATGTCTTCATGGGTCTACACGCGATATTAGGAGTAGCAAATAACATAGCTACTTACTGCCCGACGTTTCGTCTGGGTTACACCAATCATGGTCGCGAGCGAATCGCGAGCGAGTTCGTAGCTTGTAAGTAGCTATGTAATTTGCTACTCCTAATATCGAGTGTAGACCTATAAAGACTAATTTAAATAGAATAATTCTCTGAATTAAGAACCTTCATAGTCTAGAAACCTGTCGTTCAATTATCGTTCCAGGATTCCGCAAATCCCAAACAACAGTACCAAATGACAATATTATTGTGCGTAATGAGATTTCTAACTACGATGGGATGTCGGTGAAATGAAATTTGATTATGTGCCTACTTGTATTGTTATTAACGGAATCCAACAACTCCCACGTACACGAAACCTGTCTCATTTGATTGTTCCCAGTGAATGTGGGAAGATTAATCTTCAGAGAACTTCTGATCAACAAATTGTTGTTATATTCAATTTAATTGCATTCGGGAACATGTGGTACGGTGGGCTTATAAGACCCTAATGTCGTATGCATAAGGGTTAATATCGAACTGTTAGTGCTCTGACGAGTAGTGTACTGTACAGAATTAATGGGTATTGTTGGGAGTTCCATCAATCGTGTAATTAAAGGATATAGGAAATTAATGGTATGGTGTTGCCAACTGAGTAATGGGTTCTGATTTTTTTTTAAATAAATATCTGGGACATTTCCATACACGGTCATCTGACCCCAAACTAAGCAGAGCTTGTACTATGGGCGTCAGAGACTGATGACTTAAATACATATAGTACAGGATCCGTGGTGTATTTTTTCACTTGATTACTATCAAGCTAATTTTCCGTGAGTAGCTTCATTTTGATAAGACGCCCAAAAAATTCCTGTGCGAAAATTTTTGATTGTGGTAGCTAACAGAGGTAGCAATGATTAAATATTTAGGACCGTAGGACCGGGACAAAGTACCACGGAATTTGTAGGACAATATGACCGTTACATTATATAAATATTAACTAAGTAAAATAATAAAAATCAGCTGGTTAGTAATCATTTTTGGTGATCTCGTTATCGATACAAGTTGGAGGTTGAAGAGATCAGCAAAAACGATTACTAAGCAGCTGATTTTTATTATTTTACTTAGTTAATATTTATATAATGTAACGGTCATATTGTCCTACAAATTCCGTGGTACTTTGTCCCGGTCCTACGGTCCTAAATATTTAATCATTGATACCTCTGTTAGCTACCACAATCAAAAATTTTCGCACAGGAATTTTTTGGGCGTCTTATCAAAATGAAGCTACTCACGGAAAATTAGCTTGATAGTAATCAAGTGAAAAATACACCACGGATCCTGTACTAATAATCACAGCCAGACACAGAACAAACACCGATTTTCATCACACAAATATTTGTCCCGAGTGGGAATCGAACCCACGACTCTTGGAACCGCCAGCCAGGGTCACTAACCACTGTTCCACAGAGCCAGTCTAAAGTAGTAGTTGGCTAAATACTACATGGTTACGCTTTCTAGATTTTTTGTAACGCTTGAGCTGGAATTTGGGCTTCAATAGAAAGACAGTGAAACGACTATTAGATGTTGGCTTGGTTGAACTGTTGTTTATTACGGTTCCAAGAGTCGTGGGTTCGATTCCCACGTTGATGATCATCAGTGCTAGTTACGTGTCTGGGTGTGTTATTAAATATATATTTTTAAGTATATTTGTGTATCCGCTGTTGATTCTGATATCCGTAATAGAAGTGCTTAGGCTACTTTCCACGAAATCAGTTTAATGAATGTGGTGCTGTATGTTATAAGTATGAATAAAATATAAGAATTTTGCTATGTGTGAAACGTGAATCTCATAAAGAAAATAGTTATACTGTCAGAAGATTTCCCTTTTAACTTCCAATCTTTATCGTTATCCAATTTACGTCGAAAAAAATCATATCTATTTATCTTCACAATGTGGGAAGCTATTAAGCTGTCAGAGTCTGAAAGCTTAAAATAAAACCAATTTTCAAGCAATTGATGCGTTTTTACGTCTGGTGATAATTTTAAACATTACGTCACTTTTACTTTGATTTTAAAGGTCGAATAGGATATAGTATTGTCCGCAAACACTACACATCTATAATATAAAAATGAATCGCAAAATGTGTTGGTAAGCGCATAACTCAACAACGCCTGAACCAATTTGGCCAATTCTTTTTTAAAATTTTCGTTGAAGTCCAAGGATGGTTCCTACGGCGAGAAAAAATCGAATAATTGCCGGGAAAACCCTTAAAACAGCCCTTTTTTTCACATTTTTTAGACAAGACGAAGTCTGTCGGGTCAGCTAGTGTTTTAAATAAAACTAATTTTACAGATTAAACCCGCGTGTATTGTTATTGTAAACTTATTATTTAGAGATCCGACGTTTCGATCTCTTTACAGCGCTCGTAGTCACGGGCAAGACTTGCTTTATGAGGAAGGAAATCTTGCCCGTGACCACGAACGCTACAATATGTTTAGATTAACAACACACATTAGTTTAGTCCGTACAATTAGGTTTATTTCGAATGTCGATGTCGAATCTATACTAATATTATAAAGCTGAAGAGTTTGTTTGTTTGTTTGTTTGAACGCGCTAATCTCAGGAACTACTGGTTCTAATTGAAAAAATCTTTTTGTGTTGTTTAGACCATTTATCGAGGAAGGCTTTAGGCTATATAACATCACGCTGCGACCAATAGGAGCAAAGATACAATGGAAAATGTGTCAAAAACGGGGGAAACGCGAACGAAGTCGCTGGCACAGCTAGTTATTTATATTGTGCCTATTGACTTAGTAGAGGAGCTTATTATCGGAGGCCAAGACTCGTTTTTGTCGCTGCGCCTACATAGTCAGTTAGTTAGTGCCTATTGACTTCATATGTGCACCTCACGCCCGCTTACCATCAGGTAGATTCAGGTTATCCTGAAAGTCGATTTTTTTATTTACATACATACATACATAAAATCACGCCTTTTTCCCAGAGGGGTAGACAGAGTTTACTTCTAGCGATCCTCTTTTCACCTCTGTGGGAAACGTGACGTGCCTTGTGCATTGTTTTAACAAGGTCATTGCGTTCCCACGAGTAGCAAGGATATATGACGGGGGAAGGAAAAGGGGAGGAAAGATACTATCGCCTCGGATGATTTAGACTGAGTCGATAGTAGCTCGAGGAGCCGGGGTCGTTTACCCGTATACCGTTCACCAACCACCGGACATATAGTTGTGACTGGTATCCCCTGACTTTTTATGTAGCCTGTAGTTATTCATCACATGAATATTTGTCACGGTAGGAGACCGAACCTATTACTCCTAGAACCGTAGCCAAGATCGTTAACAACTGTTCCACCAAGCCAGTCACTAAGATAGCGTGACTAAGTTTTTGCGCGTATTCAACTTGCAATAACGTACACAAACAAATCGCTGTTATTATAACTATCGAAATCTTTTGATTTACAATCCGATTAATCGGTATTGAATCTGACCTTGTTCAGATGAAACTAGTTACAAGATACGATGAGTGATCGATATACGATCGTAGTTCTAAATATAGTTACGAGTTATTGTTTGCAATAGATTCCTGTTTGAAATGCTGTGGGAAATTGTACTGTGTTAATTCACCACGCTCGCGGGTTTTAAAAGTCTCAGAGTAGTAGAGCAGTTGTAGTATGTTAGTTATATATTTACTGATAAATAATTATACTTTCTGTATTAAACTTCAGCCCCCATAAGACAGGATTACCTAGTTTGGGCGTTATTGTTAACTGTTTGTTGTTATGTAACATTATTCGTAATAAACTTTTTTATGTTTATGTTTAGTTCCGTGTCTGGTTGTGAATATGTATTAATATCTATGTATGTTTATCAGTCTCTGACACCCATAGTGCCTACAGCTTTGCTTAGTTTGGGTATAGCAGCCATATTTATTTCACATTTATTTTATTATTTGAAATTGCCGCTGTAAAATCGCGTGTGCATATTTATTTTACAAATTGGAAACGTTCATCAAAAATGCTATTATTGACACATTTAGTTTTTATAACTGAATCATTGGCTTTGGCAAAAACTTACATAAATTCTTATTTATGTACGTTTTTGCCGAGAGAATGAATGAATGAAGAGTGAATTTCGCAATTTTAAGTTTAGAAGTGAGAGCCATCCGCTCCCCCGCAAGTCCGGTGATGATGACATGGGTTCTCCAGGCAATTTGACTAGCTAGTTGGAACAGTGGTTAGTGACCTTGCCTGGCAGTTTCAAGAGTCGTGTGTTCGATTCCCGAGGACAAATTTTGTGTGATAAAAATCGCTGTTTGATCCATGTCTGGTTGTGGTCATGTATTTAAGTAAGTATTTATAAATATATATGTGTGTATATAAGAGAGTGAGAGACTGATATATTAGATATAATATATTATATATTATATCAGTCTCTCACGGCCATAGTACAAGCTCTGCTTGTCCCAGACATTTATTTTTATGTGCATATCCATCATCGTATTAGGTAGGAAAAAAATAATTGAATTTTTCATTCATTACTTAAATTAGATCAGAGTAACATGAAAATACTCTCAATACTTATACTCGCCGAGATAATTAATTCTTAGTCATCATCATCATCATCATCATCAGCCCGTATACGTTAGTAGCCCCACTTCTGACGCCAGGCCTACACTAAATTAGGACGATTAGGCCTTTAGTCAACCATGCAAATTCTTAGTAATTTTATTATCTTGAGGTGTGTTAATTTCCTCATGTACTGGGGGCTTAGACAAAGTAACAATATCGAAGCGATAACGAAGTTCGAAAAGAACAAATTGACCACATGATTTATCGCGTCTAATGTCAATCCCATACATTTTATTCTTTTCGAACTTCGTTATCGTTTCGATATTGTTACTTTGTCTACGGGGCCTGGCTCGATAACACATTTGTTAGTGCTCCTGTTTCTTACGCTTGGAGTCGTGGGTTCGATGCTCGCCCGAGACAATGTTTATGTAAACATCAGTGTTTGTTCCGTGACTGGGTGTGTTATTTTTGTTCTATTGTTTCTGATATCCATTACACTACTTAAAACGGAATGGGATTTTCTTTTTCTTTTTTTATTTAAAGTCTTCCAGGATGACCTCACTTCACTTAATAGAACAGTCGTGAGGTCCATTTATGAGGTGGAGATTTCAATTAATCGAAAGCGAAATATATTTTTTATTGCTACTAGCTTTCTGCCCGCGATTCTGTCTGCGTAGAGACGTTTAACGGGTAAAACATAACTTTTTTAATCACAGGCGGTTAAGAAGTAGCCTATGTCGTTCCTCAGGATCTGGACTTAATTTGTACTAAATTTTATTTGAAGCGGTTCAGTATTCCATGCGAGATTACTTAACAGACAGAGTTACGAGTTAGAGTCTTGCCCGTGACCACGAGCGCTGTAAAGAGCTCGAAACGTCGGATCTCTAAATAATGTTAAGAATAACAATACACGCGAGTATCCTCCGTTTGTCTTGACAATTTTTGTCTTAATTTTATGTATAAGTTGTAAATGTTTTTATTGAGGCAATAAATGGTTTTTTATTTATTTATTTATTTAATCATCATCATCTTGGCGTTTTCCCGGTTGCATCCTTTGCGGAGCCCGGGGTCCGCTTTCCTACTCCTAACTCTCCACTTCGCACGGTCTTCGGCATCCTTTACGGAGAGTTTATTTATTTATTTAATCCGTAAAATTAGTTTTTTTTCAAACAGAAAATTCGCATATAAAATTTGAATAAGGATCGTTATGATAATCCCTAACGTTTAATATTTTATTTTCAATTCAAAATTATTCAAAGAAATACCCAACCGTTTGCAAAAACTTAAAAAAAAAACAAAGAAAACAGTGGAAAATTAAAATCATCGGCCAGCCAAAGACTCCTAATAAATCCGCAGGTTTCAAATTATCCCGGCCGATTCTTGGAAATGCGGTCACAAAGTTAAATTTGAAAACAAAACACAACGCAAAACGCCATTGTTTTTGATCGGCATGGCATTTCATTTCCGATTGCGTTGTTCCAATGTAATAATTCGCGTTCCGGCGAATTTTTTTTGTTGGTTCAAAATTGAATGGATTCAATTCAATTTGGGTAACTGTTGATGGGGTTTTTTTGTGCTTGTTTAGGCTTGGTTTGCATTATAATCACATTTACAACCGACCTAACAACCTATTACTTACTGTTTTACTCTTTTATTTTCTATAAATAAATAAATATAACACAACATCACATACATTGATCTGATCCCGTGGTAAGTGGCTTAAGCACTTGTGTTACAGATATCAGAATCAACAGTGGAAACAAAAATATACTTAAATATATTTAATAACACACCCAGACACGGAACAAACACTCTTGGAACCGTAGGTAGCGAACCACTGTTCCACCGAGCCAGTTTCTATATCTCTCAGTAGTTGTACACTTTTCCATAATTCAATATTCTTATTTCTTCAATGTCTGGGTATTGGACCTTTACTTGGTCTAATAAAAACCACTTAAACAAAAGCTTTAACACATACCTAAGGCATTTCAGAAAGCTTGATAATTAAAAGGTTCTAGTGTTGATATGTGAACCTCACGGTTGTGTCCAATCAGGTGAAGTGAGGTAAACTTGGATAGTCATCATTGGTTGACTACACATTACACAACCTTTGAATTTCTTCGTAGGTGTGCCAGGTTTCCTTACGTTGTTTTCCTTCACCGTTAAAACGTCGAATGTACGTGGCGCGGTTTGAACTGGCGACATCTCGCATGGCAAGCAACGACCTTAACCACTCAGCGAACGACGCTTTTTTTTGGATGGTCAACTTGAAAAAAAAAATAAGTCAGATGTGTGCTAACTTAAAAAGTCACTGACAGCTCTACGCGATCTAAGACTGTAAAAGTAAAATAGCATTTACTATCTATTAATCCAGTACATTCATTATATGCTTGGGAAACTTACACGTGTAAACCCTATTTACATTATATATTTCCTTATCTAATTAGTTTTCCAATTTTGATGAGATCAGCCTACGTGGGCGAAAACGCTCTGCACCCACGTCGATTTGATATAATAATGTACATATTATGCCTTTCGCTTAAGATTATATTCGCGTGTAGTCGTTTATAAAACACAACACCATTACTATAATATTATAAATAGGTTATATATGTCGGATCAGAAGTATTTAACGACATAGTGTGGGCGAATGTAGGTATCGTGCAAATAAAAGTAGCGTGATATCAAGCACTAGATTTATTCTTGGTCACTATTTCCATTAGATCGATTTACAGAACAATGAACACAATCACACCCGACTCTAATTACACTGAACGGAAGTATAACGATACGCGACAGTTTCTACGATTTGCACCGTGCGGTCGTCCGGAGATAACTGAGACGCTGCGCACGACCGCCCGCCCTAACGTAGACTCCGTCTAGCGCCGCCGGGTGGCGCTTGCGTGCCGTAGCTTCCACTCACTGCCTTCAGGTGGCGCTGGCGTCGCAATATTCCGACACGGCCATCCTGCTTGCACACGTCCTCGTGTGTTAGTCTGAAACAATAGAAAACCAAGCACAGTATTTACCGTTCGGTCTATCCTGACCTAACACAAAAACATTCAGTTTCTAGATTTTCTAGACAGTCATCAGTACTAAGTAATAGTATTTACTAACACTATGAAATTTAATCCAAAACAATTCAGTGATTATAAATGGTCCAGACAGAATCAAGTAACAATTGCACGCATATCATAACACACTCTTAAATCTCCATCTAAGCACAGGCTCAATCCATCCAGACCAATACGGCTCTACAAGCCCAGGAAACCATCCTTATGCGACTCCATCTACCAGGATCGCCGAGTCATCTCCGACTCTACGGTCTTAATATCCCATAAGACCCGACCCCCGCCAGTGTTCGCTGCATTACCGCGTGCTCACGGTGTTTTACAAAGAGACTATGAGAATCGCAAGAACTAATTCTTACGATCCCTAAACATCACTAAGCTTACATACCGATTTCAAACGAACTACGGCTACAGCGACACACCTGGTGCGGCCAACACATACGGTCAACTTTGACCCGGTCTAGGACTAGAGTGCAACCTTGCTTAAAACAAAAAGAGTAGACAATCTACTCCGACTCAGACTAATCTTCAGCAACTTCAATTGGTACTTGACCCTCCGGCATACGTCTAATCCTGTCATGGACGTACTTGTTTTTACGCTTTGAATTTAATGACTTTAAAATAAGGGAAGCTTTTAAAATTATTTACTTTCATTTTCATCAAATCTTTACATGGTTTGAACACACTAGATTACAGTTCACATGAAACAAAATTAATTTCAATTGTAACAAAAGAAATCAAAACATTAACGAGTAGCCAGAGTCACGCACGCTGTACAAATTAATTCTCACTATAAATCAAATGTGTAGCCTCACAAATCTCGAATGACCACTCCAACGCCACGGCACCATAGGCGATAGAGACTCCAAAGTCTCTCATACGCGCTTCAACATCCACGCACGTGTGCATCACCCACTGACTACACACTACGGTCTCGTTAGACCACGACCTCCACCAGAGCCAAACGCACATCGCGAAATAGCTACTGGCACAGTCAACTTTACTACGGCCGTTAGAGTTTACACTCGAGCTCTCATAACATCACCAATTTATTGTTTACACATTACTCATCAACGTTTGGCTCACGATGTATCTCTACTTCAACTTTGACTGGTACATGACCTTCTGGCAATCCACTTAACCTATCACTATTCAATAACTCACGATAAAAAATGAAACCAAAAGAGTAAACCGTTCGGCCATCCCAGCCAAAAGTTAACAAATAGCTTTTGCTTACAAAATTTTACTTTACTTAACATTTGAACGTTTGACCGACAAGTTCCCAAGTTCAAATCTGCAACTAAGGCATTACTCAGCATATCCAATTAATTAATAACACAAGTCTAGACACACACACACTCTCTGACCAGTCCGTCGGCCTAGAACCAGTCCGTCGGTTCTCACAGTGTTCAGTCCATCGAACACACCTAGTATCCAGTCCATCGGATACTCATGGCTCAGTCCATCGGCCATTTCAACTAAAAGTAACTCAATCCATAGGTTACCCGTACCATCAACATGTGTCATTAAATAAACCAACAATCATCATTGTCTTCAACTAAATAATTATCATTAGCATTGTTCAACTATTTGGGAACCAATCGTTCTACTAGACTTAAATGATTATAAAAATTATCTATCCACATTTGGATGGGGAAAACCAAAACCAAATACTCAATTACTTTAAAAGGGCCTCTATACTTAGGGTCCAACTTGGTCTGATTCCTTTCCTCACCTTCAAGGACAAACATTGTGTTCAGTGAGCATCACATACTGTGATGCAGTAAAGAATCACAATTCCTAGGTAAATCAATCTTAAAGTATGTCTAAAGTCTAAACATAAAAACAATGCACCTGATTTAAGGTTTCCTCTCAGCATCTATCTTGCATTCCTGGTATAAGGAATTTGTTGCTCCGTAGCCGCCTGTCGTACTGCAGCTCAATCTCAATTCCCAACTGTGTTCACAGATGCCTGGAGTACAAGGCAAGGTAACTGAAATAAAGATTTCCCACAGTAGACAACTGACTGGTAAAGTGTTTGAGAATCACCGTTCAATTACCTAGCTTAATTAAAGTAAACTTAACAATCAATCTACGTGTTCGAGAAACTAAAATTATTCCCTGAGCTTTTAATTGCACTGACATTGACAGGAAAATATTTTTTTTAATTCTTTTTCTAGTAGGAAATAACGGTTTTAAGGCTTTGATTAGTTAAAATCATACAGCCAAACCTTTAATTTTTTTTTTTTTTTACTAGCACACATGCACACACGCACACACATCCAGATTCACACTTCCTGTTTTTCTAGGCTGCCAGTAGCCACACAACCACAAGTTGCATGAGGTCTAATAACTTTAGCACTTAGTGGCATCAAGTACAAGATAGGTAGCTAGGCATTTCACATAATCTTTCACACTTTTAATGTGGCTACTTTTAATTTACAAAAAAAAACATTACTTTAAACGAAACTATTATGAAAATGTGTGCATTGAAACAGACTATACTGACTTTCAAATAAAAATCGCAACAGTATGAAAAAGACTCACATGATCATGTAGTTTGCTTACAAAGCAACATCCACTCGTCACTCGTTCCGGGATGCACCGCCGCCGCCGCCGCCGCTGCCGCCGCCGCTGCCATCGGCCTGATGGCCGCCGCTGCTGCACCGGCTCGCGATGTGTCCTGGCTTCCCACATTTGAAGCACACGAAAGGCTTCGCTGCTGACTGCTGGGTTGCTTGACTCGATGATGCATGCGTCGCAGGTCTTCCTCTCACATCCACAGGCTTGCTCCTACATTCGGAACGTCTGTGACCCATTTTTCCGCAACTATAGCATTTTAGCGAGGTCATTTTAGCTCGCTTCACATCGGGCTCACTAGACGATTGACCAGGAGTATGGATCTGGCCCTTCAGATATGAAAGCGTATAGCTCTTTCTGCAATTTATCTCTAGAAGAAATGTCGGTAGTAAACGCTAAGCGTTGTAATCGCGAGTCGAACTACGAAATATGCGCTAATACAGCTGCTACTGCAATCTGCTCCTTATCTGCATCCTTCCATCTATTAGTAAGCGATGATCAACCGACTCGCAGGCGGAAAGGGCCTCTTTTCGTTGAGCTTACTGCCGTTAAGATTTATGAAAGTACCCGCCAAAGTCTCTGTAGTAACAAATCTGGCCGTGAAAAAGAACCTTCAACTCCTCTCATGTCATACCTTGGTATACAATCTGCGATAGCCATGTTGACGCTGCCCCCTTCAATGACTTGCTGATCACAACAACAAATTCACCGCCGCTTAGTGAATTATCGGCAAAACACAAATCCGTGGTCGCGCACCATGATTTCGCATTAGAATTTTGCTTATCGGGGTTGAAATCAGGCAGCACTACACTATTGTTCACATTTGGAGTCTTCAATGCAAGAATCAGTTCGCGCATTTGTTGATTTTGCAAGTCTGTACCCTCCGTGAACAGTGATATAAGTCGATTTATATCACTTATCGTTTTACTGCATCATTGTAAACAGAAAAATTAGGGCTATTTTTCTGTCCAATCGGCGTAGCTCTAGCCCTAATAGAACGGGAAATACGTTTTGTGTCTCTTGATACAATAGCCTTTTTTTGATACTTTCAATGGTTTCATAAATGTATAGTGATTTAACTTCACTTATATTAAAATACATTTATTTTTTTTATTTTACAAAAGTGTATAATAATATAACTAGCATGTAGACCTGTTGACACTAAAATATTTTAAATGAAATTAGGTGTATAATAATATAATTTAAGATGTATTGGTAGTCACAAAGGTCTTGTCATTGATACGATTTGTGAAAATTGATATAACTGCAATCGTATCATTTAACACCTATCACAAATTTACAAATATTCGTGTATTTTGATACTATTTAAATTATAACAAAATTTATATTTATTTTTTACAATTTCAAATTCGTGTAAAATAATACAACTTAAGTTAAAGCAAAATTATATAGCCAAACGTGACCGTACAAAATACTTCCGCATTGTGTAAAATGATACAAGTAGAAATCCTGCCCTCCCCAAATCTTTCTATCTTTATCTAAAAAGGCGTATTGCATCCTTTGTTTAAGAAGGATTTCTGAATCTCCATTTTTATAGGTTACTGCTAAAGCAGGAGCTTTTTTTTAATTTGAAAAATTTAGTAGAAACTAAGAAAGATTGCTTAGACACAGACAGAAAAATTATACAATCACATAAGTTGATGCAGAAAAGAGTACAAGAGATGTTGAAAATTACTCTGGAAAGAAGACTGTATTATCTGGCTGACTGATTGTATTACTGACTGACTGTATTATCTGAGTGAAAAACAAGTTTTTGATGAACTGTAACTATACATGGGTTTTAAAATATATAGAAAGTGTACGAAGGCAAAAAGAAAAATAATGAAACACATAAAAATGAAAAAATGAATAGTCTGATTTTATATAATTATAAAAGGCAAGATGATATAATGAAGATGGAAGTAAAGAAAAGAAAAATGCAAGTACAGATGATACAAACCGTCTTAATATCGAATCGCAACATGAAAATGAAGCTAACTTTGAAGTTAACTCAAAAAAATAAGTCGACCAAAACGCTATTACATCACAGAATAAGAACATATTAGTATTACAGACAAATTAAATAACTTTTTGAGAAGAATGTTATGAAAACGTCAGTGGAAGACAGGGTCACAAATACGACAAACGCTGATTTGGAAGTTGATATGGTCCTTACATATGAAATTGGCGTTTTTGTAAACAAAAAGTCGAATATTTTACACATAATATATTTAATTTATCAAAGTATTCATGTAAGAAGTTCATTGATCACTTTACTAAAAAACTAGTCGGACGGGAACTAATAAAATCTTTGAAAGCTATTTGGACTACCATCAGACTACTACCTTATCATCAGAGTTGAATTATTTCCCTTGCAAGAAGTTATCGAAATTTCGAAAAATATGTAAAAATGTTAGAGCAAGGTCCGGGGAGTACGGAGGATGTCTATGACATTACGATTGAAACTCGTCTATTTTGGTAGCCATCCGTTGTGCAGTGCGTGGTCTAGCATTGTCGTGAAGCAGCAGTGGCTTGCAGCGATTAACCAGCCTAGGTTGTTTAGCCGCTAGCTTTTCCATCATGGTTTGAAATCGCTCACAGTAGACATCAGCCGTAATAGTCCGGCTAAATTTGAGAAAACTGTAATGAACTGTGGCGGCTCTGGTCCACCAAACGCTTAAAAGTAACTTTCATAGCGTTGAATTTACCTTGGGGCAGGATTTGGCTCACTGGCCAGGATCCAACCATTGCGCTGAGCGCTTCCGTTTGTCGTAAATAATTCGTTTTTCAACAGAGGTAATGATTCGGTTTAAAATATAATCATTATTGTACCCTTTCAGTAATGTAACGCAGCAGTCGACACTCGTTTGCCGGTTTGCTTCTGTCAATTCGTGAAGTACCCACGAAAAACAACTAAATAACGGTCATCAAAGCTCCAATACAAGATTTAATAGCTGTACAAATTTAAATTTGGCATTCCTTAACAAAGTGGAGTGGTGGCCAGTGCGAAAAACGCCAATTTCATATTTAAGAACCTAATATTAACTGCGATATATTATAATATTTGAGAGACTTTTGTCTACATTAGTCTAAAACAAAAGAAAAATAACAATGCGAATGACTTAGAATTAACACAAAAAGAAAAATATTTTAAGGATTCAGACATAGATGAAAGTACCACGGAAAGAACAATTTAGAAACTGAAACTAAACAAATTTTACTAAGATGCAGTTGGAGGATGCAAAGGAAATAAATACTATTGAGATAATAAAAAAAAGAAACGATAAGAACGAAACAAGAAGACCATTAGATGCTGAACTAAATATTATTAACGAAAAGCCCATACATTGGGAAGACTACAAAAAAGTACCTAACTATAAGAACGAAATAGGAAGACCATTAATGCTGTACCAAATATTATTAACGAAAACCCATAACAATGGGAAGCGATTTATCTGATGCACCAAATACGTATCTAGAAAATTTGTAGTTATATTACTATACACGTAGATTTATGCGATATAAGTTAACATGAATCATTATACACATCTTTATTTGCATATAAATGCGGTGTATTTTAATATAAGTAATTTAAAACACAATTTTTTTAAAAAAATATATGGGTACTGCAACCAGGACCTTTCAATTAAAATCTTTTGTTCAGGACTTTTTCTGTTTCATTCTTTCTACTACTTTTAATTAAGTTATAAAATAATATGTATCATTAGACACATTTGCGTTACAAATTGTGTATAGTAATGTATATTAACTTATAACATTTTACACGATTCACAGGATTTGTGGTCATTGATACAAATTATAGTTTGTTATTTTTTTTTTTAATATGTAAACAAATTAATAAGAAAAAAAACATATTTTCAGATACTTGTTTTTATAATATAATAAAAATGCTTTTATTTGAAACGCTACGTTTAATAAGGAGACGACAGTAATTTTTCAAAATTTCTAAAACTTTGAAGTCGATTTTCTCAAAACTTGATTTTTTGACTTATATCACTCTTCACGGAGGGTACAGAATTCAAAAAGGACCCGCCACTGACTTTCATCGCCGCGACTATCACTTGCACGATTCGATCCCACTTCTGATGTCGGATCAGAAGTATTTAACGACATAGTGTGGGCGAATGTAGGTATCGTGCAAATAAAAGTAGCGTGATATCAAAGCACTAGATTTATTCTTGGTCACTATTTCCATTAGATCGATTTACAGAACAATGAACACAATCACACCCCACTCTAATTACACTGAACGGAAGTATACCGATACGCGACAGTTTCTACGATTTGCACCGTGCGGTCGACCGGAGATAACTGAGCCGCTGCGCACGACCGCCTGCCCTAACGTAGACTTCCCCTAGCGCCACTGGGTGGCGCTTGCGTGCCGTAGCTTCCACTCACTGCCTTCAGGTGGCGCTGGCGTCGCAATATTCCGACATATATATATAAATGTAAGAATAAAAATAAATAAGTGTCCGTTCTCGAAAAAAGATCTGATATCGTGAGTGTAGTGTGTCGCGCGTAGTAAAAGACTAAGAAAGAGGGTAGACCGATATGTCTGCCCTTAGACCAACCGTCATTCTCGCAGTCCTACAGTTCACCCGTGATCATGGCGCGTGCAACAGTGCCGAAATATCGGGAGCTCATTAAAACAAAACAACATGATAAATATCCCGGACAGTTACAGTTTTCTAATGTAACCATGATAGTTCCAAATTATATATTTGATAGAAAAACAATCAGTCAACTTAAGTATCATGGTTCAAACAGTTAACTGAACTCAGTCTCTCACTCACTCACTGAATTCAACTAAATTCGGAACTAAACAGTCTCAAGAGTCATCTAAAAGTCATTTTCACTAAGAAACTCACTTTAGATAAGAAAACTTTCTCCTTCGTACTTCTAAGGACGTCAAATTGAGTCTTTAGTTCAAATGTGTAACCATTAATATATCCTTACTTAGTGTCTAGGGGTGAGAGCTATCTACTCCCCCGCAAGTCCGGTGATGACGACGAGGCTACTCCAAGCCATTATCGTATGTCAGTTATGAAAAACAAAGTTTTAATATAACCTAATTATAATTCACTTATCAACACAAAAAATAAAGACACATAATTTATTTCAAGAAATCTTAATACATATATATGTATAACTCAAAAGTGACTGACATAGTGATCTATTAACCACTGGACGGATCGGGCTGAAATTTGGCATGCAGGTAGATGTTATGACGTGAGCATGCACTTAGAAAGGATTATCCGAAGCGAAGCTAGGGCAGGTCACTTTATAGTAAAAAATAAACAAGAAACATCCGTGTGAAATGGTCACTTAAAATGCATAATATGCCCAACATGTGTAACGGAGTCGGGGAATCATCGCGACGCTGGTCTTCCGCAGATGCCTCATCAGGGACAGCGATTGTTATAATAATGAAACACATAATAATACAAGAAAACATATACATCAATTTTTAGAGGAGTTTATCTCTCTCTCTCTCTAGCCTTTTACAACCGCGAGGGTGTAGGCCTCCTTCAGGTTTTGCCATTTCTTGGGCAATTTCCATCCACTTCACTCCTGCATTTCTCTTAATGTCGTCGGACCAGCGCATTTGTGGTCTTCCTTGTGGGCGTTTTTCACCCCACGGTCGTACAACGAAAGATCGTTAGGTTTGATATGACGGTGGGTTTCACTGGGAATGGGAAAGGCATTTTGCCATTTACAATCCCATCCCGCTCATAATTAGTAAGGAAATTAGTAAGGATTACCTATTAATCTGTCGATTGACATATGGAATTACCATACATTTCAATTTGCGCATACCAATCGAATATACTTAACATTAATTGGCTTGCTCACGAGAATTGGTGGAAATCAAAACGGATCGATCGATTGATTTACGCGACAACATATTAAGGTACCCAATGGCTGACTATAATGGCATTTGGATTAAGTAATTAGTGTAATGGCGCCTTGAGGCAATCCAGTAATTATGTTGAATAGTCCTAGTTTCGAACGGTAATCGCATAGTTATTGGTATGTTATGTTGGGTGGAAAAAGGTGTATATTCTTTCTTAGAATAGGAATAATACAAATTATTTATTGCTCACTCGAACATTTTACATGATAAAGCAAAAATAATAACAAATTTTCTTTTCTTTATTAATAAAAATATTTATTTGCCACCATTATATGTGTACATAGTATATAACAACTGCATTAGTCAGGTGACTGTCGCAGATGCTAGCGCCCACCTCCAGGACCAAGGAGTCTTCGCTGTGGCAAAAATTAAAGTTGTTAACAAGTTGAGAACTTAAATCTTAAATGAGAAAAGTAAAACAATTAAAAGTAAAGAGCAAATGGAGTGGCCCAGCTTGTGCTGACATGGGACCGAGATCCTTGCCAGCGCTGATTTTGAGCCACTCCAATGTCAACAAAGTTGGTAGGTATGACTGATGGATATGAGTGCTACTAACAAAATTGAACAAAATGATTAAGCTAATAGAAAACAAAGAAAATCTTAAACTGTACTTAAAAATGGTTCCCTATAATGGGTGTCAATGTGTGTACATGTGTGTGTGTGTGTGTGTGTGTGTGTGTAAGAATGTGTGTGTCCACCTTAGCCATCTGCGCTGTACCTGTAATGGTGGCCGAAACCAAGAGGTTTAGTTCTTCTTGCAATGCGAGAGGTCGCCAGCTCAAATCCCGCCACGTACCACTGTGTTTTTCATATTTGGAATTCATGTGTGCGCTTATTCGACGCTTTAACGGTGAAGGAAAACATAGTGAAGAATCCTGCACACCTACGAAGAAATTCTAAGATTGTGTAGTCAACCAACCCGCACTTGGAAAGCGTGGTTGACTAAGGCCTTAACGCCCTAGTTTAGGGTGGGCCCGTGCCCCAGAGGGGACGTATATGGGCTGATGATGATGATAACACAAGACAAAAATATTTTGGTGGGTGCGGACGGATCTTACAAAATTAATCATTCCTACCGTGTAGCGCGAGCCTTCTGTAGCGGTACCATGAGTTGGCTATCGAAAACTTACGTACGTTAAAAACCCATCGAGTTGTTTTTTCATACGACCGATTTTAGTTCTTTGCCAGAGGCGCTGTACAAGTGGACATATTTACGTAGGCGATATCGAGTCCGTAACTTTTAACTCGTGGTAGAGCTACTATTCTACGCGGTCGTAGCCACAACCGTACGTCCAGTTTAAGCCCAATAGTTCTCGGATTAGGTAATTAACAGACGCTTTGAACTCACGGCGAGTGAGCAATTAATTACAATTTGCAAATTAACCCGAAGCCTGTAATAAGGCAGTGGTTCTCAACCGGAGAGGTGACCAGTAGTCCCGGGTATGTGAAACGGTCCACTTTGATTGATGGCTCTATCAAAATACGAAGTAGAGGTAGAGTTGAGAGATTTCCAATAATATACACGAACAATTTTTGAACCTGATAATAATAAAATTCATATCTTTGCAAATCACAAATTATGTTTATAATTTAAACAAATGTTGGTCTTAATTCATGGTGAGAGCACCGTTTAAAGGTTGGGAACCCCTGCTTAGTGTAAAGCATGTCTGATATATTTTGCTGTACCCCGATTTGGTATTTTGAAAATGTTTGTGTATCTTTTATAAAACCCGCGCTTGCTTCGTTTCGAATACTTTGTTCATAAAAACTTCCTTTTAAATCCCTCTATCTATTAAAAAAAACAAATCAAAATCCGTACGGTAGTTTAAAACTTTGCTTTATTGTAGTGATTGATACATTTAAAAAATACCATACATATTGCATTTTTGTCACTATTTATGAAAATGCGCAAAAAAATTACTTATTTTTTCCAATATGGCAGCTAATGGTTGTCAAAAATTAATTTCCTGAAACAATTCTCGAAATGAAAAGTCAGTATAAATAATTCAAACAAATCATTTTCAATTTTTAAAAACATTAAAACAGATATAAATATCCTTTACTTCTACGAATATTATTATGTTTACACCGAAACTCGAACAAAAGATTGTCCGTCATAACCGATGTCTAAAAAATCTTGAAATAAACTTCCATGAAAAATCACCCAAAGAAAAAAGCGTAGCTGTCATCATCATATGGATAGGGTTGCGCAAACATTTATCGAATCTTTGATGAAAAACTAATATGAATCATCAGCTATATACACTGTGTAATTTTAGTGGTTGTTTTCCCGCAGTAAAATGATTATATCTTAGTAGCACAATAGTTTTGTGCAGTTCTTTTTTACCAAAATCAATAAATGCCGGTTTTACGAAAAGTATAACCGAAACTCAAGAGCACGTTCGAACTGCTTTATTACTTAGAGCGTAGAGCTTCTTTAACTTTAAGCATTGTTTTCATGCGGCAAGCAGTACCTCATTACATCACACCTTAAAAAAGAACGATAGTTTATCTCGTTTTCATGTTAGAAAACAATTATTTTGAAAATTTGAAAAAAAAATTTTTTTTCAGGTAATAATTTGCATGTTTTGATAGTATTACTAAAGACAAATCATTCTGCCACGGGAAAACAACCACTAAAATTCCACGGTGTATACGTCCCCACGGGCCACGGGCCTACCCTTAAATAGGGTGATAAGGCCTGAGTGGCCAACTACACAACCAAAAAATGTTCTAGTTTCCTCACGATGTTTTCCTTTACCGTTAAAGCGTCGAATAATCGGACATATAAATTTCAAATTTGAAAAACACAGTGTACGTGGCGGGGTTTGAACTGGCAACCTTTCGAATGGCAAGCAACAACCGTTACTACTCGGCCATCAACGCTTTTTTGAATAAGAATAATTGTCTCGTATTTCTGAGAAACCATTTGAATAAATATCCGTTTGGTTATCAAATCAATCGGCCATTTTTGCAAATACAAACATAGCGGGCTGAAAGAGTTACGACGCGTTAGAAATATTAAAATAAACTGAGTTTCTTGTTATTGATACGAAAATGTTTAATTTTAGAGCAATGCTAGCTGTAATACTTTTTAAAATGCTTCTTTGTTCTATTTAAACAATTTAATCATAGTTCAATTAATCATATTTGATTAACTGTACAGTTTTATGATTTACTTGAACTTATGGTATCAAACAATCCGGCCACTACGGCGAATAGTCTGTAATAGTCTGTATGAATACTAAGTATACAAAAAAAAGACGTGTGGCACTCGGGGACTGCCGCGGTATAGCTATTGCATAGCATCGTCCGATTTCGGAGCAGCTCGTCTCGATTCGTGCGTGTTTCGTAGAGTCGTACAATACGTCTAACCGCACGCACACAAACACCGTGCCGAAGTCTACCGAACTGAAACGTTTTTTTCGTTATAGGAATTTCTTGGTTCGGTCGCCGCGCTCAAAGCCCGCGATAAAAGCTATGTAATAGCTTAAAAATAAAAAAGGTAATTTCGTCAGGTACTCATATAATGAACTTTCAGATTGATACTTACCTAAAAACGAACCATCATTTACACTAAATATTAGTCTTTATGAGTCTACACGCGTTATTAGGAGTAGCAAATACATAGCTACTTACTGCCCGACGTTTCGACTGGGTTACACCAATCGTGGTCGCGAGCGAACTGGCGCCGCCCGTCTTTGTCTACCACAGCGGTTGAGAATTTCTAAATACACCCCCGAACCAGCACTAATGTCATTTGTACAGCTACCCACTCCGACACACAAAACTCACTGTATCCGAGTTCATTTTAGACGTATCTTATCGCGGTAAGCACTTACTAACCACTGAGTTCCATGCCGATGAAAGTAACGATCAGTGGAGAGAACCACCATTTCTAACCATCATTTCTTTCTACCATTTGGTATAATTCCATTATATTGTTAAAATATTAAACTCCACTAACTCCGTCATATATCCTTGCTACTCGTGGGAACGCAATGACCTTGTTAAAACAATGCCCAAGGCAGAATGGCGGCGACGTGGTCCACAACCCGTCACGTCACGTGTCCCACAGAGGTGAAAAGTGGATCGCTGGAAGTGATATCTGCCTACCCCTCTGGGAAAAAGGCGTGATTTTATGTATGTATGTACTAAATGGTAAAAATATGTTTTACACAGTACACAGTTATTCTGTTGCAATAAAAAAAATGCAATTAAAATCATTGACACACCCAACCAACCGACAGCCCTGCATAAAGTAATCAAATCATTCCACGAATTTCAGACTCACATACAAACAAAATAGTTACGTATATCATCTTTGAGTAAACACAATTTTTGTGTGGATCTCTCTCTCAATGTAAACAGCTGCGCGGAATTTAAAAAAAATAACCTTACTTATTTGCTATGAACGCAGCAAATGCACACAAATTTCGTTCCGTATGTGATCTAAATATCCACAAAATGAAATTACTTGTGCAAACAATCGTGCCAGTATTTCCTTTTCGGTAAAGCACTTTGTAGCGGCAATGTCCACATTTCACAAGCTTTCATGTGTATTTATTAATAATCGGTCAAAAAGAGTAACTATAGAGTTTCTTCTTTGTAGAATCAGCGTCCTGTAGCGGTACCATGAGTTGGCTATCGAAAACTTACGTACGTTAAAAACCTATAGAGTTGTTTTTTTCATACGACAGATTGTAATCCTTAGCGTAACCACCAGGGGCACTGTACAATACTGTACATGTTTTTCATAGACATTTTACGTAGGCGATATCGAGTCCGTAACTTTTAAACTCATGGTAGCGCTACTGGACCGGTGGTAAAATCTCGAATCGAATCTGTCTATGACTTATTTATTTACTGTACCAACGATTTGTAAATAGAAAGAACTATTTAAATACTAAGGCTTTTTCGCTTTGACTTTGAGTTTGTCCTGATCAAACATACAGAAATTGGGAAACTAAAAATTCTGGTTCCGTTCCGTTCCTCCAAATTCTAATTTCAGTTGCTGAACTAAAAGTTTTTCATAGGTATTCAGCGCTGTTGAAATAACGAAGCGAGATGAAACAAAGCTAAAAACGAATTCCCCAGTAGATAATCAGTGCAACACCAAAAAATACTTCCACGAACTGGGTGAAACACAATTAAAAACTGCCAAGTGCGAGTCTATCTCGCACATAAAATACCATACCAATGTTTGTTGGGAACCTAACTTAAAATAAAAAAAATATCTTTATTAGGTTAAATCAAGTTATACAAACAATTGAATAGTTTAACTATATCTATTAGGTACTGAATCAAATGTTCGGGAAATTCACTATGTTTCACTAACTTATTGAGATACCGATATTTCTTTTTCAGTTTTCTAATAGGTGTAACCATGTCAGTTAAAACTTACTACTACTCTGTCGTTTATCCGTAACATAAGTGCTTAATGACGTATCAGAATCGGAACAATGTACTTTAACTAAATATTTATTACCGAACCAAGAAATTCCGTAACGAAAAAAACCTCACAATCGTCTAACGTCGTTTCGGTTCGGTAGACTTCGGCACGGTGTTTGTGTGCGTGCGATATGACGTATTGTACGACTCTACGAAACTCGCACAAATCGAAACGAGCTGCTCCGAAATCGGACGATGCTATGCAATAGCTATACCGCGGCTTGACCGCAGCAGTCCCCAAGTGCCACACGTCTTTTTTATGGGTCTATACGCGATATTAGGAGTAGCAAATACATAACTACTTACTTACTGCCCCACGTTTCGACTGGGTTACACCAATCGTAATCGCGAGTGAGTTCGCTCGCGACCATAATATCGCGTAGACCCATAAAGACTAATATTTAGTGCAATGGAACGCGAAAATGTAGGTACTTTAACGATGTGCGATTATTTTGTCCAATCGTGTGAGTGCGGTGAGTATACCATGTGTGTATGTGTGTGTGAGTGACCTATGAGTCCTTTTTCTGAAGGCTCTATAGGTTTCATACCATTACTCAGTACGTCGTTAGGGCAGGAGGGCCGGCCTCTCATGAAGGGTCGCCTCGACTCCGCCTCCTTGAGATCGCACTCGAAAACCCTTTCTCATCAGCTCTTTATAACTTGCCCTTGTCAAGCCTAGTACGTTGACAATCAGTGAAGCATCTCCAATTTATTATAAACCAGCTGTACCAGCGACTTCCTCCGCGTTATCCTCCGCTGTTTTACACATTTTCCGTTGTCAGATTTTAGACTTCCGCGTTCCATTACACTAAATGTCTTTATAGGTCTACACGCGATATTAGGAATATTAGGAGTAGCAATTACATACCTACTTACTGCCCGACGTTTCGACTGGGTTACACCAATCATGGTCGCGAGCGAACTGGCGCCGCCCGTCTTCCGTAGAAACATTTTCTATTGTTCCTTTGCTTCTATTGGTCGCAGCGTGATGTAATATAAGATTTAGCTATCCTCGAAAAATGGTCTATCCAATACATTAAGAATTTTTCAATTCGAACCAGTAGTTCCTGAGATAAGCGCGTTCAAACAAACAAACAAACTCTTCAGCTTTATAATATTAAGTACAGATTTTAAAAGGAATTTAAATATACTAATCCTTTAGACCTGGGGACTGCGAAAATAATAGACTCCGATAAGTGCTAATCAATAAAAATATTAACAAAGTAGGTCATTAAAAGACGGGATAAAGTAAAACTACCCAGAGTTCTCTTTTTCGGCTTTGAGGGATGCTGTACCCAATAGTTTAATTAGTATACCTAATATAATCACTGTTAATACAGTCAAACTAATCTTCATACATGTGTCAGAAATAACTACAGTTAAGCGGGATGGTATGACGCATATAGAATTCTTTCATTTTTTAACCCCGTAAGGCCCAATGTCCTCACTCGAGACCGACAAATAGAATAAACATTTTCTATTGTCTGGTTTTCTGGACCTTACGACTTTAATGCTGTTGTCTTACTGCTCGTAACTTTACTGTGGCCCTTCAGCCGACTCAAGAACCCCTCCTCATCAGGTCTGGAACTTTATAGCACCCTTTGTCACTCCAACTGGCTAAGTCTATGAGTAATGGGGAGACAAATTACTCTTCGCGGTTCTTCTGCTGAAAATGTGTTTGCTCATTTTCGGTAAGGTGCTTTATTTGCGATCATAAGCTTAGGGAAATGGCAGGCTGGCATTTTTTCTGGTCATGGTGGTATAAAGTAGGATAATATAACGGATAATGTGTTCTGTGCTCAGGCAAAACTTGATAAGACGTGATTTATGGTGTTTAGCTAAATACAATCATATATAAATATATAATATATAAATATTTTCACAACATCACATACATTTATCTGATCCCGTGGTAAGAAACTTAAGCACTTGTGTTGCAAAAATCAGAAACGAAAGTGGATACACAAATATACTTAAATATATTTAATAACACACCCAGACACGGAACAAACACCGATATTCGTCACACAAATATTTGTCCCGAGTGGGAATCGAACCCACGACTCTTGGAACCGTAGGTAGTGAACCTGGGTCACTAACCACTGTTCCACCGAGCCAGTCGAAAAAAAAATACTACATAACTCCACATTACTTGATTGCGAACATTGATCATTGATTATTCGAAACTTTAATGGTGAAGGGAAAAGACCATGAGGACACCTGTAGCGGTACTATGAGTTAGCTATGAAAAACTTACGTTCGTTAAAAACCCATCGAATTTTTTTATTTTTTTTCACTACCGATTTTAGTTCTTGTCGTTACCGCTAGGGGCGCTGAACAAGTTTTTCATAGACATATTTACATTTGCGATATCGAGTCTGTCACTTTTAAACTCATAGTAGCGCTACTGAACACCTAAGAAAATTCTAAGGCTGTGTAGTCGACCAACCCGCACTTGGTCAGCGTGGTTGACTTAGGCCTGATCGCCCATGCTAAGAGTGGGCCCGTACCCCAGCAGTGGGGACGTATATGGGCTGATGATTATGACGATGATGATGTTTTTCAAGTTGCATAATCACTTGTCTTAAACAGGAACAACAGTGATACACTCAAAATCACTGTAATATAAATGAATTTATTTCACATAATTCTTTTCAATTTACAGAGAATACACGGCATTTCATTTGATTATTACATTAAACAAACACTAACTTCATCTCGTTTCATGTATTTTCAACAATGTATTTCACATTCTACCCGGAAACTTGTTTCAAAGTGCTTTAAAAACACAGGTGCATTCTCCGAAGCGAGAGTCATGGCGTTTATACTTACCGAAGCACATGTGTCATCTCTTTTCCATTTACTGGCTCGGTGGAACAGTGGTTAGTGACCCCGGTTCACTACCTATGGTTCCAAGAGTTGTGGGTTCGTTTCTAGCCTAGCCTAGTATATATATAATTCATAATAACAATCTTTATTATAAAAATTTGTTAATTTTAGTTTAGTTATGATATTGACTTGTATGAACAAACAATGTGACTAATAGATTACTATTACAGTCACGGTTATTAAACCGTGACTTTTGTATGTAAAATGTTATACCAAAATTTTGCCTGTCGCGTTGTGACAAAGCATGCTGAACTATGTTTATGTATACTAACGATATTATGTACCATGTTTTATGCAAAATAAACCTATACTATTCTATTCTATTCTATTCTAACCAGGACAGTTTTTTGTGTGAACATGGGTATTTGTTCCGTGGCTTGGTGTGTTATTAAATATATTTAAATATATTTGTGTATCCACTGTTGAATTTGATATCCGTAACGGGATCAGATCAATGTGTGTGATGTAAGATTTTAGACTTTCGCGTTCCTTTACACTAAAATATATATTAGCGATATTAGGAGTAGCAAATTACCTAGCTACTTACTGCCCGACGTTTCGACTGGGTTACACCAATCGTGGTCGGGAGCGAATGTGTGTGATGTTGTGTAAATTTTATTTATTTATCTCCTTAAAAGGACTACCGTTTCACTCCAAAATAAGAAACGCGAAGTGCAATTAAGCCAAAACTCAATTTCCACGTTGCAAATTCTAAGGTTAATCACATTATGTCATCGGCCAAGGCGGTAACGAATTTATTGGCACGTGTAACAGTGTTAAAATATTCAAGAAGGTATTTTGAAGTGGTGCCTAGAATACTAAGATAGGTCTTGAATGTTATGACTAGGAAAGGTAAATAAGTTTGTGTTTTAGCTTCGAATACTGTTCATCTATTTCAATATATCTAGGGATCGAGCCATCCGCTACTCCAAACCATCATCGTATGTCAGTTATGAAAAAGCTTTTCATTAATTAGTTTCACAACTTATTTTGTATTTTTTTACTATCATAATAAATTACGTATCTTGAACTTGGCTTGACACGCTACTGTGTGTCTAGATTTATTTGTGTTCTGTAAAATTTCCTTTGTATTCAATTAGATATGTGTAACAATAACTTAATTTTTATTTTATTATTTCTTTTCATATATTTATATTTTTTCATATTTTTTTCCTCTATTTATTAATGGTAACCTTTATCCTTTACCCTATATCCTAACCAGTCTGACTCGTATTTAGTCGGCCTTTTCATTTAATATTAGTCGTTATGGGTCTACCTACACGCGATATTACGCCTTTTCATTTTATTCACCAAATTTTCTTTTTAACACTTTAAAGGTGTTCTATTTGTGTCAACCCGTAACATAACATTATCACTATCGGTTTATGTATTGGCATGATTTATTCATAAACCACTCGCACCCATTCCCTTGGGATCGTATAATGTAGTACCCACAATATGTTACAGTTCTCAAAGCGGCCAATTATCACGGTTTGTGTAACACATTGATGTATTTCAAACTTCATCCATCCGTTACGAAGATTACCAGTGAGACAGAAAAATAAATTATTTTAAAATTTATTCAATTAAAGCATGGTTCCATGCCATTAAGGCATGGAACGCCCTTCCAGCTCATGTTTTCCCTACCTCCTATGATCCCGGGCTCTTCAGGCGGGGCGTGAAACGGCCTTTAAGCAGGCCTTTAGGGTGAGTGCGAAAGGCTCCATATGATTGTATTGTGCCTGTCGGCCTCATATTTGGATCTCACTACCGCTTACCATCAGGTGGAGTGAGGACATCTTGTTTGCCTTGTATAAAAAAAAATTAAAAAATTGTTTTTATAATTGGTACCTACCCAATAAAGATTCAAACTCATTTAAGTCGTTATTTCAATATTACACACAGACACTTCAATTTTATTTAATTTCAATATGTAACTATTATTTCTTATATCCGTAACATAAGTGCTTAAGCTGCTTACCACGGGATCAGATCGACGTATTTGATGTTGTGTTATACCTATTTTTATCTCCGTTACCAGGTGTGCGTAAAACAGCGTAAAGATCAAACGTTGGGGGCGATAAGAACGCAATTTCTCAAATGTAATTGAGATTCGTCGCGTCGCCGACGAAACGTGTCTGGCAACATGTTCACAGTTTTACAGATTCTAGGGTTATCGAGCACAACTGGGAGGGAGGCTGTGACGCATTTGTGATAGGCTTTTTTGGTTAGCCAAAGTCAAAGTCACAGTCAAAGTCTTTATTGCCAACTAAGTGTGGTGTATTTACAAAGATCTTATTGTATTTACATAGAGCTTAGATACTTAGTTGCCCTTGTCAGGCACTGCAATATGAGGGCTATCCAATTGAAAATTTATAACTATACAATCTTAACTTACAATCTAATTTATAATAATATTGTTGTTATTTTCGACCGTACAACGCCGTTTATCGTTATATTACTTTTATATAACATCAGCCCATATACGTCCCCACTGCTGGGGCATGGACCTACCATAAACTAGAGCGAAACCTCTGGCCAAGAGCGGATTGATCGATTACACATCCTTAGAATTTCTTCGTAGGTGTGCAGGTTTCCTCACGATGTTTTCTTTCGCCATCAAAGCGGCGAATAATCGTATATGAAAGTTCAAGTTTGAAAACAAAGTGGTACGTCGCGGGGTTTGAACTGGGGACTACTTGCAAGCAACGACCTTAACCACTCGTCTATCGACGCTTTTCAGCTCATCAACTTAACAGGGCACAATACAATCGCTGTCACGTTGCAATCGGCAAAGTGCACAATAAAACTTTACTGTTGTAATCCCACAAATGTAATTGATAAAGTTCACGGTGCACTTAACAGATATATGTATGTTGTATAGCTTAGAATAGGATAGTATGCCTCGGTCCAAGGTACATACACCGTGAAATTTGAGTGGTTGTTTTCCCGTGGCAGAACGATTGGCCTTTAATAATACTATCGAATCATCAAATTTTTTCTTTAAAAAAAATTTTTTTTGGCAAATTTCAAAATAATCATTTTCCAACTCGAAATCGAGAGAATATATCTATATATAATATTATAAGATGTGACGTAATCAGGTACTGATTGCCGCATGAAATCAATGCTTAAAGCTAAAGAAGCTCTACGCCCTAAGTAATAAAGCGGTTCGAACGTGCTTTCGAGATTCATTTATTGATTTAAATAAAAAAGAACTGCATAAATCTATTTTACTACTAAAACAACCACTAAAATTTCACGGTGTATAAATAAAACAAATCATTATAACACATCACATACATTGATCTGATTGTAAGCAGCGAAAGCACTTAAATCACGGATATCGGTATCCACAGTGGATACACAAATAAACTGAAAAACATAAATAACTCACCCAGACACGAAACATACACTGTTCGTCTCACAAATAGTACTAATTTTCTGAGCATGATGTGGCTGCCTTCAATAGATTTTTACGTTTGTATATGTGTCACTATTGTATGTTAATTTTATGTATTCTCTAATGTTAATGTCTCTGGCTGTCCAATTAAATAAATAAATAAAAAATAAAAATAAAATCAATACTTGATCATAAAAATTGTAAACAAAAAAAAAACCGCCTTCAAAAACCCGACTCACTAAAAATTACAAAATAATATAACTAACATTAATCTGGGTATGAATTTGATTTGTTGTTGAAGGCGGTGCCGTTTATATTTCATGCAGCTTTCCTCAAAATTTTAATTGGCACCGCCTTCAACAACATATCAAATTCATACCCAGATTAATGTTAGTTATATTATTTTGTAATTTTTAGTGAGTCGGGTTTTTGAAGGCGGTTTTTTTTTTGTTTACAATTTTTTTTCATACTTTTTAGTGTTACATTTTTTTTCACCCTATTAGTTCAGCTCACCTATAATTCTACTGAAATTAAAACTAGTAGTCTTAATATGTATACAGTATTGAAAGAAATATCCCTTTACTCTCTACCATTAAGAAGTTGACCTTCCATCATCAGCTAAGCATCATAACATTATGATTGCCAGACGCAAATGCCAATATTACTTCTGAAAATATGTAAAACGCGGTACATGTGCCTATACAATTTGAGGGTTGCCCTCGATTTCTCCTGGATCCTATCATCAGATCCTAGACTGGACCCTATTAGTGCAGCTCACCTATAATTCTACTGAAATTAAAACTAGTAGTCTTAATATGTATACAGTATTGAAAGAAATATCCCTTTACTCCCAACCATTAAGGAGTTGACCTTCCATCATCAGCTAAGCATCATAAAATTATGATTGCCAGACGCAAATGCCAATATTACTTCTGAAAATATGTAAAACGCGGTACATGTGCCTATACAATTTGAGGGTTGCCCTCGATTTCTCCTGGATCCTATCATCAGATCCTAGACTGGACCCTATTAGTGCAGCTCACCTATAATTATATTGATATTATAACTGATAGTCTTAATATGTACACAGATTTGAAAGAATTATCCCTTTACTCCCAACTATTAAGGAGTTGACCTTCCATCATCAGCTCAGCATCATAACATTATGATTGCAAGAAGCAATGCCAATATAACTTCAGAAAATATGTAAACGCGGTACATGTGCCTATAAAATTTGAGGGTTGCCCACGATTTCTCCTGGATCCCATCATCAGATCCTAGACTGGTCCACCTAATAGTTTAGCTCACCTGTAATGCTACTGATTTATAACTAATAGTCTTAATATGTATAGAGTATTGAAAGAATTATCCTTTTACTCATAACTATTAAGGAGTTGACCTTCCATCATCAGCTCAGCATCATAAGATTATGATAGCCAGAAGCAAATGCCAATATTACTTCAGATAATATGCAAAACGCGGTACATGTCCCTATAAAATTTGAGGGTTGCCCTCGATTTCTCCTGGATCCCATCATCAGATCCGGGACTGGTGAAAATGGGACCACCTCGGAAATAAACTCTATCCAACCAAAAAAAAATTTTTGAAATCCGTCTATAATTGACGAAAATATCGGTGAACATACATAAAAAAAAAATATTATACATACAGACGAATTGAGAACCTCCTCCTTTTTTGAAGTCGGTTAAAAATACGTGTGGCACTCGGGGACTGCCGTGGTATAGCTATTGCATAGCATCGTCCGATTTCGGAGCAGCTCGTCTCGATTCGTGCGAGTTTCGTAGAGTCGTAAAATACGTCTAATCGCACGCACACAACGCCGTATCGAAGACTGCTGAACTGAAACGACGTTAGTCGAGTGGGGAGAGTGAGGATTTTTCGTTACGGAATTTCTGGATTCGGTCCCCGCGCTCAATGCCCGCGATAGAAGCTATGCAATAGCTTGACATTGACGATGGCCGAGTGGTTAATGTCGTTGCTCGCTATGCAAGAGGTCGGCAGAGGTGTTTTTTTTAAATTTGTAATTCATTAAAAAAAAGATGGTGTGACGATTTGGCCCAGCTGTCAAGAAGCTGGGAAGTGCTGGCCTTGGATAGAGAGCGTCGGACAGGTTTGGAGGAGACTATTGCCCAGCAGTGGGATGATACAGGTTAAGTAAAAAAAAACAATATTATATTTAACTACGTTTATTTGAAGCATAATTTCCGGATTCAATGCGTCTCCAATCGAAGTATCTTAAATAAGGGGCTAAAGCTTCTTAGAATTCACAACAAAAAATAATATAGACAATCTATTCACAATAGACAACCCTTCAACAATAAGGAAAAATACTAAGAAAAATATCTCTTCCCTAATATCTCGACACGTTTATTACAAGGAAGTAATACTCATCGGTCATCAATGCATATCTTATCCGGGTGGGGTAGCGATACTACACTTTGATCTTAGCCAAAAGGCCGAGAAGCGATTCCATCCGGGTGGGGTACAAACCTATGACTTTTGACTGACTCGGTGGAACAGTGGTTAATGACCCAGAATCACTACCTACGTTCCAAGAGTTGTAGGTTCGATTCCCACTCGGGACAAATATTTGTGTGACGAACATCGGTGTTTGTTTCGTGTCTGGGCGTGTTGTTAAATATATTAAAGTATATTTATGTATCCACTGTTGAGTCTGATCTGTAATACAAGTGCTTAAGCAACTTTCCACGGGCAATAAAATAAATAAATAAATAAATATTGCACAAAATCACATACATTGATCTGATCCCGTCGTATGTGGTGCGTGGTGGCAATGTTTGTGATGTAGTGTATGTGTGTGTTTAATTGAATAAGTGTGTATTATGAGGGTTTGTAAATACGAGACAAGCGAAAGCAATTTAAATATTAGTTAAAACTAGGTTACAGCTAGTTTACACCTAGCGATTTTTGGGCGATTTCGCCGCGAGCTCGCAGCGTGTACGCCGCGATATCGCCGCGATCAAATAATCGCCGCGAAATCGCCGTGATATCGCTGCGATTCCGCCGCTATTTCGCGCGGTTACGCCTCATCCAACCTACCCGCTTAGCGCAGGTCCGTTCATGTTGGAAATATGATCGCAGTAGGCGGCGATATCGCGGCGTGATCGCGGCAATTTCTCGGCGATTATATAATCGCGGCGATATCACGGCGTGCACGCTGCGAGCACGCGGCAAAATCGCCGCGATCGAAATCGCTAGGTGTGAACAGGCATTTAGAGTATATATTTGAATGAAGATTATAATTCTCATTTCTATTTACGTCATCCCTAAACGAAAGAGGTAAATATCGCAAGTACTCGCGCGCGAGTATATGATTCTATAATCGAGATTACAACGTCTTCCAGATCAAAAAGAAGCAATTTTTCGTTCTACATTCATGGAATTGGATGATTTCGTTCTGCTGAACCAATTTCGGTAATGATTTGAGTTTGTAAATTGCTCTTTGGTGACGGTTTACGCGCGCTAAATGTCGTTTGTGGGAAATTCAGTAATCGTTACCTTCGAGACTTTGGCATCGTAATGTGAAATTCGTTTTGCACTCAGAGAAGGGTGGTACAACACAATTTTGATTTTGATTTCTTTTCACACTCTTCTTTAATAAACTTAAACGTTTTCTAATAAACCACAGGGCTTGTACTTATCAACTCTCAATAAATATTGTAGTAACTTGCATAAGCACTTGTGTTACGGATTTAAGCTATCATCATCATCAGCGTGAAATTTGAGTGGTGGTTTTCCTGTGGCAGAACGATTTGCTTTTAGTAATACTATCGAATCATGCAAATTATTCGTTGAAAAAAGTTTTTTTTTTCAAATTTTCAAAATTATAATTTTCTAACTCGAAAACGAGAGAAGCTATCGTTCTTTTATAAGATGTGACGTAATTAGGTACTGCTTGCCGCATGAAATCGAAGCTTAAAGCTAAAGAAAAACTACACTCTAAGTAATAAAGCGGTTTGAACGTGTTTTCGAGTTTCGTTTATACTTTTCGTAAAACCAGCCGGTGTCGGAACACTGAAAAAAAAACTTCATAATATATGAACTATATTATCTATCTATCTATACTATAATAAAAACGTAGAGGTAAAAATTCTTGTACTTTTTTGAAAAACGCAAAAAGCGAGTCAGGGATATGTTTTGAGAGTAGTAGAACACATCCCCATACTCAAAAAATTTTTTTTTCTCTGTCTGTTTGTTTGTTTGTTTCGACTGACCGCCTAAACGGCTGAACCAATTTAAATGAAAGTTTGCACGAAGGTAACTTAAATTCCGGAAAAATACATAGGATACTTGAAATCACTGACAGTTAACTGGTTCCCGTGGGATATTAAAAAAACCTAAATATTTGACTGATCTCTGAAACTGTTACACCGATTTAAATGAAATTTTGCATGGTGGTACCTTACATCCCCGGTCAAGATCTTAAATACTTTTAGTCACAGAAATTCCTGTAGGATCGTTAAAAATCTAACTTTATTAGATTACGTACAAAAATAGTAAAAGTATATCGACCAAAATCAACCTTCTGACTAGGACTATACGGACTACTTTATTAAGAAAAACGTCTTAGTAGGGGAGGTAAATAGCTGGATATGCACTTACTTAAACGACATGGAATCTGAATTGAAAGATTACGCTAAATCAGAAAAAAGTTTATTACATTTTCTTTATAAGTGGGGGGTCAGCGATTAATACAAGGGTGCTGCCTGGTAACAAGCGGTAGAAAGAAAAAAGTTATTTGATCGTGTCAGTCATTCAAAGTGCATGTTAAATAATCCCTAAAAAATTTTTAACAATTTGGATATGGCATAAAGTCATAATTAATGTTTGTGTCTGTTGAAAAACACAAAATCATAATCTTGAGATACTTTAGCGCGTTACAATTTTATGCAGGAGGTTCAAGTTGATATCAAAGTCCTCCTGTACAATAATCTGTAATTTTTTTTTAGCATGTATCATCTCACTGCTGGGCAAAGGTCTCCTTCAAACCCATCCATTGCTCTCATCCAAGCCTAGGACTTGCCAGTTCTTTGATACATGGACCAGATCTTCATACCACCTTTTCTTGGGTCTTCCTCTTCGGCGAAAATCGTCTTCAGGCACGCGAATTCTGGTCCATCTATTGTTCTTTATCCTGCAGACATTCCGCGCCCATTTCACATCAGTTTTGACCAAAAACAACAGCAGTACGGGAGTGGATGGTGGTATATTTTATTTTATCTTTTTACCTAATATCTATGATACTCCGCTCTATAGCGCTTTGAAAAACCTTGAGTTTGGATTTCTGATTTTCGGTGAAGGACCAAGATTCTGCCCCATATGTTAGGATAGGCAGTATGAAAATGTCGATGAGTTTGCGGTTCAGTGATATAAGAAGGTCACCCTTGATATACCCATTCATAGACCAGAAGCTTTTCCAGGCGTTGTCTGCTCTACGGAGTATTTCTTTGTCCTGCCTGTATTCGAAGGAGACTGCATAGCCCAAGTTTATACTCCTCTACATATTGCTTTACCTGCCTGTTGACTGCTATCCTATCATTGGTGCTGTTGGTCGCGACCTTGGTTTTGGGTCTATTCATCGTCAGTCTAACCTCAAAGCTTTCTGCGCTTAGTTGTTCGAGAATCAACTTAAGTTCTGTCGAGGTATACTTATTTGCGATGAGGAAAATGTCATCTGCTAGGCGAAAGTTTGTGAGTCATCTATCCCATACACCAATTTCTTTTGTTGCCTATAATATCATAGTGACCTGAAGACTTCTTGAAGCGTGCTACTGAAAAGCTTTGATGATAGGGAGTCACCCTGTTTAACTATTTTTTTTTGTATTTTGAATGTCAGGCGTTCAGTGTGCATTTTGATATCGGCTGTGCTTTGTTGTTAATGATTTGGAGTAGTTTTATGAACGTGGTTTCGACGTTTTGCTGAAGAAGATAAAGCTAATTTGGTTGATGTGGGAGAGCAGTTAGAAAAGTTAATGAAATTCGCTACATTTCTCTTTTATCTGGTTTTCGGTATGGAGGTGGTCAGTTGTCCAATATTTGCTTACTGGCTTGCATTGTTGGTTTGATTTTTTTTTAATTGGTAGGCTGTTTGGTATTATCTGAATGTTCAAATAGAGGGATATCGCTATTCTAAGCATGTCTGATTAAGACTGCAAAACCCCCGTTGGGCTCCCCAACTATCACGTTTTTAGCTGGCAAGTCATGTCAAATATTGTCAGATTTGATATGAGTGTTTAGTTCTTCGTTAGTTCAAGAGATGTCACTGTGCTCTATTACTTCGCAATATTGCTTCAAATACTAAAAGTAATTAAAAGTTTCCATTTCATTAAACTTACGATGATGAAACAATGAGATAATAACGATAAAAGTTATTATCTCATTGTTTCATTACGAATACAAAACAATCTACAAAAGTGGCACATAACAAACTAGCAAAGCAAATACTTATGTAATTCGTCACATGGCGACACACGTCCTTTATAGATACCTTAAGGCAGTGGATCGGTAGTTTGTATTTTTTACCTTTTGAAGTCATCCTGATATCAAACATCAGTTTTGTGTACTATCTACATAGGTACAGTACGCTGTTTGCAACCATTGAAACCTGTTTCTGTCAAATCAAATACATTTTGAGTTTATAGTACTGAAATGTGAAAAATAATTTTGTGAGTCCTAGCTACCACTCTCCTCATTTGGCTAGAGCATTGCTTAGACAAAAAAAAATTGGGCGAGTGAATCCTCTTTTAGTTGGCCGATTTGTAATGAAAAATTTTGTATGTTGTTTATCACCTATTAATCAGTAAACAATTTTAGGTTCTTTCCTGGGTATTAATCTAATCAATAACTAAGTTTAATTATATTTTATTTTCTAATAGTTTTTATAATTTATGTGGCTTTATTTATTTCACCTGTAATTACTTTAAAAAATGCTTCCTAAAATCAAAATGCTGGCGAAAGTTACGATTCCACGCAGACGAAGTTGCGGGCACAGCTAGTGTTTACATAAATGAAGATCACATTTGCCAGAGACACAATATTTTTCTTTTGCTTAAAACGTTGATATCCAAATACACTTCCCACAGCGTTTTGCTATATGACGATCATCAATCAAACCCCCTAGTGATCCCATGTACGAAGTAGAAAGGTTATGATATATATGAACCCCTTAGAGTGGCGATTTTAGGGGATATTGCGATCGAATATTCCTTATTGGACCAGTAGGGTAGTATATTCGAATATGTTTAAGAACGATGAAACCCGGAGATATTTTACTAAGCGGTCCTAATATTTTTGGGGATTCAGTATGTCACCATTTCATCCTATGTAAGAAAGAAAGAAAGAAAAACATTTATTGACCACGATATGGAGGTTACAATGACACAGACACAAAACGCACACAAAAAAAATAACACACATATGCAAGGACTCATATGCACACATATGTACTGCCTACCATTCAATTTACCTTATTATGTTGACAATTGTTTTATTTTTTATGCTTAAAGCTAAATGTTTTCGAGTTTCAGTTATACCTTTCGCAAAACCGGCCTTTATTGATTTCAATAAAAAATAACTGCACAAATCTATTGTGCTACTAAGATAGAATCATTTTACTGCGGGAAAACAACCACTAAAGTTTACAGTGTATAAAAGAATTTTGACTTCGAATTGATTTGTGATATTTAATAAATGAATAGGTCAAAGACTAGAGTTATGACTAATAGTACTGAACATAGGGTAATGGTAGATGGGCAGTTAATTCAGTACGTCGATGAATATGTCTACTTGGGCCAGACAGTCTCTTTCGCGAACAGGCAAGAAAAAGAAATCGACCGTCGCATCGAAAACGCATGGAAGAGCTTCTGGTCCATGAAGACCTACATGAAGGGCAGCCTTCCGCTTTCACTAAAACGAAAGCTCATCGACGTCTGTATACTGCCCGTCCTAACCTATGGTGCTCAGACCTGGTCTTTGACCGAAAACCAAAAATTCAGGCTTGGGGTTTGCCAGAGAGCTATGGAGCGAAGCATTTTGGGCATAAGAAGGGCAGACAGAATAAGAAATACAACTATCCGCACCAAAACCGGAGTAATCGATGTTGTAGAAAAGACTTCTAAGTTAAAATGGAGTTGGGGGGCCACGTCTGCCGGATGAATCAAGATAGGTGGGCTAAAATGGTCACTCAATGGCAACCGCTCGGTGGGCGTCGCAAAGAGGAAGGCCAAAAAAGAGATGGCGAGATGACTTGGATGGCCATGACAGAAACTGGCCGGCTTTGGCCGCAGATCGAGAGCTCTGGAGTAAAATGAGGGAGGCCTTAGCCCAGCAGTGGGACAGCACAGGCTAAATAAAAAAATAAAAAAAATTTAATAAATAACGATAGAGAACGATCTACATATCCACAAATTTCCATCTGATCCAAATTAACCCAAACCAATAGTTGTTCAAAGGTTTAAAGGTATTACTTGCTCCATAGACTCCAACTTGTAAGGAAAAATCAAACATAACTCTATAGATTTCCCTTGAAGTTAAAGGTCAATATCCCCTGTCGTGCATTTGGGTCATGTTGCGGTCCTGAGTACATCAAAATATGTACCTTTGGTCCCTACTAACAATATCACTGTGGTATAACAATATTATATACGGGTTTCTCGTAATATTCTCGGTTTGTATTCACATCCTCCTATAATCCGGGGATCCTTTAGTGGGCATTGAAACGGTATGTATGCACTTCACGGTAAGGACGGCTTGTTAGAGTCTATTGTGCCTGCCGACCTCATATGTAGACCTCACACACGCTCACATCAGTTGGAGTAAGGTCATCCCGAGTGTCATTCATAAAAAACGTTGTATCATATTCACTTATTTTTTTATTATCATATTCACTTATTTTTATACACCGTGACCGTTGTTTTCCCGCAGCAAAATGATTCTACCTTAGTAGCACAATAGATTTGTGCAGTTCTTTTTTATTGAAATCAATAATGCCGGTTTTCCGAAAGGTATAACCGAAACTCGAAAGCACGTTCGAACCGTTTCTAGACACGCGGTAGCGTGTCAAGCCAAGTTCAAGAAACAGAACTGGCGAGCCGCACCGTGTGTAATATTACACGAACCATTTGGAACCACTTTTGAACCCCTCATAAATCAAAAACTATTTCACATAAACATATCAAATTTGGCTCATATATTGTGACTTGCAAGATAAATATGTGTTCTAAATTTCATAAGCTTATCTCAAACAGTTATTTAGATATTAATGTCCAAAAATCCTCATTTTTATCATTGACTGACTGACAGATCAAAATTCTAACCCAGTTCCAAATGACCTAGAGAGTTAAAATTTGGTATGCAGATAGGTAATTACATGAATACAAAGGAAAAAATAAAAAACTGGCAATTTTTTAATAATTAGGTTTTTTTTTATAAGAGGCTAACAAGATGACCTCACTCCACCTGATGGTAAGCGGTAGTGAGATCCACATATGAGGTCGACCTGCGCACTCACCCTGAAAGCCGTGAAAAAGGAGACCACTGCTGCGGTTAGGTTCTATTATGAACGCTTAACATAAATACCTAATTAGTGCCTAATCACGCTTATATACCGGGGAAGGCAGAGCACTAAGTATATATTTAGGTATACATACTTACTTATTTACAATTAAGAGTAGGTACTTATAGTCGGTTTTCATATTTATTACTTAGGGTTATACCCCGTAAACGTAGGAAAATACAGTAACTGATTCAATTGTTTTATATTTATAAAGTCTAGTTTTAGTTTTGAATTTGTCCTTTTCAAAGGACCTACGGCGTTACGATGATATATACTTTTCTACAAAAAGTAATGATATCCAATCAAAAACATAAATGTGAAATGAGAGCCAAGTTCAATATTATGATAATTGCCTTGGTTGTTGACTTCAACGACAAAGAAGTGAGATCTAAATGGGTGCCAAGTTCAATAGTCAACCCTGAAATTTATTTATAAGTAACACTATAACATACCTATCATATCTTCTTATAACATAAGATAATGTATGGTGGTAGCCTATGAAGGTCTGTCTTGGCTAGTTTTCTTTAGTTAGTAGTCTAGTTAGTTGTCTTGGTTAGTTTGGTATTTGTCGGTATTTATTTTATAATTCCGAAAATTTGGATTGTTGGTAGAAACTAGCGAGCGAACATAATAATACGTTGGTAGGTTTATAGAAACTAGCCAAGACAGACCTTCATAGGCTACCACCATACATTATCTTATGTTATAAGAAGATATGATAGGTATGTTATAGTGTTACTTATAAATAAATTTCAGGGTTGACTATTGAACTTGGCACCCATTTAGATCTCACTTCTTTTGTCGTTGAAGTCAACAACCAAGGCAATTATCATAATATTGAACTTGGCTCTCATTTCACATTTATGTTTTTGATTGGATTATTACTTAGGGCATAGAGCTTCTTTAGCTTTAATCATCGATTTCATGCGGCAAGCAGTAACAGATTACGTCACATCTTACAAAACAACTATAGCTTCTCCCGTTTTCGATTTGGAAAAATATTATTTTGAAAATTTTAATTTTTTTTTTAATTCACGGAATAATTTCCATAAATTGATAGTATTAATAAAGGCAAATCGTTCTGCCACGGGAAAACAACCACTCAAATTTCACGGTGTATAAGCTATTTGGTTGTAACATAGAAAAGGACGGTGTCAAACATCGGAATCTTTTTATGAGGAAGAGGTATAACGTCACGCCTTTTTCACGTCACGGTGAAGAGACAACTTTTTCAATTGCAAACTGGGCAAAACGTGTCCATTTTTATTAAGTAGTATACTTTTTCATGACACTTTTGAAGTTACCTTAATAAAAAAGTCATGTCATACTCGACAGAACTTTTTTGATTTTGTTACTACCCGCTTATTATATGTATATTTAAGTAGATCTCCGGAGTAAACCAATTTTGACGGGACTTTCACAAATAAATAGTTAATTTTACAAGGTATATTTTAAGAAATCATTGCTGCTAAAAAAGAATGCATTGTTTTTTACGTGGATAAAGTTGAGTGCCGCTAATAGTACGTATAACGTCATTTGACGACTACCGACGTTGTGCGATTCGTTCCCCGTCGGTGTTTTAATTCAATTTACTTAATCCTTACTAATATTATAAATCCAAAAGTAACTCTGTCTGTTACACTTTCACGCATAGAGTACTGGACCGATTTAAATGAAATTTGGTACAGATATAGTCCAAAGCCTAGGAAAGAGTATAGGCTACTTTTTAACTGACTGCGCTATAAGGAAGTAATGTTTTACCCGTTAAAACGTCTCTACACGGACAAAGTCGCGGGCAGAAAGCTAGTAATGAATAATTGCATAATGTAGCGACAAATGGTTTGGATTTTCTTTGATAAATCGAGCAATACGCGATGAGATCGACGATTTAGACGGAATTGACATCTATTGTCTTACTTAAATATATTTCACTAGTGACCCATACACGCTTCGCTTCGGGTGAAATTTGCTCAAAAACCTTTCTATTGAATCCCTCTATGTATATATCTTTAAAAAACCGCAGCAAAATCCGTCGCGTAGTTTTAAATATTAAAGCATACATAGGGATATAGAGACATTGAAAGCGAGTTTGTTTTATACTATGTGGTAAAAAGTGTTACTCGCCTTGATAAAAGATGATTATTGATTGCATTAGTTTAACAACCAGGCCAGGAAAAAAATTTATACTTTATATATTATTACTATGTTCAATTTACCACGATCGGTCTCGAGAGATTTTTGAACTGTTTGAGTTAAATCCCATAAAATACTAGATACAAAAATCTTTAAATCTTATATTTTTAATATAATAACATTATTAGGGATACTTTTTTTATCAATTTAAACAAAAAATCTAACTCGTTAGCTTGCTTATGGTTCTTTTAAGAGGTGTGACGTAACCAAGTAGTGCTTGCCGCATGAAATTGATGAGAAAGCCAAAAAGCTCTAAGCCCTAAGTAATAAAGCGGTTGGAGCGTGCTTTTGATTTTCGTTTATCCCTTTCGTGAAACCGGTATTTATTGAATTGAATAAAAAAAAACTACATAAATCTATTTTACTACTAAGATAGACTCATTTTACTGCAGAAAAACAACCACTAAAATTTCACGGTATCCCTCAATCCATTCAGGAAATTTCATTTTACTTTTAGGGGCTCCCTGAACTTATTTCGCTGAAATTCGTTTCCAATGCGCTCGTTTGAGGTTTGATCCCTTAGGTTATGTGAAAACTTTTTGCTTGAAACTGAAAACCTTTCAGGTAGGATACGTCCATGAAAAAAGTTTTCATTACGAAAAGGTCTGATGCGATCGTCGTTTAGTTATGTACCTATTTGTAAACTGAACTGCCTCGTTGGTCTATTGGTAGCAAGCGCTGCGTTAGGACAGAGAGGACCCCGGTTCGAATCCGCGGTTGGGCAAAATTTGTGTGAGTTTTTCTGTAATGAAATTACTCAGCCCGGAGTTAGGAAGTTGGCGGTTGAAGGCCTTGCCTCGGAAAGCACGTTAAGGCGGTGGTTCTGCGCCCGATCTCTCATCGGTCATGTCGGATTGCCATCTCACCGAATTATGAGAGTAAGGGAATAGAGAGTGCACTTGTGTTTGCGCGCACACTTGTGCACTGTAATATGTCCTGCGCACTTGACTGATCTCAATTGAGATCGGTCGCCATGGCTGAAATCGGTCGGACACCTTATTTGTAAAGTATGTTTCTTGCGATTATTTGACGCTTAAACGGTGAATGAAAACATCGTTAGGAAACCTGCACACCTGCGAAGAAATTTAAAGGTTGTCTAGTCGAACAATCCGCATTTTGACCAGTGTGGTTGACTAAGGCCTTTCCTCTGAATTTGGGGTAGGCCCGTGCCCCTGCAGTGGGACATATTATATGGGCTGATGTTTCTTGCATGGTATGATGAGTTGACAGGGACATATCGCATGATCTCACAATTTGGCTCCACACCATAGTGTGTGGAACGTTAATTAATAAATTAACGTTAGCATGTGTCGGATGGTAACTTATATCAGAACTACGACAGATGAATAAATTATGAGTGATTTATTTGTAAATCTTTAGCTCTATGATACGAAAAAGAAAATCATTAAGTAAATTATGCACAGTTTATAAAATTTACTATTAGCAAAGTAGTCATGAGGCTAAATATGGCTGTAAGTTATTTGAAAGGCAAAATACACAACATTTTTTGATAGTATACTGCAGCTGGCGGCTTGGCTCAAAACTTTTCATAATAATAATATTACCTTAAAGTTAGGCACTTGTAAATATTATGTTCGGGCGACTACGTATATACCGGTATATATAGCGTAATAAGAGGGCTATTTTTACTACTGTCAAAATGAATCAATTTATCTTACAAAACGGTATTTTTTGTCCTCCTGCAAAATATTTAGAATAAAAAATGTTTATTAACCACAAATTAAAGAGAAAAAAATTACATAAAAATTTAACATTGTTAATTAGTTTATGGCCAACTAAGTACCAGGCTCAGCATATGCCTTAACGACAAGAAACCGCGAAGCCGATTTAGGTCAAAACGTCTGGAAATACAGAGATTTCCTAGACTTTATAGTGCTGCAAACTTATCAATCCTAAGCTCAGATCTCTCAGCTCAAATTTCACGAGGGAAAGTCAGTTGTTAATACCCAGTTCCCCGCAGACCCTATGATTAATGAGAACAAGTGCTGAATAATAGAACTGCTTTATTAGCAACGAATTTTCCGCTGGTGCTATCGCCGCGCCGCAAACACAAACTTCTCGTTTCCCGCAACGGAACCTTTAAATTAAATTTCAGTTCCTGCTGCATTAATTAATCAGCCCTCGTAGTTTCCCGGAAATTTAATGTGAGCACGTTCCCAGTTCGGTGTATAATTGAAAAAATATGCCAATAACTTACAAACCTCTTTCTTTGTTCCAGAAATATGAAATGACCAACTGAAAAGAAATTCATCAAAATGGACCCGACTGATGATGAGTTCTACAGCATATGCATGAACCTAACGAACGAAGAAGCAAGCCTCGGTGGATGCAATTACAGCAGCGAATACGAAAATGGAGAATTACTGGAGAAAGTTGTGTCGAGGGTTGTCCCAATATTCTTCGGCTTCATCGGAATCGTTGGACTGGTTGGGAATGCATTGGTCGTTTTGGTCGTAGCTGCTAACCCTGGCATGAGATCTACCACGAACCTGCTCATCATCAATTTGGCTGTTGCCGATTTGCTATTTGTGATCTTCTGCGTTCCGTTCACTGCTACAGACTACGTGATGCCAAGATGGCCGTTCGGAGACTGGTGGTGCAAAGTAGTTCAGTACTTCATCGTAGTCACAGCACATGCGTCAGTTTACACATTAGTCCTGATGTCTCTGGACAGGTTCATGGCTGTGGTGCATCCTATTACTTCGATGTCGATAAGGACAGAGAGGAATGCGCTTCTAGCGATCGCTTTCACGTGGGTTGTGATACTGACGACGGCGATACCCGTCGGCATTTGCCATGGAGAGAGAGAGTACGCGTACTACCACAGGAACCACTCTTCCTGTGTGTTTCTTGAGGAGCAGGGGTACAGCAAACTGGGATTCCAGATGTCGTTCTTCCTGTCCTCGTATGTGATTCCGCTGGCGCTGATCAGCGTGTTGTATATGTGTATGCTGACGAGGTTGTGGAAGAGTGCTCCTGGGGGGAGGGTGTCGGCCGAGAGCAGGAGGGGGAGGAAGAAGGTGACGAGGATGGTGGTGGTGGTGGTTGTCGTGTTTGCGGTCTGCTGGTGTCCTATACAGGTAAGCAACTTCAGCATAGAAATTTTTAAATTGTCTTAGCTTCATTTTAGATAATGACCACCTAAAATAACGATTAAGAGCAATACAAAAGTCGCCGATCTACGTCGGCAACTTTTGATTTGCATCATGATTATTTTCAAAATCTGTGTCGGCGGCCCGGCGGTTAGTATGTATTACGCTTTCGATAGATTTAAAACCAAAAATATCTATTCGAGTGCTTAAACCATTTCGTACTAAATATTGTTCACAAACTAACTCTGAATGCCTGAAGCTAGACGAAAATGTTACTATTAAATAGATGAAGTTAATTTCTAGAGATCTGGTAAAGGCCTAGTATTAGGAGCTTTTGGAATTTCACTCTCTGTATGCTTAAAAGTCTTATAAATTTCTAACTATTCATTCGTTGTCCAAACAATGTCTGTATGAAGATAATATGAAACAGAAGAAGCAGATAGTGTGTCTCTTAAATTGAAATAAAATATCGTCCGTACCAGTATGAAGAAAAACCAATAGAGTCTCAAAGAATATCATGAAATTTCTCTTTCTCTCCGGTAAATTACTTTTCATACCTAGCCTCTACAAAAACATTGAAGAATTCTTGTAAGTTTTTTACTTGACTTTCACATCAAACTTCTTCAGTGAATGAATAATTATTTTTCTTGAAAAAACACCGCTACGTATCGTGTTCTTCTTAATCAACTTGTTCGTGTTATATTTTGCAAAGAAATTTTATTTCGACGCTAGTTCTTCTACTTTTTTTTATCGTATTTATACATATAATAATGGTTTTATTTAACCAACTTTGATGTTGGAAATATTCCTCGAAAAGGTAAAGAGCAAATATTCTTTGCCTATTGAACAAGACGTCTGATTTACAAATTGAATCAACTATATTAGTTTTTGTATACATTTATGCAATGGATGGGAAATTATCAAAAGATTAACTTTTGATAATTTTCAGGGTTCCATAGACAAAATTAAATGCCAAAAAAACAAACCCTTGTATTTTAAATATTTTTATATATTTGGGTGAATATGTTTTGTATTGATTTTGTATTTTTCATTTTATGATCAATTAATGTTTTTTTTATTTCATGTGTCTGTATTGTTGAAATTTGGCAAGTAGATGTATACTCCTCCATATTGGCACGTTCTAGGGTCAAAGCGGCACAGGATATCTCCAAGTGCCGCTGTGTTAAAGACCCTCACGGTGACCTACTATGCGAGGACCTCGCGGTGAAGGAGAGATGGCGCTCTTACTTCCACGAGCTGTTAAATAAACAGCATAGAGAAGTGCAGCCACCGGACCTCCCTCCGAATCTTGGACTTGTGCCACCGGTAACGCCTGAAGAAGTAGAGAATGCTCTTCGCCGCATGAAGAATCGGAAAGCTGTCGGAGCCGATGGAGTCCCCATCGAAGCCTGGAAGGCAATGGGTGGTCGTGGTGTGGGCATCCTAACTGACCTTTATAACCGCATACTCAGCACCGGCGGGATTCCTCGCCAATGGAGACTGAGTGTTATCACCCCGGTCTTCAAGGGCAAGGGATCAGTGCAAGAGTGCGGTAGTTATCGCGGTATAAAGGTCATGTCCCACACCATGAAACTATTCGAGCGGATAGTAGACTCTCGAACCCGTCAGGAGTGCACTGTCTCTGGATGTCAATATGGTTTCCACCCCGGTCATGGGCCTATGGGCAGCGTTTATGCCCTAAGAATCATCATGGAGAAATACAGGACGAAGAACACGCCTCTCCACTTCCTATTTCTGGACATGGAGAAGGCCTTCGACTGTGTTCCGCGTGCGATGATTTGGTGGGCCCTGAGATCCAAGGGAGTGCCAGAAACGTATGTCGATATCATTAGAGACATGTACTGTGATTCCGATTCTGTAGTTAGGACCGCTGTTGGCGACACATTGCCCTTCCGTATTACCGTCGGAGTACACCAAGGCTGAGTCCGTTCCTCTCCATCCTGTTATTAGACGTACTGTCAGACAGCATCAGAGACCACCATGAGCAGCCACCATGGCTACTTATGTATGCTGACGATATCGCGCTGGTGGACTCGGACAGGGGACGTCTGGTGAGACGTGTTAACACATGGAAGGAATCGCTTGAGAACGGGGGTCTGAAACTCAACGTGGCGAAGACAGAGTACTTGGCCTGCAACACTACAGATCCCATGTCCGTCCGCATAGGCGAAGACACGGTCGAGCGCACGGACCGGTTCAAGTATCTGGGATCTGTACTCCACGCGAACGGCGACATCGACTCCGACGTCAAGGCACGCATTGCTGCTGCGTGGGATAAATGGCGGGAGGTGAGCGGCGTCACTTGCGACCCTAAAATGCCGGTTAAGCTGAAGGGACAGGTCTATAAATCCATCATTAGGCCTGTTCTCTTATATGGCAGTGAAGCAGGCGGGTCACGGAGATGAAGATGCTTCGCTGGATGTCGGGAGTTACGCGAGCAGATCGCGTGAAGAACTCCCGTATTCGCGGCAGCCTTCATGTCCGAGACATCGCTGATAAACTGCAAGAGTGCCGCCTACGTTGGTACGGTCATGTTTTACGGAAACCGGCAAACTACGTAGGGAACAAGTGTCTAGCCATGTCGCTACCGCCGGGTCCCGGCAGAAGGGGAAGGCCCAAGAAGGCCTGGCTTGACGTCGTAGTGGATGACATGCGTGCTAACAAACTCTCCATAAAGGATGCCGAAGACCGTGCGAAGTGGAGAGTTAGGAGTAGGAAAGCGGACCCCGGGCTCCGCAAGGATGCAACCGGGAAAACGCAAAGATGATGATGATGATGTATACTCCTCCATACTCGTAACAACTTCGACTGCAACTCTCAAAAATGTTTTTTTTATTCAAACCTAAGTAAAATGATAAATAATAATAAATATTGCACAACATCAATTACATAGATCTGATCCCGTGGTAAGTAGCTTAAGTACTTGTAAAGCTTAAGCTTAAGCGGTTAAGTCCAAGTCTGTCAGAAAAATCTTAATAAGGCATCCGACCTATTTCGGCCATGGCGGCCGATCACAATCTCGTAAGATTAGCCAAGTGCGCAGGACGTATTATAGTGCACAAGTAAGCGAGTAAAAACAATTGCACTCTGTGTTCCCTTACACTCTTTATAGAAAAACTCAAACAAATTTTGCCCGACCGGACTCGAAGCAGGGCCCTCTCGGTTCTTACGCAGCGCTTGCTATAAATAAACCAACGAGGCAATGTCTATACTCTACGTTTGTAGGCGCGGGTGTATTTAAAAAAAAGACCATCTAAAGTCCGTTTTGTCGGACGATGTCGCTGACACAGCTAGTAAGGGAATGTATGCATATAGGTAGACTATCTGTAATCACAATCCAATCGGACTGATTTCCCTGTTGGGCTATGGATATGAGACGGACATCTCTCGTTTGTAATAACCAAACTTACTAAATCAAGAAACTTGGTATATTGCAATCTACGATTATCGATAAGGACGTAACTACGTGTAGCCATTGATTGAAGCTCTATGTTATTGCTTGCAAAACAGCTGTGAACAACGTTGACAAATTGTTTAGTCTCTGTAAATCTCTTTCTAGGATAATATAGTCACTTACTATCTACATTACACACAAATAAATTATTCAGCTTTATAATATTAGTATAAATATTATAAAGCTGAATATTTTTTTTAACGCGCTAATCTCAGGAACTACTAGTTCGAATTGAAAACAATATTTTTGTGTAGGATAGACCATTTATCGAGGAAGGCTTTGGGCTGTATAATAGGGTGAAGCGAAAAAAAACTTTTTTTTTATTTTCGAAACTCCTGTGTTACTAATCAATGATGCGTTATATTAGAAGGCTTTATGCGAAATTTCAACAATTTTAGTCATCATCTTCAGGTGGCGCACTAGGGTTGAGTAAAATAAAAGTTGTCATTTTTGGCTTATTTGAAAAAAAAAATATTTTCGGGTGAGTAACTGTCTTGCCCACAATATTCATACTTAAAATAACTAAAGGCATAAATAACTACGGAAATAATTTATAAAATACCGTAAATAAATCGTTTACATATATTAAGCCTTGTGTTCAAGAAGAGTCTTTTTGATGAAAATACTGATATTTCGTGTCGAAAAGCGGCATCTTTTTCCTGGCGTTTATCCACGTTCGAATGAAACCATTTCTTGCTTCTAGTCCACAAACAGAGAATGAAGCCTCAGTTACGAGCTTCACACACCTTTTTACTGCTTATTGAGTCAGGGATACTTTGGAATTTCAAGCAAGGTGTCTTCTGAGGAAACGTTTAAACGTACTGTGTTAGTGAATTTGAATGATAACAATGCTTCAGTTATCTATTCTTTTTCTCCCAATCAATTAAATCCTAATATTTAAATGCATCAGGTCTAAGTTTTGGAACATTGTATTCGCGAATTTTCTTCCCTTAACACTGGATTCGTGCCTTTAAAACTCTCAACGGCCAGTTTCCTTACGTGTAACTCATAATATCGTAACATAGTCAACAATACGTTATGTGATCTGGATATGTGAAGAAGGAGTTTATTAGTTCGTTTTAAGACAATATCTACCTTTCGAATCTTTACGCAAAAAACATACTTCTTATAACTCATTCTCTCATGTTTAAGCAGTTAAATTAATCTTAAATAGTCCTACCAGTAAGTCGGACTGAATAAGATTTCACTGTCCGTAAAAACAGCAACTTCATCTTGTTCAATCTTCGTTAAAAACTTACACCAACTTCATTGGATTGTTACTAGAAATCCTAGTACTTAATATTTTTACTTTCCTAGAATTAACAGTAGAAACTAAACCATTGAACAGAAAAACAAGCTTGCTAAAAATTAGAAACGAAAGTAAACAGAATGAGCTTGAAAACTAGGAATGTTCTAACAAGCTCAAAACTTATGTTTCATGAGTATTAGTGCCTTTTCAAGTACAAGGAGAAACGGGGACTCACTCTATTAGGTTTATCCAAGAAGTTTCGGATCTTAGCTAGTTTAAATACGAGTTAAGGGTCGTTGGCTCTCAAATTATTAAGCATGTTCGTTCGTGTAATGCTACCGATTTCATAGGAAACTGAGGAGGATTTCGAGTCATCATCAGCCCATAACATCTACGTCCCCACTGCTGGGGCACGGGCCTTCGCTTCTTCTTCTTCTTATCGTATGGTTGATGTACAACCTGGTGTCAGAGTTTTTAAACCGCCCGTAGGCCTCTGACATGGCTTCACACACCGTTGAAAAATTTCTCAGGTGTGCTGGTTTCCTCACGATGTTTTCCTTCACCGTTAAAGCGTCGAATGATGGTACATATGAAATTCAAATTTGAAAAACACATTGGTACCTGGCGGGGTTTGAACTGGCGACCTCTCGCATGGCAAACAACGGCCATCGACGCTTTTTCGCCTTGGGCCTTCGCTAAACTAGAACGATAAGGCCTTAGTCAACCACCCTGACCAAGTGCGGGTTAGTCGATGAAAACTTAGATTTTTTCGTAGGTGTGCAGGTTTCCTCACGATGTTTTCCTTCACCGTCAAAGCGTCGAATAATCGTACATATGAATTTTCAAATTTGAAAAACACACTAGTGGGTGGCGGGGTTTGGAATGGCGACCTCTCGCATGTCAAGCAACGACCATAACCAACGGCCATCGACGGATTTCGAGTAATGTTGGTATATTATGGTACTCTCTACTCTTAAGATCCTGGCATGGATTATTTTGTATGGTCAAAATAGTTTATTTTGGCGTAATTAAGACATAACAATTAATCTTCCAAGTAATCACTATGACCGGGCAAAAGGGGATTAAAAAAGTAATAACAATGAGACATAACATTTTTATGTTCTATACATAGTAAATGAAGTACTATAATATTAAGTAGTGTTATCAGTCAATCAAATCAAGGTTTATGACATTATCTACAAGGAAAGTTCATACATAACCCATGAGTTAGTAGGTACTAGTACTAGTAGGTAGGTGCTCTTGATTCTATATTTTTATTTTTGTTTACATACATACATACAATCACGCCTTTTTCCCAGAGGGGTAGGCAGAGATCACTTCCAGCGATCCACTTTTCATCTGTGTGGGAAACGTGACGTGACGGGTTGTGGTCCACGTCGCCGCCATTCTGCCTTGTGCATTGTTTTAACAAGGTCATTGCGTTCCCACGAGTAGCAAGGATATATGACGGGGAAGGGAAAAGGAGAGGAAGGATACTATCGCCTCGGATGATTTGGACAGAGTTGATAGTAGCTCGAGGAGCCGGGGTCGCTTACCCGTGTACCGTATTATTTTTGTTTCGTTTCACTATATCTGTGTCATCACTCAACCAAAAAGGTACGGCCAGAATACCAGTGCTGCAGGAGCTCTTGTTGAGCTTCTGCAGTCTATGCTGAGGCATGTACCTTGTTGGTCACTGATGTGAAATATTAGTTTTATTTATTATGTTGTGTTAATTAGTATTATTTTATGTTATATTTTTTTTTCTTGTAAAATGTGTATATGTGACCAATTAATTCTATTCCATTCTATTCTATTCTACTATACATTTTACTGTACTGTTAAGCTATTTACTTTGAACGGGATAGTTTTGGAAACGACGGTCTGAGTTATCACATCCATTTACTTGTTAAGAGGCTAATTAAGGATCGAAACTGCCTTTTGCGAGTATTTCTGCCTTATTTTAATGTAAATAGGCTGTTTTAAGGGAACATTGTTTACGGAATTGAAGCAATAGATTTCTTCAGTACTTAACTAGAAAACAGGAGTAGGTGCTCAAAATTGGCAATTATCCTAATAATAACGGAACAATTAACGGATTAACGGCGACTGGCTCGGTGGAACAGTGGTTAGTGACCCTAACTGGCGGTTCCAAGAGTCGTGGGTTCGATTCCCACTCGGGACAAATATTTGTGTGATGAACATCGGTGTTTGTTCCGTGTCTGGGTGTGATTATATATTTAAGTATGTATTTAAAAATATCTATGTATGTATATCAGTCTCTGACGCCCTTAGTACTAGCTCTGCTTAGTTTGGGGTCAGATGACCGTGTGTGGAAATGTCCCAGATATTTATTTATTATTTATTAATAAATAACGGAAAGGTCCATTGAAGGCACGTACACGTTTAAGGTAAGTTTATCGAGTAACATTCGGTACCATACAAAAAATATTGTTGAGATGTTTTCATTTCTTCTCTGGTACTAATTGGATAGAATTTTTGGGTTTTGAATTCAAGACCTCGTATTTTCACGAAGAATTAAAGAGAACGGGACTGTCAGAAATTTGTTCTCTCGAACTCAGTGGAACGGAGGTTAGTGACCCTGGCTGGCGGTTCAAAGAGTCCTGGGTTCGATTCCCATTCGGGAAAAATAATTGTGTGATGAAAATCGGTGTTAGTTCCCTGTCTGTCCCTATTTATATATTTGAATTTATTTGTGTATCCACTGTTGTTTTTGATATCCATAACACGAGTGCTATAGTTACATACTAAGGGACCAGATCGATGTATGTGATGTTGTGAAATATTTAATTACTTATTATTTACATGGAGTTCAGACTTTCGCTTTCCATTACATAATAAAATTCACTAGATTTATTCAATCACAAACATATTATTTAGACAACAAACATTGTGAAGGAAATCATTTTAAGGAAACCTGCACACCTACGAAGAAGTTCTGAGGTTGTGTAGTCGACCATCCCGCATTTGGCCAGGGTGGTTGACTAAAGCCTGATCGCCTTAGTTTAGGTTAGCCCCTCTCCAGTAGTGAGGAGGTATATGGGCTGATGATGAAGACATAGTACCCCATTGTTGTAAAGTCGCAAACATATCAATTGAGGCACATAGAACATGAGAGGTTTCAACATATAAATTGTTCACAATTTCTCGTCTCGAACAGCTAAACACGGTACATCCAATCTTGATAATTGTAAGTCTCCAAACTTTTTTCTTTGAACCAAGTTGAAGTGCCTCCATAAAAATCGTTCTAAATCATGAATGTAACAATAATATATTTCCAAAAGACCTGCCGTTTTTTCTCAGTTAAAAGCCTTTCACTGTAGGAAGCTGATAAAAAAAGTTTTACAATAACTCTCGACTTCTTTGCAGGCTCTTAAAAGTTTTTGTTGTAATTTTTAAAGAGCTATTTGTTTCTGAAATGGGTTGCTAATTAAGATTAAATTTTGTGAACTTTTTTGTTAAGTACTCGCCACTTAAATGGAATTCTAGGAAAGAAGAGGGTATATAGCAAGTGCGTAGTAATTGCGTTAATATTAGTAGGTTTGAGAAAAATATAAGTAACTTGTGAGTAAGCAATTGCAAAGTATTCATCAACATCGGCTATACACGTGCCCACTGCGGGGGTATGGGCCTACTATAAACTAGGGCGATCAGGCCTTAATCGACCAGGAGAAATATTATGACATTTATTTTCATTTACTGTATAGAAAACTGAACAAAATGACTAAATCATCGTTGCTATGACTTTTGGGTTTAGAAATTTAAAATTTGTTGATTTTTTTTTGGTTAAATGTGCTCTTAACTGTTGTTATTCTCTTATGTGCAAAATACTTATCTGTGAGGACCTATAAGTGATTTCTTAATTGTAATTATTATTATCCTATGTTAAAAATGTAAATCCTGGTCTTCTTAAAATAAATAAATAAAAAATAAGTTTAAAATTCTCGATAAAAGTCACAGTTCAAATCATACAATGATGTGCGTGAGTAATTAAATAAAAAAAATATATTTATAGCGGTTAGTGACTCATGATCACTATCTACGGTTCCAAGAGTTGTAGGTTCAATTTCTACCCGAGACACACAAATATATGTCCTGGATAGGACTCGAACCCACGACTCTTGGAACCGTAGGTTGTGAACCTCGGTCACTAACAACTGTTCCACTGAGCCAGTCAAAAAACCTGCCAGCTTCACCGTTTATCTTCTTTCAGTGAACTTGTCTAAGATTAAGACTAGTCTAAGACTACACTGAATAAGCGTAAATCTCACTCAACAAAAGTTCAAAGCAAAATATGCTCTCTGCACTTGTGATAACGTGCAAAATACAGTACAGGAGCTAGCTTACCCTGTCAGTATGAGATACCCTTTAGTAACGTCAAAATCATTATCTAATGGATACACGTGCCGTCAAAACAACGAATGCCATTTGCATAATCTTACCTCTAAAGAGATATCGCTTATTTGATACTTAAGTTGAGTTGGGTTGCTGAATAAATGATGTGGGGGAAGAGACGATGAAAGGTCCTGATTCCCATGTGAATGACGTAAATGATACATGATCTTGTTAATTATGCCTACATTCACTATCACGCTTGACACCATACATATACACCGTGGAATTTGGGGGGTTGTTTTCCCGTGGCGGACCGATTTGCCTTTGGTAATACTATCGAATCATGCAATATTCTCATTGAAAAAAATTTTTTTTTAATCATTTTCAACATAATAATTTTTCAACTCTTTAACGAGAGAAGCTATCGTTCTTTTATAATATGTGACGCAGGTACTGTTTACCGCATGAAATGTATGCTTAAAGCTAAAGAAGCTCTACGCCCTAAGTAATAAAGTGGTTCGAACGTACTTTCGAGTTTCGGTTAAACCTTTCGTTAAACCGGCATTTATTGATTTTTATAAAAAGAACTGCACAAATCTATTGAGCTTTAAACGTAAATTTAATGTATATTATCAAAACGTTCGTGGACTCAGGACAAAGTGTTTAGAGTTACAACAGGGTATATTGGGAGTTGACTATGACGCTATTGTGCTGACGGAAACTTGGCTACATGACGGTATCTTCGATGGCGAGTTGTGTGATGATCGTTACGACGTGTTCCGGGCGGACCGAGATTTGAACATAAGCGGTAAGTGTACAGGGGGTGGAGTGATGATATTAACGAGACGATCGCTTGGGGCCACACGTCGTGACTTGGGTAACTGTGGATCGGCTGAGTTACTGTGTATCACGATTCCCGCGCGGGCCTGTAATGCTAGTGCCGATTTGCATTTGTGTGTCGCCTACGTTCCGCCAAATCCACGTAATGTACCTTTTGAACTTAATATGATATCACAAGCCTTTGTGAACGTCATTCAACTCTGTCCGGGTGACCACTTTGTTTTAACAGGGGATTTTTAATCTACCTTGCGTATCATGGACCCAAAACGGGTACACAGATTTAAAAAAGGGATCAGTCGAAGTCCAGAACGCCAGTACTGCTTTCATAGACGACCTCTCGTTGAATGGATTATCGCAACATAATACATTAAAAAATCATGCTGGTAATACTCTCGACCTCACCTTCTCGGACCTCGTTTTAAACGTAACACCTTGTATCAATCCCCTTCTTCACGTAGATCGAGCCCACCCACCATTTTACTTTGACATTATGGACCTAAATATTTCTCCGTTACTAGAAGCGTCTTCCACGCGACCTAATTTTAAAAAAGCCGATTATTTGAACCTCAACATTTACTTCAACCAACAGGATTGGCCGTCACTATTATGCAAAGGATCCCTAGACGTTGCCGTCGACGTTATGTATAGCACTATTGACAACGCAATGAACCTTTATGTACCCAACAGACGTAGGTCAGGCAAGCGATCTTACCTAAATGGTATACACCAGCTTTAATTAAAATAATAAAAGAAAAATCAAAAGCACATGCACGGTGGAAAAAATACGGAAATAGGTCAGATTATGACGAATTTTTCACTGTTGCGGGCAAGGGAACACCGTGTTCAAAAACATTGTTTTCAGAAATTCACTTCAATGTGCGAAAATAATATTAAAAATCACCCAAAGGCATTTTGGACATACGTAAAAGCTAAGCGAGGTGGATCGGCATACCCAAGTAAATTGGAACTAGATGGGGTGGAATACACAAAGGGTAAAGATATATGTAATGCCTTTAACACTTTCTTCCAAAGCGTATTCGGGGTGCCTAGTAGTAATAATTGTCATGACGACCTTCCAGTGAACAATAATAACGTAGTCTCTAACTTACAAACTACCACCACCACCGTAGAGACAATGTTGAAACAATTGGATGTTGATAAGGGCGCCGGTAGTGATGGACTGCCACCACTCTTTTGGTCCAAGTGTGCTGTATCACTCGCTATTCCACTAACAATAATATTTAACCGTTCGTTGAAGGAAGGTACGTTTCCTAAAAGATGGAAGTGCGCTCACATAGTCCCTATACACAAAAAAGGTTCTAAAACAGACATTAAGAACTATAGAGGCATATCTATCTTGAACACTGTAGCCAAGATGTTGGAACTAATTGTACACAAAAACATATTTCCTACTCTGTCCCAATCTATTCCTCATCAGCAGCATGGCTTCATCAGGGGGCGATCTACTGTGACTAATCTGGCGTGTTTTACTAGTTTTGTTTTTGAGAGCATGGACCGGGGCGGCCAGGTTGATGTCATATATACCGACTTCGAAAAGGCGTTTGATCGCGTGGATCACGGAATACTCTTAAATAAATTGCAGGCACTGGGAATCCACGGCGATTTGTTACGGTGGACAGAGTCATACCTCTCAATGCGGTCACAAGCAGTTGTATTAGATGGTTTTCGCTCTGATTACATTAACGTCCCCACTGGCGTCCCACAGGGATCGCATTTGGGTCCACTCCTATACAACGCGTACTTATACGACATAGGATCCAATTTTAAACATTGTCACTATTTAATGTATGCAGACGATAAGAAAATATTTCGTAAAATCAGTACACCTCAAGATTCTCTAGCAATGCAGAGTGACCTGGACCGATTATCTCTATATTACACCAAAAACATGATAAATATTAATACAAACAAATGTGAACATATTTCTTTCACAAGGAAAAAGAAACCAATAAACCACATATACAACTTTAACGGTAAGGAAATTAAAACGACGGATACCATCAGGGACCTAGGTGTTTATTTAGATAACAAAATGCTTATGGCTGAGCACATCGACTACATTAGTAATAAAGCATATAAGAATCTCGGATTCGTGATGCGCGTATGTAAGCCTTTCTCTGATGCGTCGGTCTTAAAAATAGTCTACTCTGCATACGTCAAAAGCATCTTAGAGTACGCGAGCCCCATATGGTCTCCACAGTATATAACATATATTAACCGCCTTGAACGATTACAAAATATATTTATAAAACATCTGAATTTCAGGCGTAAACAATACACTAAAACATATGAGGATGGCTGTGTAATGCATGGTCTTCTTTCCTTAGAACAGAGAAGAATTCTTTTAGACATGGGTCTTTTGCATGACTTACTGGGTGGCAGACTTGATTGTCCAGACTTAGTATCCAGAATCACCTTCTGTACGCCAAAATACCGCACACGTAACACGCCATTGTTAAGCATTCCCCAGTTCCACTCCAATTATCACAAGAATTCAGTTATTCCGCGGGTCGCCCGGGAGTATAACGGGTTGTTTAAAACCATAGACATATTTTCTATCACTAAGAATAGATTCAAGAGTGAAATTATGCAAGTATTGAAGCGTACACATTGAGTATGGTTATAGACTGATACACTCGTAAAGTAATGGACACAAAACAACAAGGATTGACTTATCTTAATGTTCGTAAAAGTTACCAACCATATAGATTTCTAATTAATAAAAATCTTTAAAATATTTATAATAATATATTTATTATGCTTTCTATCTATCTATCTATTTATTTATCTAAATAACACATACACAAAATATATAATATGCGAATCAGCAATGTCTTCGATTTATTAGGATGTTACTATTTTTTTTTTGTATCTAGTAATTTGTTCACTCACTAATACTTTGTACCTACTTATTATTTGTTAATTAAGGAAAACCTGTTATTGGCCTTACGATATGTAAAATTTCATTGCAAGTGCTTATTGTTTACGCTGTTGGTTTTCAATAAATAAATAAATAAATAAAGCTACTACGATAGAATCATTTTACTGCGGGAAAACAACCACTCAAATTTCACGGTTTGTGTGGATCATAGCGGATGTGGAAGAGAGTACAAACTACTCTAAGATGCGCAAATAAGTTGCTTTTTACATTCTGACCATCCATGGGAGTTTATTTTACAGAACTAGTAGTCCTTATGTTATCAGAATAATTTCATGTAAATATGTATATATTTTATAAATATTACACAACATCACATACATTTATTTGACCCCGTGGTAAGTAGCTTAGACAGTTGTGTTACGGATATCAGAATCAACACAAATATACTTAAATATATTTAAAAACAGACTCAGACACGGAACAAACACCGATGTTCGTCACACAAATATTTGTCCCGGGTGGGAATATAACCCACAACTCTTGGAACCGTAGGCAGCGCATCTGGGTCACAAACCACTAATCCATCACGCCAGTTAAGTCAAGTCAAAAACTTACTTTTGAAGTTTGTAAAACGAGTATAGTTTTAACCCCAAATTACAATAACGATGACCCTACACCTTACAACCGTAATCAAGAAGATATTGCATGAAAAAAGCCCATTTCATACGCTTTACACCGAATAAAAGCTTTTGAAGGCTGAGGAAATAAAGCTCTGAACGCACCTTTGAAGTAAAATATGGAGCTTTTTCTTTGAGCGAGCTTTCATTATGCAGGTGAAGGGCAATGACAAGCTGAGAGCCCGTTGTGACGTCACAAATAAAAACACGCAATAATACAATCACAAAGTGAAAATATAACGGCTGAAAAGTTGACTACAAAAAGCGTGACTAATGAGAAAATGGATCTATGACGTAATTCCCTCGATTGTGCCTCTTGGCGAATATTTTTGTGACGAACTTGTATGTCTGTTCCGCATCTGACTGTGTATATTTATATATTAATTTAAACTTTTTTTAATTTTTAAGGTTGGTTTAAACCTACAAAATATCATATTTACCGTCAATTTCCTTGCTACTCGTGGGAACGCAATGACTTTGTTAAAACAATGCACAACGCAAAATGGCGGCGACGTGGTCCACAACCCGTCACGTCACGTTTCCCACAGAGGTAAAAAGTGGATCGCTGGAAGTGATCTCTGCCTAACCCTCGTTTTATTTTAGAATATTTATTTATTTGCGACATGTTTTATGTATGTATGTATGTAAAGTTGGTTTTAGATTTCGAGATTTTATGTTTTGCAGGTCACTTTAGCATTTCAATAAGTTCGTTTGTTCGTAACTGATAATAATTAATTGTATTAATAAAATACAAAAAATATGTATACGTATAAATAATATGAAAATATGTTGTCTATATGTTGAAAGAAAAGGCATTTTACCGCGTCTCGGGTAAGAGCCAGAATACCAGCGCTGTAGGGGCTCCCGGGCTGATATTTTTATTTTTATTTATTTATTTAAACATACATACTCCTTACAGGCTAACCTAATACAATTATGGTACATGCTGAGGCCTGTACCTCGTTAACAACTTCTTATAGTCCTTGTCTATGTGTGATATTTCTTTGTTGAGTTTTTGTGTCTTGTCTATTCATGTATCATTGTAACTTTTCGTGTCTATGTCGTGGTTAATAAACATTTGCCTTCCTTTCTTCCATTTTGCGTTCCTCTAATTGTGGTAAAATCCGTATGCTTATCAAGTTCCTGATAATATTGGCACTGTTTCAAGCGCCATGATCACCGTTAAAACCGCCGACGCTTGCAACAGTGCCTAAATAAATATGTAGGCGCATCAGAATCGGCCAGCTTTAAATTATGGGCTTGTGGGCAGGGTAGTTGAAATTAGAACTACATTATGTTTCAAATCACTGTAATATCCGGTGATTACTCGCCGAGACACAAAATAATTAGCACACAATGCACTTTAGGTCTTCTAAATTATGATTGACAGCACATGATCACATAAGTACTAACGATGGCTTAGAATATCAGCGATTCGTCGGATCCATGATGCGCGGACGCTTGCTCGATCCAAAGTCCGTGACTTTCTTGTTTCACCGCCGCACTACCATAGCCTATGACGTTCCGCCAGTGCCACAAACGTCACTCTTATTCCAAGACATCTGTCAGTTTGGCGTTAAAATAGTGAAGCGCCGTCAAATATAATTAATGTTAAATAATTATTGTACAAGTGTTAAACAACTTAATTAATATCAATTTAGCATATTTGAATTATTCCGATAGTTAATTTTACTAAAAGTGTAAATACGAACACGTAAACGTTGTAAGTGTGCGATCACGCGAATGATTAAAACACGTTCACCATTACCGAACGTTTATTTTATAAATTAGGAAACGCCGTCCAATTAAGTATTTCCTTTCATCCTTTAACCGTTGTAATAATTAATGAAGTGCCATTAACAAACCCGGATTAAATCTCGTGTTCAAATTAAATCTATCGAACGAACGAGGGCTCTTAAAAATCTAGTAGGATTTTAGGCTACGGAATTGTTAGAGTTGCCTTTGTGAAGTTAGAAGTGGGTGTATACCTGTCTACTTCAATCGGAGACCTTTTCCTCGGGGTACCTTACCCTGTTGAGGGTTTGTCGGTATTAATGCAACAGTTTGTATGTTTTCTAGGTAACAATTTAGTACTAACTAGCGGCCTTTTGCGGTTTGGTCTGCAATGAATAGTACTTTTGGAAGCAATTATTTATTGAGTAACCTTTAATATTATTACTAATATTATAAATCCGAAAGTAACTCTGTCTGTCTGTTACGCTTTCACGCATAGAGTACTGAACCGATTTAAATGAAATTTGGTACAGATATAGTCCAGAGCCTAGGAAAGGTTAGGCTACTTAGGTATAGGCTACTTTTTAACCGACTGCGCTATAAGGAAGTAATGTTTTACCCGTTAAACGTCTCTACGCGGACAAAGTCGCAGGCGGAAAGCTAGTATATGATAAAATTAGCTATTATTAGTGAAAGTCCCATTAAAATTGGTCTAGCATGTGCTCCGAGAATGTTATTTGAGAAAGGAAAGTATTTATCATATTATTGAGTTCAAGGAACAAAATACAGCTTCATTGACAAAGGAGAACGTTTAATATCTCAAAAGTCGTATTACAAAGTACAAAAACCTGAAAAACACGTTTATTTCAGAATCAATTCAAAGGTTTCCTCGCGATTGTGTGTGTAGTGCAATTTTATTAACATCCGCTTCCTTAACAGACTCTCGAGGTACAACCAACTGAAGAAGTTTTTTGGCTCATAATACCCAGTTAGATACCTCAGTTTCAAAACAAGTATTTTTAATAGGCTAACAAGCTGACCTCACTTCACCTGATGGTCAGCGGTAATGAGATCCAAATATGAGGTCGACAGGCACAATATACCATAATTAGACCATATTGAGCCTGTCGCACTCACACTGAAGGCCTGCTTAAATGCCGTTTCACGCCCTGCCTGAAGAGTCCGGCATCATAGGAGGGAGGGAGGCATATGGAACGAATGCAAAGAACTTTATAGAAGCTCAATCTTGGAGGAAACTTTGAAAGCCTTTTGTATACATCAGTTATTCATAGTTTTAGGCACGGGTAGAGTGGGGTCAGAAACTATAAATGCGTTAGATAGCTAGCGAATAGGGATATGGATAACTAGTGGTTAAGGTCGTCGCTTGCCATGCGAGAGGTCGCCAGTTCAAACCCCACCACCTACCACTGTGTTTTTCAATTTAAGGGTGAAGGAAAACATCGTAAGGAATCTGTACACCTGCGAAGAAATTCTTAGGTTGTCTAGTCAACCAACCCGCACTTGGCCAGTGTGGTTGACTAAGGCCTTATAGCCCTTGTTTAGGCTAGGCCCGTGCTCCAGCAGTGTGGACATATATGGGCTGTTTATTGCATAAACCACCTAAAGTAGCATTGTTTTTATCCATTTCTATCTGTACTAAATTTCATTCAAATTGGTCTTACAAAATTTTTAGGTTTGAATTCGTGACAAACAGACAGGCAGAGATATTTTATCGTGTATAATATTAGTAAGGACTTTGTGATGCTCTTAGTGCTCTAAGGCTAACAAGAAAAATAAATTTCCCATGTTAATGAGAATGAAACGTGGACGGATAGTCTTCGTTGTTTTTTTAATATTGGATGTTTGTCTTTGATGTGTCGCGTTTTTCTCTCAAACGAGGTTATATTCTATTTCTTTTGCGTACCTTGATTTCAAAGATTGTTTTTAATGAAGCCTTTTGTCGAATTTTTTAAAGTTAATTCGAGCGTAATATCAAGCAAAACTTTTACCTTCCTCGAATTTAGAGCCTTAGGTGTTTTTAGATACATAATTTAAATGTAAAAAATTAATGAATTTGTAATGCTAACAATGAAACTACTTCGAAATCAAAAAGAGTCAAATACCTTCCAGATCTTTTCCAAACAATCCTACTGGTTAAATCTTCTAATACCCTATTGGCCACTCAATCCTTACCAAACTGCCAGTAAAATAATCAAAAACTAAATTCTCCATCACCATTTATTCTGAAATACGACACTAAAGGCACGGCTGGTCCACAAGTTAAAAGTCGCTCAGCGGGCTATGGAAAGAGCTATGCTCGGTGTTTCTCTGCGGGATCGAATCAGAAATGAGGCGATCCGTCAGAGAACCAAAGTTATCGACGTAGCTCATTACATTAGCAAGCTAAAGTGGCAGTGGGCTGGCCACATCAGCCGTAGAACCGACAACCGCTGGGGTAGACGAGTTCTGGAGTGGATACCGCGTCTCGGCCAACGTAGTGTAGGACGCCCGCAGGCCAGGTGGTGTGACGATCTGCGCAGGACGGCTGGTAGGAGCTGGATGCGAGTGGCCGAGGATAGAGAGAAGTGGCGTGCATTTGGAGAGGCCTATGTCCTGCAGTGGACAGGAATGGGCTGATGATGATGATGATGATGATGATCTGAAATAGTTAATAACCCAATCGAACCCATAAGTACGCAGGCAAAATAGTTAAATACCCAATGACATTTCGGATCGAACTAAATGCCAGAATATGGCGTGAGGTTGGCGCTGCTCCGGTTGTGATTGGTTAATTTTTACAAGGCACATCAAAATGTCAACATGGGCCTCAAAATTAACTGATTGGTTCATTTTGATGCCTCCTATGATCCCAGGCTGTTCAGGCAGGGCGTGAAACGGCCTTTAAGCAGGCCTTCAAGGTGAGTGCGACAGGCTCAATAAGGTCTATTGTGCCTGTCGACCTCATATGTGGATCTCACTACTGCTTACCATCAGGTGGAGTGATGTCATCTTGTTAGCCTGTTTAAAAAATACTTAGTTACCTGCTGGTCGCGAGTGACCATGATTGGTGTAACCCAGTCGAAACGTGGAGCAGTAAGAAGCTAAGTATTTGCTACTCCTAATATCGCGTCACCCATAAAGACTAATAATTAGAGTGTAATGGAATGCAACAGCTTAAAATCATATATTTAAAAAAATGCTGATAATGCCCATAACGACATTTGTCATAACCATCAAAATGATGAAGCAATCAATTTGATGCTTGTGATATAACTGTCTAGCCGTACCCGATTTCTCCACCACGTCTTCTGGTGTTTGCTTCGACCTGATGACAATTTTAGGGCATAAGCAATCAATATGATTTTTTTTATTTATTTGGTTATCACGACAATTATACACTTTACATACATTTAAATAATAGGCTATAAATTACATTCTGAATGTATAATTTTATAAATTAGTAACTTTACAACATTATTTTCTTAAAGGTTTGTATATTTACATTTCGTAAATAGAAAAAAAAACAGCGATTAGATTACAAAGTACATAGTCATCTTATGCACATGATGCGTGTGATATAACGGTCTAGCCGTACCTATGGTATTTGCTTCGACCTGGTTCTATCGGAAGCTCCCCTGGTGACCCTCCAACCTCTGTTCCAGATCATCCTGCTGGTGAAGGCTCTGGACGCGTACAACATCACCTACTTCACCGTGACGGCGCAGATCGTCTCCCACGTCCTGGCGTACATGAACAGCTGTGTGAACCCGGTGCTCTACGCGTTCCTGTCGGAGAACTTCAGGGTCGCCTTCAGGAAGGTTGGTAGCATCTTATGTCTGATGTAGACCACTATAGGTCATTATGATGCCTGATGACGTCATCATCTCATCACTCGGGGTAGTGAAGTTCGCGTTTTTGGCTGCTGTTGACGTTATGACATTAGTTGGCTGCTCCGGATCTACAACTTTTGGAACCGGGACAAAACATTTGGGGGAGCAATCTATTATATAAGCTTGAATAGTATAGTTTAAAAAAGATGTGACATTTGGACGGACAGACAGACATGACGCGTGAATAAGGGTTCCGGTTTTTCCATTTGGCTACGGAAACCTGAAAAACTTTTTGTTGGATATTTCTTTGATATTCTTGGCTAAGGATTTGGCGACCCTATGAAAATGTTGCCCGGGGCATGTGCCCCGGTTTGCTCCCTCTTAGATCCGGGGCTGCCACTAGGCGTTGATCTTGGTCAGAAAAGTCAATAAATAGGGATGATATCGGAGTCTGAATTGTTTTACCTAAATGATATCAGCAGTAGCGGAACATTGGGCCTATGAGCCATATAGAATAATTCAGAGGCGACTATTGTTTTTCTTACTTATTTTTTTTCTATTCTTCTGTTACCAGTTTTTCTTCAAGTCCAATTCGAGTCACAGATCCTCATATTATAGGATAATTAAGCCACTAGAACTTCAGACTATCAAGAAGGTCAGTGATTACTTGTGAAAGTCCGTTCATCGCGAAACTAATGAAATTAAAAATACATTGATAAATATCCTAGTTAATCATTTTATTCATATATAACAAAGAAAACTGGTGGTGGCTCATTAGATAGTAGTGTGTGTGGTAGTAATATACGGTTACCTTAATTATCTATAATATAAAAATGAATCGCAAAATGTGTTGGTAACTCAACATCGCCGCAATTTGGCCAATTCTTTTTTAAATTGTTCGTTGAAGTCCAAGAATAGTTCTTACGGCGAGAAAAAATCGAATAATTGCCGGGAAAACCCCAAAAATAGCCCTTTTCTTTTTCAAATTGTTTTGACAGGACAAAGTCTGTCGGGTCAGCTAGTATATAATATATCTCAAAAGTGACTGACCGACATAGTGATCTATCAACCCACAGCTTAGACCACTGGGCGGATCGGGCTGAAATTTGGCATGCAGTTAGATGTTATGACGAAGGCATCCGCTAAGAAAAGATTACCCGAAGCGAAGCGAGGACGGGTCACTAGTTTAGTTATATAAGAACAAATTCTGAATTGATGATCAGTGATCCACGATTTGAAATTTGCACAAATCAATCAAAGGATATGTTACCCTGAGATCATTTCCGATTCATCATTTGAAGACATTGAAAAACTGTTTTCTACGAGTATGATTATAAACCTTTTGTTGGCTTCAAAGAGGTGGATTTGTATGAAACCAATACGATATATTAAAAGATAAAAACTTCAACGAATCCGTTCAATGCCTCTCTATTCAGGAAAACGCCATAATTTTTCCAAACAACTCTTCCGAACCATTTCATTTCGACATAAATTAATCCAAGGTTTCACAAGTATAAATAAAATTCAAAGCCTTCGCATTCAAGGAAAAGCATTTATTTGAAACATTTCTTACTAATTCCACATACATTAATCCGAAATATACCTTCGAATGTGATTATTTGCGAGCTTTTGTTAACTAGCATATCAAAGTGGGTTATTCCAGGAGGCTTTTCCGATACCCTTAACATTTTGAAGCATCATGATACTTAGTATAAATGAATTATCTTTCTCTGTCCCTATATTATATGTTTGCTTAAATCTTCAAAACTAAGTGACGTATTTTGATGCGGTTTTTTTATAGATAGAGGGATTCAAGTTTATGTAAAACTAGCTGCGCCAGCGACTACGTCCGCGTTTTTCACACAATTTTCACTAGCTTTAGCTCCTATGGGTCACAGAGTGATGTTATATCTATCTATATGTTATATTATAGCCCAAAGCTTTCTTTGAAAAATGGTATCTAACAACAAAATGTTTTTCAATTTGAACCAATAGTTCCTGAGAATAGCGCGTGCAAACAAACAAACAAACTCTCCAACTTTATAATATTGGTTTAGACTCAACCGAAGCGAAACTCGTCATTAGTCACTACATATTAGGATGCAAAGTCGCTTCCTCGTCAGTCTGTATGTATGCTAAAATCCTTAAAACTACTCAACGGATTTTGATGCGGTTTTATTTAATAGATAGATTGATTCATAAGGAAGGTTTATGTTAAGTCGGTAACAATATTTTTGGTCTAATAAAATTATTTTATTACTAGCGGCCGCCCGCGACTTTGTCCGCGTATTAATGCGTTTTAGTAGCAATGATGTATTAAAATAGCCTTCATGCCTTGTAAAATTTCTTATTTATTAGTGAAAGTTCCGTCAACGTTCTTTCATAGAACGCACCCCCAGCACGGTCGAATTTTGAAAAAAAAAAGAAGCGCTGGTGTCTTTCCAGTGTGCCAGCTATATCCATACCAAGTTTCATGAAAATCTATAAACATGTAAAAGTTCTCACATACTAATTTTCCCCCCCTCAATGAACCCCATGGGGGTTGAATTAAAAAAAAATGTAGCCTATATGTTATTCCAGAGTGCCAGCTACCATCATACCAAATTTCATGAAAATCGGTTCAGTCGTTTGAGCGTGAAAGAGTAACAAACATACATACAAACTTTCACCTTTATAATATTAGTAAGGATATTAGTAAGGATTATCCTTCTTTTTTACGTTTCGGATGTTAAGACGGATGGGCCACGGGCCTTTATTATTATTATTATGTAACACTAGAGGTCCCGGCGAATTTCGTACCGCCAATACTGATTCTTTTCTATATTTTCTCATTGAAACCTTCCCTGGACTACGACGAACATTTTAAAACCAAAATTACCTAAATCGGTCCGGGCGTTCTCGAGTTTTAGTCAGACTAACGAACAGCAATTCATTTTTATTTATAAGAAAGAAGATATAAGTACCCGAAGCGAAGTGAGGGTCACTAGTAATGTAAAATTAGATTCCGGGAAAACCGCGTCATTTACTTCAATAATAACAATCTTTGTGATAAATTCTGTTAGCGTCTGTTCATTGTGATATTGTTAATGCTGCCTTCCTGAAACAGGGCATTATGGGGTATTAACAAGTTATTTATAATATTAATACTCATTGGTCTCAACTCTCAACGCTCATTGGATTAGGGCTTTGTCCCCTCTTACCAAGTTGAGTATTTGTCTTTTATAATATTCTTATATATGTACAAAATTACGAATATATCTTTGTTCTATATTTCAATTTTATGTGTTAACCGAAAATGTATCTAATACCGTCCCTCCAAACCAATAAGTTATGATTATATTATAAAAGATTGGTCGCCGCGATACAAGTTTGTGCTTAGAGCAGCGACCGCAAAATCACAATTATGCAGTCGCTGCACTCGGACATGCGGATCACAAGTAACATATAAGGCAAGACAAAAGTGTTGAATGTTATTTTTCCATTTTTTCAACATCATCGCCCATTCCTGCCCACCGATGGACATAGGCCTCCCCTAATGCACGCCACTTCTGTATTTCTTCCACTACTATCCAGCTTTTTGCTAAGTGCAAATTTCAAGGATAATTTCGCTAATTATTTTGTTCTTTTATGCTAAAAGAAAAAAACAACTAGTTAAAACTGACTGAAGACTGGCTCGGTGGAACAGTGGTTAGTGACCCAAGTTCATTACCTACAGTTCCAAGAGTCGTGGGTTCGATTCCCACTCGGGACAAATATTTGTGTGACGAACATCGGTTCCGTGTCTGGGTGTGTATTATTTGTATTTAAGTATATTTGTGTATCCGCTGTTGATTCTGATATCTGCAACACAAGTTCTTAAGCTACTTACCACGGGATCAGATCAATGTATGTGACGTTGTGTAATATTTATTTATTATTTAAAATATAAAATGGCGTAGTAAAAATAAGTATCGGCGGAACGAAGTTCACCAGAAGCCAGTTAAAATTAAATAGTACATTGTTGGCATAATATTTGAAAGTACTATTGGCATAATCGACAAAGGAAATTGCGCCAGCGAGTGTAGAGTCTTCGAGAGCAAAGCTATCAAAGCCCGTTTGCTCTACTCCTAGCAATTGACTTAAGTTCGCTATTCTAAGACCTAGACTCTATATTAGCTTTGGCTCTTAGACGTTTGTATGGCATTCAAATACTTATTTAACCGAAATAACTATTTACTCGACTGTTTCTAATATTCGACTGGCTCGGTGGAACAGTAGTTAGGGATAGAGACCCTGCCTGGCGGTTTTAAGAGTCGTGGGTTCGATTCCCACTCGGGACAGATGTTTGTGTGATGAACATCGGTGTTTGTTCCGTTTCGGGGTGTGATTAAGTTTGTATAAATAGATATCTATGTTTGAAAACCAACCAAGTGCAGGTTAGATTCAAGTCTTCTCGATAATTCCGAAATAACTTTTGCATGATGTACCTTTAAAAACAAACAAATCCTTACTAATATTATAAATGCGGAAGTAACTCTGTCTGTCTGTCTGTCTGTCTGTCTGTCTGTCTGTCTGTTACGCTTTCACGCATAGAGTACTGAACCGATTTAAACGAAATTTGGTACAGATATAGTCCAGAGCCTAGAAACGGTTATAGGCTACTTTTTAACCGACTGTGCTATAAAGAAGTAATGTTTTACCCGTTAAACATCTCTACGCGGACGAAGTCGTCACAGCCCAAACCAATGGACGGATCAAAATGAAATTTAGTATGCATCCGTTAAGAAAGGATTTCCCGATATTCCCACGGGAACGGGAATTAACGGGAAAATCCCTTTGTATGAAAATCGTAACCGCATTAGTTAGACGCTTGTAATTTGGCATGCAGGTACCTTAATTTTAAAGCTTAGTTGCAAAAGGATATTGTAAAATTCCCACGGTAACGGGAATTAACGGGAAAATCCTTTTGTATGAAAAAATCTAAACCGGGTAAGATAGATGATTGAGATTTGGTATGCATGTAACCTAATGAACGCAAAGCTTACTTGCAACTCGATATTACAAAATTCCCAGGGGAACGGGAGATATTGGGACACAACTTCTGTATGTAAACTCCCTTACGGGGTTGAAATATATTATATAGAGATAAAGGTATACCCGAAGGGAAGCGAGGGCGGGTCGCTAGTAATAATATAATCAAAAAAAATTGTAAACAAAAAAAAAAGCCGGCTTCAAAAACACGAGTCACTAAAAATTACAAAATAATATAATACGAACATTAATCTGGGTATGAATTTGATATGTTGTTGAAAGCGGTGCCAATTAAATTTTTGAGGAAAACTGCGTGAAATATAAACGGCACCGCTTTCAACAACATATCAAATTCATACCCAGATTAATGTTCGTATTATATTATTTTGTAATTTTTAGTGAGTCGTGTTTTTGAAGGCCGTTCTTTTTTTGTTTACAATTTTTTTCATCCTTTTTAGTGTTACATTTTTTACACCCTATTAGTTCAGCTCACCTATAATTCTACTGATATTATAACTAGTAGTATCAATATGTACACAGATTTGAAAGAATTATCCCTTTACTCCCAACTATTAAGGAGTTGACCTTCCATCATCAGCTCAGCATCATAACATTATGATTGCCAGAAGCAAATGCCAATATAACTTCAGAAAATATGTAAAACGCGGTACATGTGCCTATAAAATTTGAGGGTTGCCCTCGATTTCTCCTGGATCCCATCATCAGATCCTAGACTGGTCAACCTAATAGTTTAGCTCACCTGTAATGCTACTGATATTATAACTAGTAGTATCAATATGTACACAGATTTGAAAGAATTATCCCTTTACTCCCAACTATTAAGGAGTTGACCTTCCATCATCAGCTCAGCATCATAAAATTATGATAGCCAGAAGCAAATGCCAATATGACTTCAGATAATATGCAAAACGCGGTACATGTCCCTATAAAATTTGAAGGTTGCCCTCGATTTCTCCAGGATCCCATCATCAGATCCAAGACTGGTGAAAATGGGACCACCTCGGAAGTGAACTCTATCCAACCAAAAAAAAATTTTTGAAATCCGTCTATAATTGACGAAAATATCGGTGAACATACATACAAAAAACAAAAAAAAAATTAATCATACAGACGAATTGAGAACCTCCTCCTTTTTTGAAGTCGGTTAAAAATCTACAAAAACAATAAATCAATTATTTCACTAATGTTTTTAGAAAGTTCATATTAGAAAACTGTAACTGTCCGGGATATTTACCATGTTGTTTTGTTTTAATGAGCTCCCGGTATTTCGGCACAGTTGCAAGCGCCATGATCACGGGTGAACTGAACGTTCATATTGTTCTGATGATCATTTAATCAAGCTTCCATCTTTATTAACGGGTCTAAGGGACCACTGATCAACATTTTATAATATTTATTTTAAACTTAATAATATTTCCGCTCGTTCATGACATCAAAGCAATTCCATAAAGGTACTAGTCGTTTTTAGGTCCGATACCTTAAAAAACAGTAAATATTTACCGTGTTGGGTAATACGGCAAAAAAACGGCTGTGAAAGGGCACCCTGCTCCTGTCCAATAAAGCAAAGTGACAAATACAGAAAGGCGTTTCAAATCGGATTTGTACTTACAAAATCCCAAAAAAGCACTTGGATTATAGTATAATTATTTGGTAGGTTTATAGAATTAAAGATCTAAACGTCGGGTCTCAAAATAATATGTTTAGAATAACAATACACGCGAGTTTAATGCGTGAAGTTAGTTTTATTTCAAAAGATTTATAGGTAGATGTTTTAATTGCAATAAAAAACAAATTTTACATTAGTGGGCGACAATTTAGATAATTTTATCGCTACTAGCGACCTCTTCTAGATAACCAACGGAAGCTGTAGGGCAGTAATTTTATTACAGATGTATTTTTTAGCATTATTGACGTTCAGGATGCCTTCACTCCATCTGATGTTAAATGGCCGTGAAGTCCACATAGGACAGGCACAATAGACCCTACCCTGAAAGCCTGTATAGATACCGGTTGGTACGCCACGTGTCGCCAAAAGCCCTGGAGGCGTAAAACGACCTCCTTATTCCAGTCAGTTTAAAAATGGGAATCAGAAGCTACCTGTATAGCTTTGTCCCAAAAAATAGTCCCACGGGTGTTCTATCTCAAGACTTCCGCTTGCCACAATTTTTCGGGACACCCTGTATAATAAAGAGCTGTAATTACTACACTTCTTTTTAAAATTTACACAGAAGATGATATTATTCTCTATAATTCCATAAAAATAGCCCCGAACTAAGTATACCAGAAACACGAAGTAAGTCGATGACCATCCTTACACTGACTGGAATTAAGATGTTGTATTACGACCTCAGATTGCTCCCTGGGTTGAAGAAATTACGTATTTATAAAGGTATGTTATAAAGTATGTACTTGTATATCTCATATAAATAAAAACCGGCCAAGTGCGAGTCGGGCTCGCGCACAAAGGGTTCCGTAGCAGCAAATATAATAAAAATCAACCTATCTCAAAAACTATAAGAGATACTTTGATCAAACCAAAAATCGTTGAAAGAGTTAATTAGCATGCATCACCTCTATTTTTTTAGAATTTTATACCCCGTAGTTATAAAAATAGAGGGGGGACATACTTTTACGACTTTGAGAGCTGATATCTCAAAAACCGTTCACTTTAAGAAAAATGTTTTTAGAAAACTTTATATCATTTTAAAAGACCTTTCCATTGATACCCCACACGGGTATGTACATCGAAAAAAAATTTCATCCCTCAGTTACATGTATGGGGGCCCCACCCCCCAATTCTTTTTACTATTTAGTGTCATATTTTTGTAGCGGTTCATACAACACATATTCCCATCAAATTTCATCACTGTAGTACTTATAGTTTCCGAGTAAATCGGCTGTGACAGACGGACAGACGGACAGACGGACAGACGGACAGACGGAGATGACGAAACTATAAGGCCTCCGTTTTTGCCATTTTGGCTACGGAACCCTAAAAATGAATTTCTGTTCGTTAGTCTGACTTAAACTCGAGAACGCCCGGACCGATTTAGGTAATTTTGGTTTTAAAATGTTCGTCGTAGTCCAGGAAGGTTTTAATGAGAAAATATAGAAAAATAAACAGTATTGGAGGTATAAAATTCGCCGGGACCACTAGTAGGATATATTATTCGTGTTCTAAGTTAAGTTTAACCCAATTTCCCATTAAAATCGTGTCATCTTGGTATCCCTTATTCAATTTTAGTGGAATATCATCAAACGTAGGAGACAAGGCAAGCGAATGCTTTTGTTAACTTTCGTAACACCACAGTATATTTATTTTCAGTAGGACGGATTCGTGAATATGAATATCCATAAAATATACTGGTTTTACGAAGGGATATTAACTTAAGAAACAACTAGCACGATTCGATGGTACTCCTAAAGGTAAATCGTTCTGTTTAGGGAAAAACCTATCAATACATACTTCAATACATAATTACACCCAGACACAGAACAAATACCGAAGTTTATCACACAATTATTTGTCCCTAGTGGGAATCGGAACCGACTCATGGTCCCGCCAGCCAGGGTTACCAACCACTGTTTCACCGAGCCAGTCAGATACACCTTAAATATTACTCTTTATGGGTCTACACGCGTTATTAGGAGATCACGATTGGTGTAACCCAGTCGAAACGTCGGGCAGTAAGTAGCTATGTATTTGCTACTCCTTATAACGCGTTTAGACCCATAAAGACTAATATTTAGTGTAATGGAACGCGAAAGTCTAAAATCATACAGATACACCCTTGTCCATACTATTTAATCTTACTATACTGTGTATTGTATGAAATATAACATGTCATGATGATGAGGTATTAATTTGAAGTCGTTTGAAACTGTTCCCGTGTGTACTACAACTTCTCTCAAAGCGCTACATTATAATTAATGCACGTATATTATTATAACGACAACGTGCCCGGTTATATCGTTTAACTGGTAACCAAAATGTTGTTTAGCTTAACAATGTTTACGACAGTGACAAGTTAGTTAATAGGAAACTGTTAATGGTTAAAATTGAACGGTTTGTTTAGTAAATGACTTATTAGTACACACATACATAAAATCATGCCTTTTTCCCAGATATCACTTCCAGCGATCCACTTTTCACCTCTGTGGGAAACGTGACGTGACGGGTTGTGGACCACGTCGCGGCCATTCTGCCTTGTGCATTGTTTTAACAAGGTTATTCCCGTACCACGAGTAGCAAGGATATATGACGGGGGAATGAATAAGGGAGGAACTTATTAGTTAGATAAATAAATAAATAATTATTTGACAATATCACATATATTGATTCCATGTTAAGAAACTTAAGAACTTGTTTTATTTGATACACAAAATATACTTAACTATACACCGTGACATTTGAGTGGTTGTTTTCCCGTGGCAGAACGATTTGCCTTAAGTAATACTATCGAATCATGCAAATTATTCCTTGAAAAAAAAAACCTTTTTTTTTCCAAATTTTCAAAAAAAAATAATTTTACAACTCGAAAACGAGAGAAGATATCGTTCTTTTATAAGATGTGACGTAATCAGGTACTGTTTGCCGTATGAAATCGATGTTTTAAAGCTAAAGAAGCTCTACGCCCTAAGTAATAAAGCGGTTCGAACGTGCTTTCGTTATACCTTTCGTAAAACCGGCATTATTTTATTGATTTTAATAAAAAGAACTGCACAAATCTATTGTGCTACTAAGATAGAAACATTTTATTGCGGGAAAACAACCACTAAAATTTCACGGTGAATTTAGTAATAGACCCAAATACGGAACAAACACCGATGTTCGTCACACAAATATTTGTTCAGGGTGAGAATCGAATACACGACTAATGAAACCGCCAGCCAAGGTCACTAACAAAACAAAGCTATTGTCATGTGTACACAATTTAAAATTATAGAACTTATAGATAAAAGAAACGACACCGTGTGATTAATTCATCATCAGCTCATATACGTCCCTTACTACTGCTGGGGCACGGGCCAACTCTAAGCTAGGTCGATCAGGCCTTAGATAACCTTGCTGGCCAAGTGCGGATTGGTCGAATACACAACCTTAGAATTTCTTCGCAGATGTGCAGGTTTCCTCACGATCTTTTCCTTCACCGTTAAAGCGTCGAATAACGTACGTAATCGTACATATGAATTTAAAATTTAAAAACACAGTGGTACGGGGAGGGTTTAAAAGATGACCTCTTGCATGGCAAGCAACGACCTGAACCACTCGGCCATCGACGCTTTCTGCCTTAACCACTATGATTAAACATCAATAAAATGTCCGCATTTATTAATTGCAAAACAAAAAACAAACATTCATACCCAAACAAACATAATATACTTAATCTATAAACAAATTAATGAACCATGCGTCGACCAAATAAAAACAGGGCACACCCAAAATCCTTTGACACGTTTAAAGCACTCGTCGCTATCTGTCAAACGAAATAAGCGGTGAAATACACAAGCCAATTTGGGCCCACGGCGATTTGCGGGTGAACGTGTTAAATTATCGCGGTCGTTTCCGCCCTAATGCGCTTGTGTGTGCGGGGCCTAACGTTTTTAATTAGGATGGTATCGTTGGTACATCGGTGGGCAGTGAGATGACTGGTTGTGAGATGCACACGTCCGTTTAGTCCACATTTGACAAATTCTACTGTTGACATCGTAGTCTATTTATTTATTAAATTATACATTTGATAGGTCTACATAATATGTAGAATCTGTAGGTCCACCTTTTAGAATGTTTAGTAAAATTATTAATGTTTAAGTAAGGCTCTTACATAAAAACTAAGTAGGTTAGTAAGTAAAATTTGGATTCAAACAAAAACAAGTTACGTAATATTCAACCAAAATTGTTTTTAAGATTCGAGACTTTTCGTTCCATTACACTATAATTAGTCTTTATGGATCTACATGCGATATTAGAAGTAGCAAATTACATAGCTACTTACTGCCCAACGTTTCTGGGTTCTGGACTGGGTTACACCAATTGTGGTCGTGAACGAACTCACAGCGGGCAGTAAATAGCTAAGTAATTTGCTACTCTTAATAATAAACTATTATTCTATTCTATTCTATTCTATTCCTAATATCGCGTATAGACCCATATAGACTAATTTTAGCAAAATTGTTTTTACTGCAAAATCGGGTCAAATAACAAAGAAAAATCTAGTTGTCGTATAACATTCTCTGAGATCTGTAGAACAATACCCTGTACTGTGATAGATAAGGTATATTGATTGAACCCCATATCGTCCTGTGGCTGCCATAAAAGTTAAGGAAGGAAAATCACATTATATAGCATCACTGTAAGCGAAGGCTAGCTTGTAACAAACCCTAATCCTAACCCATATATTCTGTACTAGTGACTCGCCCTTGCATCGCTTAGGGTTATCCTTTCTTAGCGGTTACCTACGTCATAAAATATATGTACCTGGTACATTTCCACACACGGTCATCAGACCCCAATCTAAGCGGAGCTTGTAGGTACTATGGGCGTCAGAGACTAATATACATATATTGATATTTATAAATACATTCTTAAATATACAGTCACATCTACCTGCATGCCAAATTTCAGTCAGGGTCACACACAACTCTTCAATAATTAGTTCAAAATTATGAAACAGATTTTTTATTCGTTAATATCGACGCTCTAACGGTGAAGGAAAACATCGTGAGAAAACCAAACCTACATACCTACGAAGGAATTCTTAGGTTGTGTAGTCAACCAACCCGCACTTGGCTAGCGTGTTTGACTAAGTAGATAGTTTGGGGTAGGTCCGAGCCCCAGTAGTGGTGACGTATATGGGCTGATGATGATGATGATTGAAACTGGACACTTCACATCAATATCTTAAAGAGAGGTCGAATCAAAAATCTTTTTTAAAAACGTCGCTCAAATAGGCTCCAGTCAGAATAACAGCGCCACAGCGGCTTCCTGTCGTTGAGGCATATGCTGAGGCTGGGACCTAGTTGACCACTCATAAATGTTGTGTTGCATGTTGTTTTCTTAGTTATTTTGTGGTCAATAAATATCTTTTATTATTATTATTAAAAGTAACCCGTAATCGACGAGCATGCATGAAGAGGTTGATGGATGTAGAAAAAGCGAAATTGGTGTGAGAGGACCGTACCATACGGCAGGAAGTGATCTCTGCCTACCCCTCTGGGAAAAAGGCGTGACTGTATGTATCTAAAAAACATCGAAAAGTTTTTTTTCATTCTTCTTGTTCTTATCGTATGGTTGATGAACAACCTGGTGTCAGAGTTTAAACCACCCGTAGGCCTCTGACATGGCTTCACACACCGTTGAAAAATCTCTCAGGTGTGGCTGGTTAGCCGCTAAAGCGTCGAATGAAGGTACCCATATGAATTTCAAATTTTAAAAACACATTGGTACCCGGCGGGGTTTGAACTGGCGACCTCTCGCATGGCAAACAACGACCTTAATTTTTTTCGTAATATATTCCGTAATCTCACTGCAATCCTTTCCACTGTGGCAACACGTGTAAAATGTAAACACTTTACAGAACCGCCAACGCGGACGGGGAATGGACAAATTGGAGCTTAAATGGAATTCGACCCTTTAATAATTGTGTTACGTACAATACGCATTTTGACGACATTAAAAGCTGATGACGACTCTTTTCGAGCGATTTTTTCATTTACTCACTTTTCCCTTTTTGCCTCTTACCTCTTTTTGTTTGATTTTTTCCCCGTGGAAATTGCGTAGCAATTATTGTCATATTTGCGAGGACTTTTTACTGACGTTACAACACATATGATAGAAGAATCAGGTGCAGGACGAACAGCTTTACGTATTTTAAATTCTAGGACTCTTCATTTTTATGCAGAATTTGACAATAACAGTGCTCTGTCGCTTATAATGAAAGAATAATATTAACCTTGGAATTACCGCATTCATAGACTGGCTCGGTGGAACAGTGGTTAGTGACCCTGGCTGGCGGTTCCAAGAGTCGTGGGTTCGATTCCCACTCGGGACAAATATTTGTGTGATGAACATCGGTGTTTGTGTATCTATGTATGTATATCAGTCTCTGACGCCCATAGTACAAGCTCTGCTTAGTTTGGGGTCAGATGACCGCGTGTGGAAATGCTCCAAATATTTATTTATTTATAGATCAAGTAGTTTTATAAAGCTTTGTAATACCAATATAGATTTTTTTATAACTGACCATAAATAGGTATTTAAAAAGGTACTTTATACACCGTGAAATTTTAGTGGTTGTTTTCCCGTGGTAGAGCGATTTGCCTTTAGTAAAACTATCGAATAATGCAAATAATTCCTCAAAAAAAAAAAATTTTTCTAATTTTCAAAATAATAATTTTCCGACTCGAAAACGAGAGAAGCTATCGTTCTTTTATAAGATGTGATGTAATCAGGTACTGCTTGCCACATGAAATCGATGCTTAAAGCTGAAGAAACTCGACACCCTAGGTCATAAAGCCGTTCGAACGTGCTTTCGAGTTTCGGTTAAACCTTTCGTAAAACCGGCATTTATTGATTTTAACAAAAAAGAACTGCATAAATCTATTGTACTACTAAGATAGAATCATTTTACTGCGGGAAAAAAACTACTAAAATTTCACGGTGTATTAATGGGTTTACAAGCGATAACAATAGTAGCAAATACATAGCTACTCACTGCGTTACGGCTGGATTGCACGAGTCGTAGTCGCGAGCAAACAATATAAATAGGTACATCATCATCATCATCAATATCATTATCATCATAAGCCCATAAACGTTTTCATGGATGGGGCACGGACCTATCCTAAACTAGGGCGACAAGGCCTTGGTCAACCACGCTGACCAAGTGCGGGTTGACTACACAACCTAAGAATTTCTGCGAAGGTTTGCAGGATTCCTCGCGATGTTTTCCTCCACCGTTAAAGCATCGAATGCTGGCACATATGAATTCCAAATTTGAAAGACACATTGGTATCTGGCGGGGTTTGAACTGGCGACCTCTCGCATGGCAAGCAACGACCTTAACCACTCTGCTATCTCCACTTAGATACCTACCTTAGTAAGCGTCAATAGCCGAGTGTCTTGCGTTCAAAAATTTTGTAAATAAAAAATGTAAATTTTGTTTGTTGAAAGCAAAAGTCTATGTAAAACCCACATTAACTCTTATTTAAATAATCTGTTCCATATCACAACTGGATACAAGTGATAAAACACTACAAAAATACATATAACTTTACGTAGATATACTGCAAACTAGAATACGAATCAGACGACGTATCGAACCTCCTTCAAAACAGGGCACCAACATAACAACACTAACCAATAATCTCCCTCCACAGGTGATGTACTGCCCTCCCCCCTACAACGACGGGATGTCCGGTCGACCACAGCCCACCAAGACCACCAGGACCGGAAACGGAAACTCCTGTCATGACATCGTCTGAGAATCGGTCCGCGGCCGCGCGCGCCCCACCCCGGACCAAGAGAGCATAGTCTAGGTACCGCGCGGCCCGACCGTAAAGGTTCCTTATATCAACAAACCCTGTATAAAGATGTAACATTGTATATAAATTAAAGGTTAGATATATAAATTTAAACTGTCATACACACATTAGAAAACTGAAACTGACCGGGGTTTTTACCATGTTAAACATGGTACACTGACTAGTTCGCCCGTGATTATGGCGCTTGCAACAGTGCCGAAATATCGGGAGCTTATCAAAACAAAACAACATAGTAAATATCCCGGACAGTATCAGTTTTTTAAAGGATAGTTGCAGTTTTTTTTAAGAATTTTGATGCCTTGGCTGCGTAAGCTATGGCGAATATTCGTACGTATCTATAAGAAGATAGACAAAGACGTAAATAAAACCTTCGTAAAAGATAATTAAATTGTCCACAGAGTAACGTAACGATTTTTAAATATGTCTCTGTTAATCTTGGTCTTGATAGTAATACGAATATTCGCCGTAGCGTATAAAAAAAGTAATACATGCAATGATCGTGAGGTCTTGTGTTATTATATCTTAACATTGTAGTAGACGAATATTGTAAAGAAATAATCAAGTTGTGTTACAATAAGGATACAATCAAATAATTTAAACTGTAAAATCAACTGATTATTAAATTCCAAAATGGAACATAGCTGTAATAAATTGAATTCTAAACTTATTTGAACCACTACTAAATAAAGCTTTTTATGTATATTTCGCACAAACAAGTAGATTTCGAATCAAGAAAAGCAATCAAGAAACATTTAGACGAATTGGATTGCTTTAAAATAACATTTAAGCAGCTTAGGTGAGATCTTAACATTGTAATTGCTTCTTAGAAGCAAATTTTACGGCTTTAAGTTACACATTTTGTAAAGCTATATAAATATCTACTTTAAATTTAAAAATAATTAACGTTTAAGTCGAACGAAAATAGAGAATAAGATTACAATTAAGATTGTAAATTGAATGAAAATTCCTTGCTTTTTCTATATTTCGAGCCCAAATATAGAAATGGGTGACGAATTTTATTTGTAAATACTGTAAATGTGGAAATAAGTTGTTAAATAGACAATTTTCTCGTTTCGTAGACTATCAAAGATAGGTTTAGGGTAACGAATGTAAATGTAGCCATTATTACATTTTTGTTAGTAGGATCTAGTTATATTAAAGCAGACTTAGAGTAAGGGCGGGTTGAGAACCGGCAAGTTTTTTAATTAATTTTGTATTCGAACGTTAGTTAAAGGTATTAAATTTAATTTAACTTAAGAAGTTGAAGCTGATATATCTGTTACGATGTATTTTATCAATGTGATTTATGTAAGTTGCTATTAATAAATATAACGTAAATGTTTTGATAAAGACATCTTTTATTTGCCTTATGGTCCAAGATCCCAGAGCTGCCAGACGTCACTTATTTTCTAATGGTCAAAATATATACGAATGAGTAGTGGGGTGGCATTTTTCAGATATCAATTAATCAGGGTACATAGAAACACTGCTCACCTCACTTAAATTCTGATAGCTGATTTTAACATATATTTCACACAATATCGTTAAAAATCAGGATCCATTACTCCCAGACACATATATTTTGTCCATCAGAAAAAAGTGACGTCTGGCAGCTCTGGGATCTTTTATGGAAAATGTCACTGTGACTACGAGTCCTTCAAAGTGAATTGAAATAATTAATACGTCCTACAAAACAGGACGTATGTCTTTAGAAAGTTCTTTTCATGAATTTTGCTAACGTAGTTGAAGACACATGAAAAAGAAATTAGTCTTTATGGGTCTACACGCGATAATATTCCAATCGTGTTCGCTCGCGACTACGATTGGTGTAACCCAGTCGAAACGTCGGGCAGTAAGTAGCTATGTACCTATTTGCTACTCCTAATATCGCGTGTAGTGTAATTTTAGTGTAATGGAACGCGAAAGTCTAAAAATCTTACATGAAAAAGAAATAGTCAACTCTACATTAATAAATTAGTTTATTTCCATTTGCGTGAATTCTCGTTCAAATACTGAATATACTTTGAGCGTTGTAATGTTATTTATGTAATCGTTTTTTTTTACATTTTTTTAAATATCGTTGAAATATATCGTTGAAAATGGTCAAGAAAACAGCTTTCCAACTATATGTCTGGTAGTAATTGGCAGCGGTTACTCGTCCCATACATTTCTGCCCATCCTCCTTTAATGGCGTAATATTTTAATTAAAGACATCTGACAACTACACACATATTGATATATGATACAAGAAAGATTTCTCATATAGTGATATTACGAACTACATTATACTCAATTAGTTAATGGAGCGCTGAGAGATAATCCAATAGCATTATGGAACACATATGGACTTCATAATGAGTAATATTATTATGCATTATAATAGAAAGAAAGAAAGAAAAACATTTATTGACCACGACATAGAGGTTACAATGATACATTAACACATACACGACAACAACAACACAATACAATTTAGTTAACGGCAAACTAACCTGACACGTGCCCACACGTTAGTTTGCCGTTAACTATATTGTATTGTGCACGGGAGTTTGCTGCGAAGATTGGCTATGCAAGTCGTCTTCGTGCGCATTAGCGCAGACTCAATTAGGAGTCGAAGTGGTCGCCATATCCGAAATCGGTCGGAAGCAATCAATCAATCAACACATACACAAGACATAATAATTTGAGCATAAACAAATATTGATTAATATAAAAGAAAGTAAATAGATCGACTGCACAAAAGATGCATACTTTCTTGGGGTCCCGTAGTAAACGATGAACCCTTACCGCCATGTCTGTCTGTCCGCGGCTTAGCTCAAATACAATTATTTTGTTATTTTACATGAGTATAAACATTGATCACGCCGACAAAGTCGTAAAGTAAATTCATTAAAAAAACTCTGAGGGTATCTCCCCTACGCATGCAAATTTTTTTGTTAAAATTGCTCGTGCGAGTTTCCGATGCGCACTTGTTTGATTAAGGAAAAAAATATACATTTATGTAAAAGAAAATCAATAGAAACATCGAGCGCAAACTATGTATATTAGATTAACATACAAAATGTATGGTATATCGCGCATAATCCTAGCCGAAAAGACATGTATGGATTGCGTGAGAGATGATATGGGAGTGAAAGGGGTAGCCACAGAGCTGACGAATGACAGGCCCGAGTGGAAGAAGTACACATGTTGCTCCGACCCCACTAAGCGTGGGACAAGGGCAGGAGAATGATGATGATCCTAGCATGAATAGAACAGAATAATATTTTGTGGCTAAGATGCGTGATACGCGTATACATACACCGTCTTTGAGTGGTTGTTTTCCCGTGGCAGAACGATTTGCCTTTAGTAATACTATCGAATCATGCAAATGATACCTCGAAAAAAAAAAATTTTTTTTTCAAATTTTCAAAATTTCCAACTCTAAAACGAGGGAAGGTATCGTTATAAGATATGACGTAATCAGGTACTGCTTACCGCATGAAATCGATGCTTAAAGCTAAAAAAGCTCTACGCCCTAAGTAATAAAGCGGTTCGAACGTGCTTTCTCGGCGCGAAGCCGACCGCGCTAGACGTGCCCACGCGCATTTTGCCTCTAAAACCAGTGATATAGACCCCCGCCTTACGGCAAGTAACGTGCGCGCCAGTGTCTCGTACGGTGGTTAACTACGCGACCTTCACACTCACGACCAAAGCATTAGACCTCCGTTACCGCGTAAAACTGTGTGTGCCCCGTGTCACTTGAACTGGTCATGTTTATGTGTTGTGCGTTTTGTGAATCTACCGCAGACGAACGATAAATAAACAAAAATAAGACGTTAGCTGTGCCGTTTTTACTGCAAAGTGCAATTTCTGTTGATTATGTTGTGCGTTTTGTGAATCTATCGTGGACGGATGATAAATAACCAAAAGTAAGACGTTAGCTGTGCTGTTTTAACTCCAAAGTGCAGTTTTTGGGACATAATATGCCACTTCAACGTTCGCCAACACCGTCAGGTTCTACTCCCGGCCCTCAGGTACAGTCAGAACCTGATATACCGTCGAAAATAGGGCAGGAAATTGAAAATTCCTTTGTATCCGTACGTAACAAGCGTCTGCGCACGGAATCTCCCGTACATGTCGACCAACTTGCAGACTTCAAAAATGAAATTAAAACTATGCTTACCTCCTGGAAGACTGAACAAGACTCCGTCCTGACATCGTGGAAATCGGATCAAGATATGGTCCTAAAAAAACTAGTCTGTGATATTGGCGAAGTCAAGACAAAATGCAGCGATATTCAAAAATGTAACCAGGAACTAGAAAAATCTCTTGAATTTATTTACGGACAGTTCGAAAGTATGGAAACAAGAATCAAAAATCTGGAAAAAGAAAAGCAAGATAACCGGAATTGTATACTTTCGCTGGAGACAAGAATACAGGAACTACAACGAATGACCCGCCCCGCAACTATTGAGCTCCGTAACGTACCCCAAAGCGATAAAGAAAATGCCGCTGATCTGTCAAAAATTGTATGCAGTATAGGGAAGGCATTGAATGTAAGCCTCCAGTTGGACGATTTACGAGACATTTATAGGGGACCTGGTAAACCCGGAACAAACCGAAGTATTGTAGCTGAGTTCAATAAGGTCCAGACGAAATACGAGCTACTTACCTCAGTTCGTAAATTCAATAGAACACGCAAACCCGAAGATAAACTAAATACCCAAATCATCGGACTTACATCAAACAAGACCCCCATCTACATTGATGAACACCTGGCTGCCTCAACTAAGAAGCTGTTCTACGAATCCCGTACATATGCCAAGAAATATGGGTATAACTTCTGTTGGACCTCGAACTCCAAGATATTCCTCCGGAAAGAACAGGGCTCCGAACAGATTCATATCAAATCAGAGCAATGCCTACGTAACCTTGTAAATGCCCAATGACTATCTTTCAATTTATATAATAGGTTAGGTATTATTCTAATGTTGCATTTATTTTGTTTTTACGATTATGAAATAAAATACTTACATAAAATAAACAAACATAATTTACACAAAAATACTCACACATCTCACTATACACAAAACATTAAACACATACTAAGGAGACCTTATGACATAAATTACTCTATATTAAATGGTGATTTCCATACACATGGCCCCATTATCAACTATTACCCTGCATATATACCTTCTAATATTTTTGATGCTCATTATTTTGTACAAACATTATATCATTATATATCTTAAAATATCTAATAAACTAAAACAAACATATCCTAAGTCGCAAATAAACTGGAGTTTAAATTATTACATCAGTCTTTGATTTAAATAGTGTAACACAAGATTTAGATTCATTTTTTATTGCTAAATCCGTTAAATGTCAACCTTTTCAATGCTTACAAATATTAGGTAACCCGAATAAGTATCTTAAAATTATACACATGAATATTAGAAGTGTAAATAAAAACATTGATCAGTTTACAGCCTTACTAAGTTCTATAAAATTCGAACTTGACATAATAGTCTTAAGCGAGTGCTGGATTAAGAATCTTAATAGAATACCGCAGCTTAATGGTTATAGTTCAACTCATACCCAAAATAATAAGCTACAGAATGACGGGGTAATAATATATGCTAAGATAGGTCTAAATGTTGCTATGTGGGAGCCTAGATTTGATGATGGTAACTGCTTAGTGTGTACGGTGGATGACAGGTTCGCATTAATTGGTATCTACCGATCCCCATCTTACTCTAATATAGACAACTTTGTATCTAGTTTGAGTGACTTAATATGTAGTCTAAATACATTTAAAAACATTGCCTTGATTGGGGACATGAATATTGATATTAAGGACAATAATATTGATAGATATTCTGACCAATACCTTACGTCCACCGCTGCCCTGGGTCTCCTGCCGGCACATACGTTTCCTACACGCCTAAATAACTGCTTGGACCACGTCCTTCTGAAAACTAGTCTGCCATCCAGAGTGCTGGTCGTGGACTCCACAATAACCGACCATTCTACAACTATGCTGTGTTTTGAAAGTACATCACATACTAACTCCAGACCTCCCCGGACACAAGTCAGGACAGACTACCTAGCTATCAAAAGTACTCTTAATGAAGCAGACTTTTCCCCTGTTATGAATACACTAGACGCAGACCAGGCCGCGGATAGGCTAATTTCTATTATTTCCAACATTATAGACACTCATACTGTAAAAGTCATGACAACCCGCAGGAAAAATATTTTAAAGCCATGGATTACTCCTGGCTTGTTGCGATGCATGCGAAATCGAGATAAAATTCACAAAAAGTTACGCCGCGACCCAGAAAATAAAATACTAAAAGTAACGTACAAAAGGTACCGGAACTTCTTGAATAATCTCCTTCATAAGGTAAAGCGGGAATACCAAAAAGCTGAATTTGATAAGGCCAAAACTAACCCCACGGCTATGTGGCGTGTAATAAAAAAGTGTCTGATATGACTTGTAAAGCTGAACCTGCATTTGAACTTATAGGTAATAATAGCGATTCCATTATGGCTCTAAACACTGTTAACAAATACTTTGTGAGTATAGCGAGAAATTTGGCTGCAAAGATTAGTCCCCCACTAACAGCTCCTCCAATGGCACCCATCAATCAACCATCCTCCCTAATACTAACAGAGACCGATTGTGAAGAAGTAGAACGCATCATCCGTGGTTTTCGGGACGACTGCTCCCCAGGATGGGACAGGATCTCACCAAGAGTCTTAAAAGCATCGAGCCGTGTACTAGTACCGCCAATCACACATATGTGCAATCTCTCAATAACTACTGGCGTGTTCCCTAAGGCACTCAAGAGGGCAGTTGTTAGTCCCATATTTAAACAGGGTGACAGAGACGACGTATCCAATTACAGACCGATATCGGTCCTGCCCATTCTCTCAAAGGTCTTGGAAAGGATATTAAACAATGCCCTTGTCACATTCCTAGCAAAGTTCAACCTAATAGCAAATAACCAATTTGGCTTTAGATCTGGGGTTTCCACCGAAGATGCAATCACTAGCATCACAAGTGAGGTAATTGATAAGATTGACAGTAAAAAGAAATGTTTCGGTGTCTTTCTCGACCTTTCCAGGGCCTTCGATACCGTCTCAATACCCATCCTGGTTAACCCATTTACGCCCAAATCAAACCCAGTGGTAAATATACATATTTTTTATTGTGAATAGCTGGAAACAAGCATAAAGAACACAAAAATATGAAAAAAATAAAAATATATGTATATTATATATCTAAAAAAAATCCGTCCTCAAATGGGGCCAATGGGCGCATGTAGTATAGAAAAATTCGATATATAGGAATTCGACGCACAGTGTTTTCAAACATGTTTATATTGCCAACATGTTTTTTATGGTACACTACACATCGCAGCTATTAAGACAGCTTTTAGATATAGTATCCTACACCATCATTCAGCAAATTTTTGTTGTGCAATGATTTTGGGAGTTTTAGAACCGTAAATAATGATGGGCAATATAGTGTCGAAACTAGAATTTATCTACCTTTTTATCATTGGTCAGGAAATAACACCTCATTTATTGGAAACAGTCAAATTCAGCATGTTTTCCAGAGAGGACCACCAGAATTGGATCCCATAGTGCGCAGTGAAGCCATCGAACAAAAAAATATTTTGTTGACAGACTTGACTGTTTCAAATCTGTACTCCGAAGGCAGTACATGATATCCAGTCAAGATGAGAATGTTTTCATTTCTTCAATAGACAACTAGAAGTCGGTTATACATAAGCAATAGTGAAGAATCATAGTCATCTTCATCGTAGGTTCATATGTTGGTTCACAGTTTCACCAAACATGGTTTGTCGATTGACGACTGAAGATTGTCTCTTGGATGCTGGAGGCTCCTCATTACTGTCACTTCAATTTCATCTCTTCGAACAATCAATTATATGTTACCCGGTAGGTACCTTTCAGGGCATGTCACTTCCTTGGATGTTGTCATCATTCCTCCTCGATAAAGTCCCTTGGTTCAGGAAGCAGCATCACATCAGAAGAAAATTATGAAATAGAGGTAGATTTAGTGAAATCTACCTCTATTTCATAATTTTCTTCAGCTAACTCAGCCTCCACAGCTTCTTGAATCTCTTGGTATGCATTGACAACGCTGAATGTCGTTCACCTCTTTTTTTACATGAAATTCACTGTTTTTTAAATACGAAATTCTTAGGTCTTATGTGCCCATTGGCCCCAATTGGGGACACCGCTATAATTAGTAAAATATAAGTACCAAAATACTATAAAATATTGATTATTATGCATAATATATAAAGAATTTAATATAAACTAATATATATAAACGATAAAACTGTCTTTGTAAGTTAAATAAATAAATTATAAAATATTTAGTTTTGTTGATAACTCCAAAAAAATAAGTCCTACAAAACAGTTATAAAAATCACAATAATATGCTTGTGAACGATAAGTTATATTTTTTATTACTGAGATGCACTATTATACTGTACAAATTAGCAGTGTTAAATGCTAAAATTTTTTAAATTTAAAAATTAAAAATCATTTATTTGGCGTCCTCATTTGGGGACGGAGGGCGTAAATGGGTTAACAAGCTGGAGTGTCATGGTGTTCGCGGCCGAGAGCTAAATATGATTCGCAGCTACCTTCATAATAGAGAACAGAGCGGTAAGATCGTATCGGAGGTCAGTAATATGCAGTCTCTTGACCCCGGTGTCCCGCAAGGCAACATACTGGGGCCAACCCTATTCCAGCTATATGTTAATGATCTCTGTAAACTCAAAATACCAAGATGCAGTGTTTTTGCATACGCAGACGACACTGCACTTCTGGTACACGGCAATAGCTGGAGTAGTGCTAAGCAACACACACAAGACGCTCTACAGATAGTACGGAACTGGCTCTCAGCAAATCTCCTTACCCTTAATCTAAGCAAGACGCAGTTAATCCCTTTCTTCGTTTCCCCTGCCTCTGCTCCATCACCCGAGGACTCACACCTTATAGAGCACACATGTGCCCTGCCATCAGTGAGTTGTGGTTGCCATCCGCTTAACATTGTTCATAACGTTAAGTATCTCGGAGTGATTATTGATTCCAATTTGAAATGGCACATACACATAGAAGCCTTAAAGAATAGGGTACGTAAATTAATTTACTTATTTAAAACGATTCGACAGTTAGTCGACAAAGTAACAGCCAAAACTGTATATCTTGTCTTATGCCAATCTATCTTGTCATACTGTGTACCCACCTGGGGAGGGCAGGCAGAACTGTGATGTTGAAGCTAGAGCGGGCACAAAGAACTATTTTGAAGATAATGTTACACAAGCATATACGTTACCCAACTAGTTTGCTATACTTGGAGTGTCAAGTGTTAACAGTCAGGCAATTATACATACTACGGAGCATATTGCGAAGGCATGCTTGTCTTCCCCTCGACCTGAGTATCCTTAATCGTCGACGGGCTTCAACACACATATGCCCAACATTAAAATATCGAACAGTTTTGGCAACACAACAGTATGACGCCCTATCTTCAAAACTTTATAACAAGTTTCATAGTTTGTTACATATCTATACTCTAAGTAAATACGAGATAAAAATTAAAATAACAACTTACCTACTTAATATGTCATATTTGGATACTGAAAATCTCCTTAAGTAAAATAAATAAATACACAACCACCCACCCACCCCACACACACACACACACACACACACACACACACACACACATACAAGTATGAATAAATAATACTGTATACAATACTCTCTCCTGGACTGCATATACAAAATTCACCCTCTTTTTCTTTTATCATCATTGTTACTTACTCTCTTTAATACCTAGTTTTGAGAATTGTAGCACTTAGATTGTACCTGGTTGTTTTGAAATGTATAATTTAATTGTTAAATTCTTTCTAAATTGCCTTGTATTATTATTATTTTTAAACTTTGTTCTAATGTACAAATAAGCCGAAGAATCACTGACACTGAAAATACAGTTTTACAACTAGTTTCAATGTCAGGGACTCAACATTCTGTATCAACACTGTTTAATAAATAAAGTTATTATTATTATTATTATTATTATTATTATTATTTCGAGTTTCGGTTAAATCTTTCGTAAAACCGGCATTTATTGATTTTAACAAAAAAGAACCGCACAAATCTATTGTACTACTAAGATAGAATCATTTTACTGCGGGAAAACTACCACTAAAATTTCACGGTGTATCATGCGTTCAGTAAATCATTTCTCACATTAATAACTAAACGTTCCTAAATCATAGTCACTGTCTCAAAGCTGTAACGACGGGAAAACATATTTTCATCTAAACTTGCAAGACGTACGCAGAGCGCTGGCAATAATTTGAATTCCACCAGATATTGTTGACGGTAATTCTTCACTTTCGCTGTAATAATTTCTGCCGAGGCGGCATAATCTATCCAATCTACATTCACGGCGTCTTGGTCACATTTACAGATTGGAATAAGTTTATGAGAATATTCACTTGTGACTGGCTCGGTGGAACAGTGGATAGTGGCCTTGGTTGACTACCTACGGTTCCAAGAGTCGTGGGTTCGATTCCCACTCGGGACAAATATTTGTGTTACGAACATCGGTGTTTGTTCTGTGTCTGGGTGTATAATTTATATTCTGGTTGTGATATCCGTCACGCAAGTGCTTAAGCTACTTACCACGGGATCAGATCGATGTATGTGATGTTGTGTTGTGAAATATTTATTCACAGTACGAAGATACATTTGTTCAGTTGTTGTTTGTCGTTTCCTAATGACCGCTATAATTCGTTTTAATGGTTTATTTTTTACATTCCAGAAGAATAATAAATTTCCGTAATTACATGTACGTAAGTTAATGGAAACATATTTACTTGAACTTATTTGTAAGATTTTAGACTTTCGCGTTCCATTACACTAATTTGTCTTTATGGGTCTACATGCGTTATTAGGAGTCGCTTGCGACCATGATTGGTGTAACCCAGTCGAAACATCGGGCAGTAAGTAGCTATGTAATTTGCTACTCCTAATAACGCGTGTAGACCCATAAAGACAAATATTTAGTTGAACTTATTTGATTACACTACTTATATATTATTCTACTATTACTTTTGCTATGTTAATATAACAATTCATGACTGAACATGACATGGCATACATTAATGACATGACGTCATGATTATCGTTAGTCACCTCAATTACATCATCTTTAGCGCAGAAAGGTCATTAAATTATTAACTAGCCCATGTACAGGGACTGCTGGGGCACGGGCCTACCCTTAACTAGGACGATAAGATCAACCACGCCGGCCAACGAGTTGGTCGACTACACAACCTTAGAATTTCTTCGCAGGTGTGCAGGTTTCCTCACGAAGTTTTCCTTCACCGTCAAAGCATCGAATAATCGTACACATGAATTTCAAATCTGAAAAGTGGTCGTGGCGGGGTTTGAACGACGCGCAACGATCTACCAAGACCAACAAAATAAGTGGACTTGCCGGTATGGAATTAATTAGACAATAAAGAATATGCATAAATCTGCAATCTTAAATTTTTCAACACCTTATGAAAATAGACTTAAAAATATAATAACATGTGAAATGAAAATGAAAATTGGTTCAAAAACAAAGGATTTCTAAGGAATCGAAGTAATTTTTCTATCTCTTTCTTACAAAACTGAGTTTTGTATGGATTGCGATTGGCCGTAGTGTAATTATGACGTCACCTGACATATCGCATCTCTCTGTCCACCGCGGGAACTTTAAACAAGTATATCTCGGTTGTCGTTAAAGTAAATTGAAAAATAAAATTGTAGTCATATTATTTCAATATTAATGATTAAAAAAATGTGCGCATATTCCCTATTACGTGTAAATACTTCACTAGAAATCAATAGCAAATCGTCGACCACAGATCGGTGCGACTGTCGCGTGCACTTATTCAAAATGGCGGCCACATACTGTTGCAATGTGTTTCTGTTCAAACGGCAAGCTTTGACAAATCGCCAACAGGTGAGACGGAGCGCCGTATATGGCCTCAATTTGTTATTCTACCGCAACATTTGTACCATCAGACGGTTTCCTGTTGCGTTGCGGTTGTTCGAGGAGCTTCGAGTAATAATGATGAACAACCGGAAATTTTGGCGGTAGTACACTTTTCAAACAGATTTCTTTAAACGCCATTAGCCCCGCCCACTGGCCAATAGAAGGGAACTTGAAGAAACTCTGTCAAAATCCAAGCAAAAACGTTCCAATAGTAGGAGAGCCTGCAAGAATTTTTCGGTAGGTATATGAGGCAAGCTGAAAACTTGTCCTGTACCTCTCCTATTATATCCCAGTACGAAACTGCAGACCTGCCTGGTACCGGGGCTAAAGCAAATCCCCAAAAATATTTTTCATCTTTTTATTTTATAACAAAAAGACTCACTAAGACAAATCATTGCGGTGGTCCTGCGCCCGATCTCTCATCGGTCATGTCGGATTGCCGTCTCACCGAATTATGAGAGTAAGGGTACACTTGTGCACTATAATATGTCCTGCGCACTTGGCTGATCTCAATTGAGATCGGCCGCCATGACTGAATTCGGTCGGATGCCTTATTAATTTACCTTCGTTACGCGAGTGCAGCAATTCGGTGAGCGAATTCAAAGAATAAGTAACTATGCATAAGAATAGCTCAGCTATTTGTTTATACCTAAGTACTTACAAATCAAGCACATCATATGATTTAGCATTAGGAGGTCTTAGAATGTGACAGTTTAAAACGATACTCAACATTACTAAATAGTATAAGAAAACCGTTTAACAATGTCGCTTTCTCTGTCCCTATATCACTATTATGCTTAAATCTTTAAAACCACACAACGGATTTTGATGCGGATTTTAATAGATAGAAAGGATTTAAGAGGAAGGTTTTTATATAATTTTTTTCCGAAGCGAAGCGTGGGCACTAGTCCTATTAATATTATAATCGTGAAAGTTTGTATGTGTGGATGGGTGTTTGTTACTCTTTCAAGCAAATACTATTGAACCAATAACGATGAAATTTGTAATGCAATTTGAATTCCCACGGGAATAGGGTTACCACGCGGACGCAGTCGCGGGCGGAAAGCTAGTTTAAAATAAAACATTTTTTTAGACAACTCTTATCTTTTCTCCTTTTGTAAAGAGCCGGCCACGTCGATACTTTTAATAATGATGTTTATTATGCGCAAGTTTAATCCGTAATTTTAAATTTCACGCTCTGGTTCGTTCGATTGTACTATCAGCAACGTTGGCGGTCGACCACCTATAAGGTGAAAATCGCTTGGCGCTTACGCTTCTGTCAGAACAAGCCCCGCCCCATTGTGGTCAAGGAGCTGGCAAGAATTTTTGGGTAAATATTTGAAGCAAGCTAAAAACTTGTCCTGTACCTCTCCTATTATATCCCAACACAAAACCGCAGACCTGGCTGAGTAGCGGGGCTAAAGCAAACCCCCAAGAATATTTTTCATCTTTTTATTTATAACTAAAAAATAAGACTCACTAAGACAAATCATTTCGATGGAACTTCTACCTGTCAGGTGAACTGACAAATTATATTATTTTTTGGATTATAATAATATATTTTTAAATAAACAAAATTGGGGGTTGGTTTAGCCCCGCTACTCAGCCAGGTCTGCGGTTTTGTGTTGGGATATAATAGGAGAGGTACAGGACAAGTTTTCAGCTTGCTTCAAATATCTACCCAAAAATTCTTGCCAGCTCCTTGACCACAATGGGGCGGGGCTTGTTCTGACAGACGCGTAAGCGCCAAGCGATTTTCACCTTATAGGTGGTCGACCGCCAGCGTTGCTGATAGTACAATCGAACGAACCAGAGCGTGAAATTTAAAAATACGGATTAAACTTGCGTGTAATAAACATCATTATTAAAAGTATCGACGTTTCAGGCTCTTTACAAAGAAGAAAAGATAAGAGTTGCCTAAAAAAATTATTTTATTTTAAACTAGCATTCCGCCCGCGACTTCGTCCGCGTGGGCACCCTATTTCGCGGAAACTCCGGGATAAAAAGCCTGTTATTCTGGATCTTCAGCTACCTGCATTACAAATTTCATCGTTATTGGTTCAATAGTATTTGCTTGAAAGAGTAACAAACACCCATCCACACATACAAACTTTCACGATTATAATATTAATAGGACTAGTGCTCACGCTTCGCTTCGGAAAAAAATTATATAAAAACCTTCCTCTTAAATCCTTTCTATCTATTAAAATCCGCATCAAAATCCGTTGTGTGGTTTTAAAGATTTAAGCATAATAGTGATATAGGGACAGAGAAAGCGACATTGTTAAACGGCTTTCTTATACTATTTAGTAATGTTGAGTATCGTTTTAAACTGTCACATTCTAAGACCTCCTAATGCTAAATCATATGATGTGCTTGATTTGTAAGTACTTAGGTATAAACAAATAGCTGAGCTATTCTTATGCATAGTTACTTATTCTTTATATTGTCGCTCACCAAATTGCTATACTCGCGTAACGAAGGTAAATTAATAAGGCGTCCGACCGATTTCAGTCATGGCGGCCGATCTCAATTGAGATCAGCCAAGTGCGCAGGACATATTATAGTGCACAAGTGTACGCGCAAACACAAGTGCACTCTTTCTATTCCCTTACTCTCATAAGACGGAAATCCGACATGACCGATGAGAGATCGGGCGCAGGACCACCGGCTAAACGTGCTTTCCAAGGCACGGGCGTTCAACCGCCAACTTCTTAATTTCGGGCTGAGTAATTTCATTATAGAAAAACTCACACAAATTTTGCCCGACCCCGGACTCGAACCGGGGCCCTCTCGGTCCTAACGCAGCACTTGCTACCAATCGACCAACGAGGCAGTCGGTAAATTAAAACATTATAAATATCACACAACTTTACATACATTCATATTATGATCCCGTGGTAAGTAGCTTAAACACTCGTGTTACGGATATCAGAATCAACAGTGAATACACAAATATACTCAAATATATTTAATAACACACCCAGACAAGGAACAAACACTGATGTTCATCACACAAATATTTGTCCCGGGTGTTAATCGAACCCACGACTCTTGGAACCGTAGATTATGAACCTGGGTCACTAACCACTGTTCCACCGAGTCAGTCAATTGAAAAAATTGTATTTTATAGGTACAAATTATCGTTGAAAAATTCACCAGCGAAGCTTTAAGAGAAATCCTAAGCGAGCTTATAGCTTAAAGCTTATTTTGTTAAGTCCACCAGGAAATTGACCGGAGATCGCCGATGGCACTGAAAGCTTCGAAGTCTGTTTTTCCTGTTTTGTTGAGCTTAGAGCGAAAGGGACGGAAAAATGAAACTATTTTTCAGTTTTATTTTCCGTCCCTTTCGCTCTACATATACACCACTGAAAAAGGTAAGGTGACTGAAACTTACGTTTTATTATTCTTCCTTTGTGTTAGCTACTGTGATTTCGAACTAACCTGTGGGTTGAAAGCTAATCAATGCCATTGGTTTTCTTACTAACATAATATTATGATGACCAGGCTTCTCCAAGCCATCATCGTATCTCAGTTAGTTTTTTTTTCTTAACTACATATAATGATGGCTTGGTGTAGCCTCGTCATCATCACCGGACTTGCGGGGGAGCGGATGGCTGTTACTCCTATAAAAATTGAACGACGTTTGTCTGAGGGTTCCCCCTAACGGAGCCCGACCTCGGCTCAGGGCGTCGTTGGTAGATCCCTATTGCGGATGTAAGTTTGGGATAAACGTATGCCTTTGAGTGGGGTAAAGCACTTACAGCCTTTAGGGATCCACAAGCTCAAAAAAAAATGGTGAAAATTTTTATTTTTGGTTCGGTTTTAGTCTTCTATAAGAAGGAGGTTCTCAGTATGTCAGAATCTTTTAAAGCCATTACCTATACTATATACATAATTGTATAGTATAGACAAATATTTGTACTTCCTTATTAGCGTCGATGGCCGAGTGGTTAAGGTTGGACTGGCGGGAATTGAACCCCGCCAGGTACCAATGTGTTTTTCAAATTTGAAATTCATATGTACCATCATTCGACGCTTTAACGGTGAAGGAAAACATCGTGAGGAAACCAGCACACCTGAGAGATTTTTCAACGGTGTGTGAAGCCATGTCAGAGGCCTACGGGCGGTTTAAAAAACTCTGACACCAGGTTGTTCATCAACCATACGATAAGAAGAAGGAGATAGTGTAGGTAAACAAATTCCATTCTTCACATTCACAAATGAAAACAAACCCTCGAGTGAAGGGAATAAGTCTGAATGTTGAGAATAACTTCCCGGAGGGTTGTTGAGGACATTGACTTAAGTTATAAGGTCCCATTGTCATGACTTGGGTCGGAACTCCAAAAAAAACGCTGACAGGTCTCATCGGTCCTCGTATCGCCATCGATCAAATATATAATTTTCTCCCACAGCCGGCAGCTGAGGTTTAGTTCAGCAAAATCAAGTAAAATATTACTGTTTATCTATTTTAAAAAAATACCCGACTACACACTAAAAAAGAGTAAAACTGTATCCTATGACACTCCCGTAATCAAGACAAATCTAACGATACCTCATACATCAAAATCCATCAAGCCGTTTAGGCTACAGGAGGTCACAAAGGAAAAGACATACATACATACTTACATACACTCGAAAAACATTACCCTCCTTCTTTGGCAGTCGGCTAAATAAGGCGTCCGACCGATTTCTGCTATTAAAGGGTGAGAGCAATCCGCTGCCCCGCAAGTCCGGTGATGATGACGAGGGTACTTAGGGGTGATAGCCATGCGCTGCCTCGCAAGTCCAGTGAAGATGACAAGGATACTAAGGGGTGAGTCCCGTCCGCTGCCCCGCAAGTCCAGTGAAGATGACAAGGATACTAAGGGGTGAGACCCGTCCGCTGCCCCGCAAGTCCGGTGATGATGACGAGGCTACTTAGGGGTGAGAGGCATGCACTCCTCGCAAGTCCAGTGAAGATGACAAGGATACTAAGGGGTGAGACCCGTCCGCTGCCCCGCAAGTCCGGTGATGATGACGAGGCTACTTAGGGGTGAGAGTCATCCGCTCCCCCGCAAGTCCGGTGATGATGACGAGGCTACTTAGGGGTGAGAGCCATCCGCTGCCCCGCAAGTCCGGTGATGATGACGAGGCTACTTAGGGATGAGAGTCATCCGCTGCCCCGCAAGTCCGGTGATGATGACGAGGCTACTTAGGGATGAGAGTCATCCGCTGCCCCGCAAGTCCGGTGATGATGACGAGGCTACTTAAGGATGTGAGCCATGCGCTCCCCCGCAAGTCCAGTGATGATGACGAGGCTTCTCCAAGCCAACATGTCAGTTAGGAAAAAAGAGTTTATTGTTTCTAATAGCAGAAATCTTATTTCTTAGATTTCGGCTCTTAGAAACAATATTAATGCGCGCGTTTGACTCGCACTCTAGTTTTCTTTGAAACAATAGGCGAGACGACTGTTTCATAAAAAGCGTCAATGGCCGAGTGGTTAAGGTCGTTGCTTACCACAGAGGTCGCCACTTCAAACCTGTCACGTACAACTGTGTTTTCCAATTTGAAATGCATATATACGATTATTCGACGCTTTGACGGTAAAAAAAAACTGAAGAAATTTCAAGGTTGTGTAGTCGACCAACCCGCACTTGGCCAGGGTGGTTGACTGAGGCCTGGTCGCCCTAATTTAGGGTATGCATTGGGGAGATAATATATGGGCTGATTATGATTTAGTCCGTAAGTTAGTTCCAATAAAGTAGTCATACAATGAATTAGCTTTCGTAAATAGCTGTTCGAAAATTCCGTTTTAGGGGCCTTATTATGTCCCGTGCAACTTGCCTGTTTGACTACACGTAATCAGGTCACAAAGTACTATTAAGCTCTCCTGTTTCGTACAAAGGGAAACAGAGTAGTGTATTGAGCACTATACTAACTGTCCGCAGCGTCAATGAGTAAATAGAGAGGCATAGGACCATCCGATTTTGCTAATTCGGAATAGGTAGTGTACTAATAACGTGCTATATTGTGCTTGTTTACGGTTAAAGTGACAAACGTCCAGCCCAACAAGAATGATACGCTTTAGAAGTAAGTATACAATCTGACACCAGGTTGTTCATCAACCATAAGAAGTAAGTATTGTTTAAAACTTATTTACGTAGCGTATGATATTTGAATCCTGCATCGCGGTATCAACATTTTTCTCGAGTGCCTTATGTACCCCCGGGCTAGGCTAGGCCTCAAAAAATTGGAATTTGGAACCATTGGTATTTTTTCATTTGTCACCTTGCTGAGTTCAAACAACATACTTACATACACCGTTAAAGTGTTTGTTTTTCTGCGGTAAATGATTCCAATGGAATTCCATTCCATTCCATCTTAGAGCTGCATATATTTAAAAAACGCCGTGTGCGATGGCTCTCAGTTGTTACATAGATTTGTGCAGTTTAGAAAACCGAAACTGTCCGGGATATTTACCATGTTGTTTTGTTTTAATGAGCCCCCGATATTTCGGTTGTATTTCTGTTGCAAGCGCCATGATCACGGGTGAATTGTAGGACCACAGTTTTCTAATGTGTGTAACCATGACAGTTTAAAATTATATTATAATATTTGTGCAGTTTTTTTTTATCAAGTCGAAAGTACGCTCGAACCGCTTTATTAGTTAGAGGGTAGAGTTTCTTCAGCTTTGATCATCGACTTCATGCGGCAAGCAGTACCTAATTACGTCACATCTCGTAAAAGTACTATCGCTTCTCACGTTTAACTGCCACAAGTTAATCCATCTCACATATTGAAATTCCCCGCACAAACCGGGCCAGACCATTCACTATTATATTTTCATACGAACCATCATTATTTCATTTATTATTTTTGATGAGTCAATTTATTTTTCATTGCTCCTTAATTATCTGACAGGAACATTCGGAGGTTAATGAATGTATCGTTTCGAACGAAATTAATCCGAAAATACGCGAAACAAATTACAACATACTTTGGTTGATTGCCTTTTAAGTCCTATCTGACATCAGAGATCTTTTCTGTGTAATAAATTTTATTTCCGCCAAGTTGTAAAGTGTTTTTTATTATCCGTATCTCGTCAATTTGAAAACGGAATATAAATAAAATAATAAAAATAAAAGCTTGTAATTAATCTGTTTTTATTGCCAAATATACAATGTTCAGAAAAAGAATTGAAAAAAAAAAATTATGCCAGGTACAAGAAAACATTTTTTTTAATATTTTGGCAATAGGACTAGTAGACTACTAGCATACTCGTATGCTTGGCTCAAGCGGCTTGCTATGGGTTTTCAGACTACCCCTTCCGGTAGAACGGTTTATATAAGCGGATATAAGAGGATTGGATTTACTTTAAAAGGAGCTTAGGTGTGTGAGGTTGTCTGTATGTTTTGCATGTGTATAATTTGTGTGAGTTTGTGTAGGTGAAATTGTAAACATTATGGAGGGATAATTGCTGAGGAGGTTTTGTAATAGCAATTTTTAATGTTTCTAGTGGTTTTTGCATCTGCAACTTAAGCAGATGGAGTATACATCTGAAAATCAAAAGATGGACTCTTTCGTAAGGTGGAAGGTTATTTAAAACTTGTATAGCAGCAAATTTGAAATCTGCTTTGTAGAATTGAGTTTTATGTTAAGGTATCGCAAGGTCTGTCGCCGTAGGGTTTTTGCGTGACCTTTTTAATTCCAGGTAAACTTTTCATAAAGGCAACCTGGTTTCCCAATGTCTATGACTTCACGAAGAGTTGTTGACAGATGAATGTGCCTCCTATTTGCCATAAGTCAAAGACACGTTAGGCGAAACGCTGAAACTTCGATTTTAACGCTAATGTATCTTAAGGATGTAACATTTTATTTTAGTGCAATAAAGAATTTTTATTATTATTAAAAAATATTATATATTATTAAAAAATTCATTAAGTTTATAACACTAAACTGTCTGTCTGAATTTACAATGTTATGCTAAACTTACGACTGTTTTATCTAATGCTCTGTTGACTGTACGTATTCTATGAATTATTCTATCAAAGAACAATTTTTTTTTTTATATAGGATAACAAGATGACCTCACTCTACCTGATGGTAAGCGGTAGTGAGATCCAAATATGAGGTCACAAAATAATATAGAAATACAATCAGAGGGGCACTGACGCCTACTTTCAAACCAAACAAATCTTCGTAACATAGGAAATACTTCAAGCAAAGTGTTGCATCAAAATCTCATTTTGCACAAACTCTGTAACGCGGCGAAGCCTCGATCAGATGGTGGCTGCTTCATACAAAATGTATGAATCGTTCCGTCTCGGATGCAATGCTCAAGTATTAAAGCAGAAACTAGATTTTACTTAAATTTGTGTGCGCATGTTAACTTAGTGACATACAAGCGTAAAAATAAATTAAAAACTTTGATGTGTAATGTTATTTGTTGTATTAGTTCATTTCTTTTTTATTAAAAATCTAGTGACCCACCCTCGCTTCGCTTTGGGTAAATTTTTCATACAAACCTTCCTTAAGAATCACTCTATCTATTAAAAAAAACTGCATCAAAATCCGTTGCATAGTTTTAAAGATCTAAGCATACATACGGACATACAGCGAAAGCAACTTTGTTTTATACTATGTATTGATGATATGCGATAGTATATGATTATCGGTATTAATATAGAGTTGAGTATATTTATGAGGTACTAGCTGACCCGACAAACTTCGTCCTGTCAAAAAAATGTGAAAAAGAAAAGGGCTTTTTTTATGGTTTTCCCGGCAATTATTTGATTTTTTTCTCGCCGTAAAAACCATCCTTGAACTTCAACGAACATTTTAAAAAAGAATTGGTGAAATTGGTTCAGGCGTTGTTGAGTTATGCGCTTACCAACACATTTTGCGATTCATTTTTATATATAAAATATAATGTATCCGGAATTGTTTTTGAATTTAATTAACAATTTATGCAAACAAAGCACCAGTTCGTTAAGTAAAGTTTAATATTTTTGACGTGACTGCTTATCTTTCGTATTAATATAAAGGATAAGGATCGATAAGGAATAAAGCTGCCATTCAAATGCCAATTGTAAGTTAACCCTTAATAGGGCACAGCAAATAGAAATATTTGATTTATTCCCACCAATACCAAAAAAGATCCGCAATACACAAATGAGTTTCAAATTCTGTTGGGATCTATTTTCCCGTTGCCTTATTAGGGGTTTAAACTGAAATGTGCACGAGAAAAATATGGAAAAGTAAGGAAAGAAAAATGTGAATTTCTACAAACGGCCAGTACGCGTGCACACAAAAGATGCCGCTACATACGCCAATGTGCAATGCATGCATTATATCCGTTGAAAGACGTTCTGAATCCTTTCACAATCGTATGAAATCGGATCTCTTTTTGCGCAAACATCTACATTTAGTAGATGTTTTCCATGCGATTATATTTTAATCGTATATTTTTTTCCTAAAAACCTTAACGGTCAGAACTCACGCGTTCTTTTCCTGCGCCCGCGGCGCAGATTTGTATGTTAATGTTTAATATACTTAATTTAATTTAAAGTTTACACAACATCGCATCCATTGATCTGATCCCGTGGGAAGTAGCTAAAGCACTTGTGTTACAGATATCAGAATCACCAGTGGATACATACAAACATACATAAATATATTTAATGACACACCCAGACACGGAACAAACGCCTATGTTCGTCACACAAATATTTGTCCCGGGTGGGAATCGAACCCACGCCAGTCAGTCAAATACCTTAAAAAATGTAATAAGACATCCACTCACACGACTTTTTCCTGCGCCCGCGGCGCAGATTTGTATGTTAATGTTTAATATACTTAATTTAATTTAAAGTTTACACAACATCGCATCCATTGATCTGATCCCGTGGGAAGTAGCTAAAGCACTTGTGTTACAGATATCAGAATCACCAGTGGATACATACAAACATACATAAATATATTTAATGACACACCCAGACACGGAACAAACGCCTATGTTCGTCACACAAATATTTGTCCCGGGTGGGAATCGAACCCACGCCAGTCAGTCAAATACCTTAAAAAATGTAATAAAACATCCACGCCTTAAATTGTATATCTAAATGCTATCTCAATTAGATGATATATCACCTGTTAAATAACAACATCGTTTCAGATAAAGCTTCACACTTCCGATAGATCGTGAATAGGAATTTTGCCGTGACCTGATTTCGTCCCTCTTATTTGGGAGGTGCGTGAAAGAGAGATGGGACAAAATACGCGTATCACTTTCGTCGAGCACATAAATCAAATATCGGTCATAGAATCGTTATTTACAGAGGGGATATTTGTATTCACAGTAGCAGTAGTATGATTCTATCTTAGTCGTAAAATAGATTTGTGCAGTTTTTTTCTATTAAAATCCAAAAATACAGGTTTTACGAAAGGGATAAACGGGACTCAAAGGACGCTCGAACCGCTTTATTACTTGGGGGGTTAAGCTTCTGTAGCTTTAATCATCAATTTCATGCGGCAATCAGTACCTGTTTACGTCACATCACTTAAAAGAACAATCGCTTCCCACGCTTTCGAGATAATATATATTTTTTTAAATTTGTAAAAAAAAAATCCTGAAATAACTACCGTGATTCCAAAGTACTACTGAAGGCAAATCGTTCTGCTACGGGAAAACAACCACTAATATTTCACGGTGTATTTATAAATAGATCTTAATCACTGATGTGACTGGCTCGGTGGAACAGTGGTTAGTGACTCAGGTTCATAACCTACGGTTCCAAGAGTCGTGGGTTCGATTCCCACTCGGGACAAATATTTGTGTGACGAACATCGGTGTTTGTTCCGTGTCTGGGTGTATTATTAAATATATTTAAGTCTATTTGTGTATCCACTGTTGATTCTGATTTCCGTAACACAAGTGCTTAAGCTACTTACCACGGGATCAGATCGATGTATGTGATGTTGTGTAATATTTATTTATTTACTAATTAACATCCACAGCTCCATTTCTTTGATCTGAAGTATCTGTATGTATAATATGTTCTTTGCCTTCTCTGAATGGTACGTGAGAACCGATTAATTTACGATATTGATAATTACGTTTCGCCTAATAAAGATCAATAACGAAGCACAGAAATGGTTTCTTTGCTTAAAAGAATATTGTTCGAAGGCGGTATTAATATTGAGGGCTGCTTTTCGCTTTGATTAATTAGTCAACGCCAAAAATAGGAAATAAAGTGTATTTTAATTAAGAACAGACGATATCACATTGATTATTTATTGGTAGAATTGGAGGGCTTGCTGCCCACCCGGCCTAAATATTGTGTGAAAATTTGTACCGTAAATAATGGTCTCGAATACAAAATAATTTCAAGTGGGTGTGTATAATAAAATATTTCAAAACATCACTTACACCTGATCTCGTGGTAAGTATGCACTTGTGTCACGGATATCAGTATTTGTGTACATAAATAAAAGTTAGGCATTAGACCGATTTCGGCCATAGCGACCGATCTCAATTGAGATCAACCAAGTGCGCAGTGTAGGACGGCCGCAGGCCAGGTGGTATGACGATCTGCGCAGGACGGCTGGTAGGAGCTGGATGCGAGTGGCCGAGGAGAGACAGAAGTAGCGCGCATTTTTAGAGGCCTTTGTCCAGCAGTGGACAGGAATGGGCTGATGATGATGATGATGATGATGATGAAGTGCGCAGGACTTATTATAGCGCACAAGCATGCGCGCAAACACAAGTGCACTCTCTGTTCGCTTACTCTCATTCGACATCAATCCGACATGACCGATGAGAGATCGTGCGCAGTACAACCGGCTTAACGGGCTTTCTGGGCATGCAGTTGCATGCCCGATTGCCCGTGCCAACTTCCTAGCTTTGGGCTGAGTAATTTCTTTACAGAAAATCTCATACAAATTTTGCACGACAGACAGCGCTTCCTACCAATAGACCAAAGAGGCTGTCAAGGAGTCGGAAAACGTTCCTCCGAACTAAAATATATATTAGTTAAACAAATTATTTAACTTCCCTTCATAATTTTGTGAAGTTTAATGAACAGACTGTACTAATCCACCACAGTTTATTATAAGGGAAATAAAGTTTCTATTAATTACAAAGGCTACGTAAAATGGGACCTTTCTAACTCAAGTGTAGTATGGAGCGCTGACCGTTGATATAAAACACCCTTTCATTGTTGTTTCGACAAAGCTCTTTAAGCTCCTCGACAAAAAGCTCCCAACTCGGCTTACCCTTAAATATGCCACACCATAAAACACCCGTTAAATGTTTGAAAAAGCATTACCATAAAAAGCAATCTTCATTACAAAACAATTACAACTTTCAAAACGGCCCTTTCCCTTTTAAAAGTTTATCAAATACCCTTCAATGGTTAAGCAGATAATGAAACTCAGGAAAGCTCTTGTAGGGCTTAGAAAAGTTTTGGAGTTGAGAACAATGGGAGAAAGGGTCTTGTAATGTTCTAAAGAAAGTATAATTTTCAGGTAAAAACAAAATTGTGGCTTCATTAAGGATGTCGATTTGTCGAGTATGCGTGACGTGAATCACAATTATACTAGGGCCGTTCCAAAAGGCCCGATTTGACACTTTTTACTTTATATTTTGTATTTATCCTTGTAAGAGGAACACATTTAGCGAATCATTAAGAACAATTTTTAAAAAATAAGACGTTATTTAAAAATGTCAAATGCACCTTAATTATTTGTCTTTTATTACTTAAAATAATTGAAAATAAAAAGAAAACGTAAAATTTCCACTCTGTATTACGCTTTTACAAGGTTACGCCGTTTGACACGTTTTCATAGTGACGTAATGGGTAATACTCACCAGACATTTTTTTTAATAGGATGAAGGATTTAATAAGTATTGTATTTTAAAAATAAATATTTTTTAAAATGAGAAACTTTAATTCAAACTTCTCGATGTGAATAAATGTTTTTAAAATGGTTTTAATTAGATTTTGCTTAGTTGAAATGGAAATAACAATTACTTATATGCTTTGGCAATTTAACCGCTGTCCCTCACTAGTGCAGTCAGTCTGATGTCATGTGTCATATCGGGCCTTTTACAGTGGCTCTAGTATACGTGTTGTCATTTTAGTGATGTTAGTTATTTATGTGACAGGTTGTATATTGAAGCATGCTTGATATTACTCTGTAAAGATAATTTTAGTTTTTGTATTGTTTTAATTTCATTATTTCTTCTAATGCGTCACTCAGAAGTTCTTCCAGAATATCAGCGCCGTCGCGTCCTTGCGGCTGCCTTAATATATAGCCTTTTGAGCATTACACGAAGATATTATTTAATTATGTTAACAGGTAATATGCGGGAAACTCGACGGCTTCAATGAGCTGTTGGTTGTTGTAATGGTTCGCACGCCTGGGCGCGATTCCTGGAAGGACGGATGTTCAAATCTCTGGTCAACAGTAGGGCAATTGATTTTTTCTATTTTCCAAAATATTAAAACAGCTAGGGCAAGATTTAGCACACAAAAAAATTAAATTTACATAAATTTGCAGTGTGTGTTAACAATTCTATAGTTTACATTTCTACAATGAAATGTCTACGGCTGTATTGAATTTCTCAGGTGTGCAGATTTCCTCGCGATGCATCACCGTAAGGCTGTAATACTCGTACATAAATGGCAATAAAGTTAAAGGCTATTATATCAAAAGAGTTAAGGCATTATAATGTAAAAAGGTATTTATTAATTATTAACCAAAATCTCTATCGAGAGCTCTGCCCGAGTTTTTCGCACACTGTTTATCGATCCAAACTGGAGGGACGTTTTAAAGGCTTTAAACGAAAATTATACTCGATCATGATTGATGGAGGCCCTCCAAATATCCTTTTCAAGGGAAATGCCAACCCTGCCACACGGTAATATTTTACCAATTTTGTGGTAAGTTTGCAATCAATATCGTCCAAAGTTACAAACCGCTATTTCTAAAATGGCCGATTGAATTAATATAGCTCATTAATTTGAACTTGCTTTCCGACAGTGGTTATCAAGTAATGAATAAGCTAACGGACTTTTTAATGACTTATACTGGATGTAATCTGTAAATGTTGAATATGGGTTATGGTAGAGTTAGTAATAAATTTTACCTATACTTCTATACAATTAAATGAAATTTAAGCGTCTGAATGTAAGATTAAAATGACGACTTTTTACTAAATGGGTATGAATCTTTATTAGGAACCAATAGCAAAAATGTTTTTTTTTTGTCGGTCTGTCTGTTGGTTCTCGCTTATCTCCAAAAGGGCTGGACCAATTTCAGCGGGACTTTCACTATAGAAAAACAAATTTTACAAGGTATATTATAGGCTTTTAAAATAAATCGTTGCTGCCAAAAGTTACTATTCTACGCGGACGAAGTCGAGGGCGGCTGCTAGTGTAATATAAAAAACATTTCCTGTAAAAATAAATATTGTTATTACGAGATAGATTAACATACACAATTACTCGAGAATAAGTTTAAAATTATTGGTTTACCTGTGAAATCATCATCATCATCATCAGCCCAGATGCGTCCCCACTGCTGGGGAACGGGCCTGACCTAATCTAAGGCGATAAGGCCTTGGTCAACCACGGTGGCCGAGTGCGGGTTGGTCGACTACACAACCAAATAATTTCTTGTGTGTGCAGGTTTCCTTACCGATGTTTCCCTTCACCGTTAAAGCGTCGAATAATCGGACTACGAATAAATTCATATATTTAAAATTTTTGAAACACAGTGGTACGTGGCGGGGTTTGTACTGGCGACTTCTCGCATGGCAAGCCACGACCTTAACCACTGAGCCACCGACGACGTTTTTTCCGTACAAATGAATATTTCATATTCGTTGTGTTAGCGCAAAACATAGTCGACACTACCAGCTTTAAAAGCTCCAGATATAATATATCTAGAGAACTAAGTCTAGCTTTTGCACCTAGCAGCAAACTTACTAATCTGAATTTGTAATCCGAGAATTAGCTAACAGAATGTTACACTTTATGGGTAGAATAGATTCATTCAAGAACGAGCTTTAGTCTGTGACTCCTTGTTGATTTGGCTACATGTTATTCCAAGGGAGAACTCGATTTTGATTCAATCACGGTCGTTTTAAAAAAATATATTATCTACCAGTATTTAGGGCCTTATGTCATCATTGTGATTTGCGATTGTAGAGCCTGCAAGGAAGAAATAGAAGACATGAAACATATCTTATTATGTGAATGTCACTCACTGGCTAGACCTAGGCTCAGACTTCTGGGAACGGCTTATCCGAAACCAGAAGAATACAGGCATCTCAGACCCAAGGACGTTATTGCATTAATGCATTCTTCAGGGAGTTGGTGTATAGGGATATGTATATTATAAGGAATATTGACTTTATTTTTGATTTTGATAATCATGGTCAGTAAATTTAATGAATCTGTAACTAGTCGCTGTCAGAAGGTACATTGAATACATAAGAAAAACTAGCTTTTTGAATACAATTAAGCTCAGATTTTTTTTGCATATTTGTATGTCAGTTTAGTGTTAATGTTCGGGGTCAAAATTTTATTATTCCATGGCTGATGTTTATCTCAATTAGTCGATGACAGACGGTCAGACGCGCTTTGACACCAAAACTATTGAACCGATTCAAATAAAATTTGGTATATGTAGTGTATTGACAAGCACGAACTTGTCTCGTGCGCATACGTCACGCGCGGCGGAAAAGGACGATACTGTCAGTGTCCGACCGGCCCGCTAAGAGGGCAGTGATGGTGCGTTGTCGAGCCAATATTAGGCGTGCTTAGTCAGTGTTATAGTGCAATACGCAGGACACTACATGTGGCGATGAGGACAAACGTGAGTACAATCATTAAAATCATAAAAAGAAAGGAAGAGGAAGAGCTATGTGATAAAATAAAGTGCACAAGATAAGTTATTCTCATAGTAGACATCTACATTACATCGGCCGGTTGTTTCAAATGTTAGTTATTGCTGGATACCAATACAGGTGCAGCTTACAATTGTAGAATATTTTAAGAACATTTTGCTATGATAAAAATAACAGCGGGTAGTTATGCACTCGCTACTGATCCTGCACATTGCCATTTGCGTATTTCGTAACGGTATAGTTACGATATGAAATGACTTTTACATTGAATTATAGTAACATAGCATTTCTTGAATATGAAAATATATAAATGACCGTATTGGATATGTGTTCTGATGTTGAAATGTTTAATTTGTTATGTAAATAAGTACCTACACCTATATTCCTATGCTGCTAAGTATAGGAGGTACGACGTTTATGCTTGGTTGCCTCTGAACGTAGCAAAAAATAAAATACTAGTTGAATAATTTGACCATTCAATTGGTATCTTCAGGACTCACGTATACTTAAATGTATTTATTCCATTAATTGATGGGAAAAGACTTTCTATGACTATTGATATACCTATAAATATTTACATATCTAAAGCAATTAAAATTGAACTGATTGAAATTGATGTAATTGAAATGAAAAATAAGTAGATGTCTTCCAATGTATTTACTTATTATTAGTTTAATATAATGAAAAGCACCTCGGTCGGCCGGCCGACCGGTTTAGGAATGCAGACCTTTTGTTCTTTTTGTTGCTTCTACAGATAATCCTTATATTTTCATTACATTTAATATGATGGAACCACAATAAAGATAAGCAGACAAGAACCTGATCATTCAATTGAGTTTGGTATTATGAACATTTTTGATAATATTGTTTACACAATATTATACCTATACTTATCATAATATTATAAAGCGGAAGAGTTTGTTTGTTTGTCTGAGCGTGCTGTCCTCAGGAACTACTGGTTCGAATTGAAAAAGTCTTTTTGTGTCGAATAGATTTTTTATAAAGGAAATGGAATGAAATTAAAAGAAAATGTCTTAAAACACAAAAACAGATGATATTGATCTGAATCATTGAATTGATTATTCTAGATTGCTAGTCAAAGCGGATAAAAGTAATCCGATCATTAAATTGATATGAAATAGACAATATTATGTTAAATAAAAACACACAAGCAGATTATAGTGATCTGAATCATTAAATTGATTATTTATTGCACCATTTCACAATACCCCATTATTATTGTTACATAAATTGCCCCATGTGCAAACCCCTTATTTTGCAATGATTTTTGTTTTGTACACAAACAACGGGGTACTATTTTTATGAAATAAAAGAAAAATACTTTTTCCACACATTGTTAACATTACCAAGAGTCATATACGTAAACAAGGTGTATGTTAGTTACTTAGTAACCTTATTCACTTTAAATTGAACTTTTAGATGTTATTCAATGTACTTGAACTTTAAGGATGCACACACACTACCGCTCTGGTGCTAGTTGCATAATTGTTCAAATAGTCTTCTTCAATATTGTACATACAATGATGTCTACCTTATAATCACAAATACTAATAACAACTTAAATAATTAATCATAAATATGGAGACTTTGTACAGTTGTAAACAACTTTATAATATAAAGTTTGTTATTGGGGATATGTGACAAATTTGAGCAGATTATACTCGCTGAGTTTCTGGTTATTAAATTAACATACTTAGTGTATACAAACAAATGTTTGTGCATCGTTGGCAATAATAGTGCTACAATTTACCATGGTATGATTTATCTTATCTGGCGATAAATATTTAATCGTATATAAATCCGTTTGGAACAATGTGCTGAATACATAAGCTACATAAAATATGAAGCATTTTAATAAAAGGAGGACTCGCTGCCGATTACGATACAAGATTAATCCTAGTAGAAAGCAGACATTCAAAGACTGTTAACTGCGAGTATATTAATTTACTATGACCATTAAAGACCTAATTGCAAAAGTCAATTGTATCTTTTACTTTTGGAACAAATAATTATTATTATCAGTGTTTGCATCACGAGACGACTGAGTCTTTGATTATTATTATTATAATATCAGGTCTTTCCTATCTTCTCGGTCTTATGACCGATATTACTGAAATTAGGAAAAAGCGTTGCTAAGTACCTAAACTTCTTTATTAGCTGGAATAACAGTGAACTAGATTATATGTGTCTAATAAATTACACATTGTTCAGAACTCACCTTGTTTGAAAACTTAATATTTATGTATAACGTTGTGTTGATGGTGTAGTTTACTCAAAATAAATATTAACCATTTAATTGACTCAATTGTTATGGTTCAAAAGTGCTTACGGAAGAACCTTTATGAAGTAAATTCAATAGAAAATAAGAGCAGTCTTTGATGCGTCGTGCTAGGGAAACAATAATAAATCGCTGAGTGATAACTTGTTGGAAGGGCCAACGTTGCAGAAAGAGCTAAGGTACACGGTTTTGCGTTGGAGAGTTAAACCTTTATGCTTGACAGTAGATATTATCAAATGCATCGACAGATACAAGTCAATAATAATACGTTGATACTGACGAGAGGATACTGTGGAGAGAGGATACGAGTGCTGAAATTATCATTATATAATATAGAGACACCTTTGGCGTAACTTCCTCCCCATACATTGCAGCAGTCAGCTTGTGACGAAGACGAACATTATTCGCTAGGCGCTGAAAAGTTTGTTACCTATTTTGACGTGACAACGTCTTATAAATTGGTTTGCCGGGTGACACTTCAAGAAACTGCGTTTACGCTCCGCTCACGTTATGCGCTCACAACGAGAGCGAATGAGAGGCACGCGTCTCTTCCACTCGGGCATGGTTAGCCCGCCTAAGAGCGAGAGAGACAGTTCATCCTTCTTCCTACTATACGAATGAATATTCACATTAAAATTATTTAACCAGTCAAAGTCGTTGTCACGTATAACTTTCGCCCGTATACCGACTTCACAGGCAACCAATTTTTTATAATATGGATGATCTTATATCAAGGTTTGAGAGCAAGAAGGAAGGGTTATTGTTATATAAACAGATGAATGAGCTATTAGCCAAAGGAGGATTTGAACTTCAGAATTGGACGAGTAACTGTCGGGAATAATTAAAAAAAAAAATTAAAGATATAGAAAGAGAGGGAAGTCAGGATAAGGTTAAGGAAACTCAATATATCTAGGAAAGGAAACCGCGATAGAGCGCATTAAAAAATAGGTGTTGGAATAAATCAAGTAGAAATTATATAATTCCCCAAATTCAAAGATATCTTAATCGATACCGATATTCCGATTGATGAAACTGTTGGACCTGTAGCTTAACCATGCCGGTGAATAATCAATTCCTCTTCAAATATGGTTCCCATCATCAAATTGGAAATATTGGGGTCATAAGCCGTCCATTAAATTGGAAAAACTGTGATCTTAACATGTCCATTAAATTGGAATTATTGTGGTCATAAGCCGTCCATTAAATTGGAAAAACTCTGATCTTAAGATGTCCATCAAATTGGAAATATTGTGGTCATAAGCCGTCCATTAAATTGGAAAAACTGTGATCTTAAGATGTCCATTAAATTGGAAATATTGTGATCTTTAGATTTAAAAAAAAATATATAAATAAAACAGTGAAATTGTAAAGTAACAACTAGAAGTCTACGGAAAAAAAAAATGGGAGATTATATTCCCTATCTGGACGGAAGCAGAGCCATTCTGGTCATTTAATTGACAAGGAAAAGTTTATAACTTAATAAAACGAAAATTGAATACTGAATTTAAGTTGGGTATTGTTTAGATCATGATGCCAGCAAATTGGGTAAAAAACCCAGCTGGACCATTCAATTGGTTGGTTTCAAAACGCCTCACAAAAGTCCACAAATGTGCCAGTAGTAATACAACCTGGGTGTATCACACCATGATGGCAGTGAAACGCGCATTACAGGCGACTTCTGAGGTTGCTGTTAATATGCTTGACTCCTTCTTGCCGTTCTTTCTAAAGGTTGTTCGATGTTCAATCGAGATTACCATTCCGGTGAACCTTAGAGGTAAATGGCATAGCATGGCATTAAGCATAACCAATGAAAAGTGAAAGCATCAAACATTTGGCAACACTTATGAATTTATAATGTCATAATTCATTGCCCACGGTGGTGTACTAAACCTAAAACTGGACACGATAACTGACATTCATTTTGGATCATCTTATAACATCAGGTCAACTCATATAAGAATTGAACATTATATCAGGCCAGCTGCCAAAGGATCTGTCACTACTGATCAACAGCATGACACTGACCGAAACTGAATCATCTTTAAAATCAAGGCAAAAAATTACAACATATTTTTCATTTTTGAAATCAAAAGTCCATTGATTGCAAGAGACTACTTCGAGATCTACCAGCTCATACCGATTCAGCATCAATGTGGTCAATATACAGCCTGTTTCGGAATATGTAGCCATGAATATCCAGAAGTACTCTTTTCTGACTATAGATCACTCTGATCTACAAGCATGCAATCAATATGATGACAACGCGATCTGCAGTCCATTACAACAGCCAATATATTACATCAGATCAGTCTCTGTGTAAAAGATGACGTGTCTAAACAATAGGTTAGTGACCATCATGACGTGTCAACCTATATGGTCACAACTATACGTAACAAAAACACACCTTTACTCGTGATGCAAATCATGCACAGTACGCATCATATGCGGGAATCAAGTTACATCGGAACAATTAAATGTAGATGACATTATCAACCTCGAACAATGCATTACAAGTATAAAGCATAAAACCTTTACACATTTTCTCATAAACACCAATGAAAACAGATAAACACAGAGGCATTGTACTGAAAATAGAGATCCCTACTAAAATCATATGATGGAATTAGAACTTCCCATTATTAGCGAAACAAAGATTATTAAAGAAGACTTTAACAATCACCCAAGTTCAAACAGATTTGAAGGGAATAGGATCTCAAATAGATCAAAGGATTTTTCATCTCATGATATCACAATACGTGCTGATAAACACCGTTATCACACGTGCAGCCATGCCATTGTACTAATCCGGCTCGAAAGACCATGAAGATTAACGGTGCTTTCCGTACAACTTTATCATCCAAAGTAGAAGAAAATATTGATTTATTGATACGTTATTGCTTATTACCAGGTGATGTACACGCGATGATTACTAAATGTTAGCTGAGTTAGGGGAATGATATTGGGGCGATTTGGGTGAATGTTACTGGATGGACATTATGTACATGTGTTACACCGTACAGAAAAAAAAGAGAAGGTAAGAAGGATGTATAGCGGAATAAAAACTCCACGGAATGTTGTTTTGAACTAATGGATAAAGTGTATGTTAAGAACACAGCCAAAGAAACTAAGCTGGCGTTTATTCATGGCCATGTACCTCATACTGTAGAAAAAGCAATAGCCGACGATGTATTTATAATAAACTAACAACATTGTGAGATGAAGTGAAGTAAACTAGAGAAAGAGAAATACTCGGCGAGTCCACTTCAATTCAACAAATAGATATAATTTGTTTGTGAACTAAATTAGTTATTTTCAAATATCTAACTAATACTTCATTGCATGTTTTTATAACACACCTTCTAAATTAAAACAAGAAAGGGATGTAGTGTATTGACAAGCACGAACTTGTCTCGTGCGCATACGTCACGCGCGGCGGAAAAGGACGATACTGTCAGTGTCCGACCGGCCCGCTAAGAGGGCAGTGATGGTGCGTTGTCGAGCCAATATTAGGCGTGCTTAGTCAGTGTTATAGTGCAATACGCAGGACACTACAGTATACAAATGTGTAGAGGCCTTATCTCCCTAGTTTAGGGTAGGCCCGTGCGCTTAGCTGTAGGGACATACATGGGCTGATGATGATGATGATGTATATTTTAATAAATCAAGTAATAATGTATAGCTGTGACAATCTAAATTTAAAGGTATATAAATTATATGTTGTAAATATCCAATTTGTTAAGTCTACTACGCAAGGGCGAGGCTTTCCCTCCACAAGTATCTTCTGATTACTTTCTGGGAAGCCTTGGCATTTTTAGGTTTAGTCATAGAAAACTTTGCTATAAATAGTTTTCTTTTTCACGACAAATAACATCACTTGCACAAAGTCGCCAGTAAAGAATAAGATCAGACACAGTAAGAGTTAACTGCCTATTAAAAACTGTGTGTCTAGGTTTCCCTGACCACAGTTAAGACCGGGTTTAATAGACCCGTAAACATCGAAGGGTTGTAAACCGTAGTCTAGACGAAGAGAACTGCACAATGTCGCCATATTTATTGCTTTTGACGCGAGCTTAGGTTCCTAACTTGGTAAGGATGATGACCCACTGCTATACTCTATTCCAATTATGAAGTCCTTTTTGACAGATGTCAATAGTTCAGTACCAGGGAAGTACCCTTAGAAATCGATTCAACGGCAACGATTCTCGATTTGTAACAAATTTAAATCGAGCTAACTTTCAAAAACTAAGGTTAATAAAAATTTACGAAAGAACAATTTTAGACATGCAAAACTTCCAAACTTATTTTTGTCGAAAAAAGAAATACACGATTGGATGTTTAGTATAATAATAATGAATAATGATAGTTAAGTTATTTAAAATTTACACTGAGTTTAAAGGATCATAACAGTTATAGTCTCGTATCAAAGACTCGTTTATGAATGGCACCGAATGTTTGACACCGTATGCTGCCACGAGTGTTTGCACCGAGTATAGTTGCAACACTAAATTAATTATACGAATTGTATAGCGTAATGGAGGTAATCAACAGTTACTATGAGCATCAGATTAAAATAAAAACAAATAATTCATTTAAGTTTTATTATTTGATTATATAGATTTATTAATTTATTTTGTTATTTAATCAGTATACATATTGCCTGCAAAGGACTGCACTTTTTATTACGTTTTATTGTAAAATGCATTAACCCATTTACGCCCAAATCAAACCCAGTGGTAAATGTACATATTTTTTATTGTGAATAGCTGGAAACAAGCCTAAAGAACACGAAAATATGAAAAAAATAAAAATATATGTATATTATATATCTAAAAAATAGCCGTCCTCAAATGGGGCCAATGGGCGCATGTAGTATAGAAAAATTCGATATATAGGAATTCGACACACAGTGTTTTCAAACATGTTTATGTTGCAAATGTGTTTTTTATGGTACACTACACATCGCAGCTGTTAAGACAGCTTTTAGATATAGTATTCTACACCATCTTTCAGCAAATTTTGGAATATTCAATGATTTTGGGAGTTTTTGAACCGTAAATAATGACGGGCAATATAGTGTCGAAACTGGAATTTATCTACCTTTTATCATTGGCCAGGAAAGAACACGTCATGTATTGGAAACTGCCAAATCCAGCATGTTTCCCAGAGGGTGGACACCACCAGAATTGGAGCCCAAGCCATCGAACAAAAAAATATTTTGTTGACTGACTTGAATGTTTCAAATCTGTATTGCGAAGGCAGTACATGATATCCAGTCACGATAAGAATGTTTTCACTTCTTCAATAGACAACTAGAAGTCGGTTATACATAAGTAATAGAGAATAATCATAGTCGTCTTCATCATAGGTTCATATGTTGGTTCACAATTACACCAAACATGGTATGTCGATTGACGACTGGAGATTGTCTCTTGGATGCTGGAGGCTCCATATTACCGTCACTACAATTTCGTCTCTTCGAACAATCAATTATATGTTACCCAGTAGGTACCTTTCAAGGCATGTTACTTCTTTGGATGTTGTCATCATGCCCTTCTTCCTCCTCGATAAAGACCCTTGGTTCAGGAAGCAGCATCACTAAATCTACCTCCGTTTCATAATTTTCTTCACCTAACTCAGCCTCCACAGTTTCTTGAATCTCGTGGTATGCATTGACAACGTCGAATGTCACGTTCACGTCTTATTTTACATGAATTTCACTTTTTTTTAAATACGAAAATATTAGGTCTTATGTGCCCATTGGCCCCAATTGGGGACACTGCTATAAATAGTAAAATATAAGTACGAAAATACTATAAAACATTGATGATTATGCATAATATATAAATAATATAATATAAACTAATATTTTTAAACGAATAAACTGTCATCTTAAGTTAAATAAATAAATTATAAAATATTTAGTTTTGCTGATAACTTCAAAAAATACGTCCCTCAAAACAGTAAAAAAAATTACAATAATATACTTGTGAAAGATAAGTTATATTTTTTATTATTAAGATGCACTATTATACTGTACAAATTCGCTTTGTTAAATGCTTAAAATGTTTTAATTTTAAAATTAAAAATCATTTATGTTCTCGTTTGGGGCCAGAGGGCGTAAATGGGTTAAAGTTATAAGCAGCCCCATTGCCGCCAGATTTATTTTCATTCGCGAATGATCGGTTTAACTAACTGAATAGGTACTTGAGGCACGTCACTATGTTTAAAAGTAAAACATAAGCCATAGAACGTAACTGCATTCGCGCTAAAAAATATTATTTTATTTTGAAGTTCAGATATAGAAACAATAGTTAGATCAAAAACAATAAGTTAATTTTGCTTGTAAATTATTTGTAGGGTGTTTTTGCATAATTATATATTTTTTAAATAACTATTTCCTACTAAACACAAAAAGTGATATTAAATTGGATTTATTTGAAACGTGCAGAGTTACGTTCTTCGAAGTGTCAAAAAGGACTTCATAAATGGAATAGAGTATAGTAGGGAAAATCCGCCATTTTGATGGTCAAGAAACGGTCCAAAAGTAATATCTTCATTACCATATATGCTCCAACTGACACGACCCTGCCCTAAATTATGACAATCAAGGCGCGATTAATTCCTAATAATTTCAGTCAGTTTAAAAATGGGTCTTTATTCCTAACTGACATACAATGATGGCTTGGAGTAGCCTCGTTATCATCACCAGTCTTGCGGGGGAGTAGATGGCTCTGACCCAAAAAAATGGGCATCGGTAGCTATATGATGGAGAGCTGTTATTACTACACTTCCTTTCAAAATGTACATAGATGATGGAGGGGTTTTAACAGTCTGTACGATTCCACAATCATAGCGCACTACTATTACCAGAAACACGAAGTTAATCGATGCCCATTCTTAAACTGACTCGAATTAAAAGGTCGTAATACGCCCCCAGCCGAAAGTCAACCACGTTGGTCAAATGCACGTTGAACAACGTCACACAACCCTAGAAATTCTTCGCAGGTGTGCAGGATTCCACAACATGTCTTCACCGGGAGAGCATCGAATAATCGTACAAGCAAAAAAAACTACTAGTACAGGATCCGTGGTGTATTTTTTCACTTGATTACTATCAAGCTAATTTTCCGTGAGTAGCTTCATTTGATAAGACGCCCAAAAAATTCCTGTGCGAAAATTTTTGATTGTGGTAGCTAACAGAGGTAGCAATGATTAAATATTTAGGACCGTAGGACCGGGACAAAGTACCACGGAATTTGTAGGACAATATGACCGTTACATTATATAAATATTAACTAAGTAAAATAATAAAAATCAGCTGGTTAGTAATCATTTTTGGTGATCTCGTTATCGATACAAGTTGGAGGAGGAGATCACCAAAAATGATTACTAACCAGCTGATTTTTATTATTTTACTTAGTTAATATTTATATAATGTAACGGTCATATTGTCCTACAAATTCCGTGGTACTTTGTCCCGGTCCTACGGTCCTAAATATTTAATCATTGATACCTCTGTTAGCTACCACAATCAAAAATTTTCGCACAGGAATTTTTGGGCGTCTTATCAAAATGAAGCTACTCACGGAAAATTAGCTTGATAGTAATCAAGTGAAAAAATGCACCACCGATGCTGTACTATACAGCTCCTAAATACTATACTAGCTTTAGCCGGCATGAAATTTCCTTGGCAATAAGTTTTTTTTTGTGATGAATCAAAATACTTTATGTTCCATCTGGTGTATTACGCATTTAGTGCTATCTATAAGAAAAATCTAGTTTTTTTGGAAATTCTGTTTTTTCCGGGATTGCGATTCCGACTGCATTAATCGCAGCAGCCAATACATTGCACCATGATGTTGACGAAAGCCTAATCACCCTAGTTTAGGGTAGGCCCGTGCTCCAGCAGTGGGGACATACTTATATGGGGTGATGATGAGGATGATAAAGTTTCGTTCCAGACATTCCCTAAAAACTCGTATTTTGCTCATCCTTGGCGGTGGAAGAAGCGTCTTAGAGCAAAGTGATAAAAACATGATTTGACATAAATTGTAAAGAGACTCCCTAAGCCAAATTTCACGCCAGCTCAACAACTCAATACATTATAGGTATAATGGATCTCGCATTAATATCTTCCAAGGTATTACTAAAAATCGTTAAGCAGCCTGTCTTTGTAAATAAAACATTTCAATTTTCACGTCTTGTCTTACCAATTTTATAAAAACCATTGTAACTGTCTGTCTGCTTATAAACAACCTAAGAATCCTTCGTAGGTGTGCAGGTTTCCTCACGATGTTTTCTTCCCCGTTCAAGCGTCGAATAATCGTACATATGAATTACAATGTAAAAAACACAGTGGTACGTGGCGGGGTTTGAACTGGCGACCTCTCCCTTGGTAAGCAACGACCTTAACCATAACTATCGACGCTTTTGATTTTTACATATCATCGCTTAAAACAATAAGCTACCATGGGTATTGTTGTACTTAAACCATGTTTTATTGATCAGATCCAGAAAATCTGGCTCCTTAACTTACTACTTAGGTACAACCTACCACCCGTCGATTAATAAAAAACACAATAACTTTATTAAAAGTCGTTGCTCGCCAAAAAAAATCACTGGAATCCAAAACGTTTTTAATAAAGTCAAATATTTGATTTCATGAAACTCGAAGAATTCTTTGAAACGGTCTAAAAAATATCCAGTCGTTTCTCACTAATTTGCGTCTCAAAGTTAATTTTCTTTTGAAAGACAGAGCCATGAGTATTCTTTTTAATTACGAAATTAGCAAACACAGCTTTTGAAGCACTTTGACTGGATATTAATTGTGAAATCCTGTTCATTGTTCGTCAAGGGACGGATTCGCTTCATCCTTTTTTGAAGCTTGGGTAAACCCTAACCTTTTTAAGGACAACAGATCATTATGATGTAATTTATGTTTGTACTTGTTACATTGAAGTAATTTAAATCATTAAAATGTAATTTGACTTGTTTTTTAAATTATAATCTCGAAGCATAAATAATCGATAAATTTTTACAAGTAAATAAAGTTGAAGTGACTGTTTGTAATAATAAAACAATAACTTTTATCTGAATGGGTATGAATCTATATCGGGTACCTACTAATAACAAAAATGCAATTAAATTTTATTTGTCTGTCTGTTCTCGTTCTCCGAAACGGCCAGACCAATTTCATCAGGACATTCACTAAGAAATTGCTAATTTTACAAGGTACGGTAAGTTTTGGTAAGTCTCATTTCCACACGCACGATGTCGTCATCTTGTGAATTATTAAAAAGAACTAACAAATGTGTTTCTTTTACAATTCATCGATGAACAGACATATGTGGATACTGCTTTAAATTTCCGGACATAGTTTAAATATATTATTCCAGTAATCCCCCCACAACTTCAAAGGCAATGCTATGCTCGCACCCAAATCCGTGCCTGTCTGAAAGAGCTCAACTCAACCATAAACTCCATAAATTACTGCAGTAATCTTTTACCGTTTCGTCTGACGCTGTACCCTTCACTCGTCAAAGGGCGAACAGGGATGCAAGATGTGAACATCTGGTACACAGTGGATAAGGAAGTTTAACGATAATTTATGGTGAAACGAAGTAATTACTATGCATTGGATTGTGAGTGGTACACGAACGTCTGACATTTTGAGGGTGAATTTAGGGGAGCGAGCTGGATGTTTGGATTAAGTGGTTGTTAACAAAATGGCTGTGTAGAAGTCGATTGTTCATAGATTTTGCCAGCCTCTTCTCAGATAGAACTGCCTCGTTGGTCTATTGGTAGCAAGCGCAGCTTAAGGACGGGGTCCCCGGTTTGAGTTCGGGGTCGGGCAAAATTTGTGTGAGTTTTTCTGTAAAAAAATTACTCAGCCCGGAATTGGAATGTTGGCGGTTGCACGCGCGTGACTCTGAAGGCTCGTTAAACCGGTGGTCCTGCGCCAGATCTCTCATCGGTCATGTCTGATTGCCGTCTCACCGAACTATGAGAGTGAGGGAACAGAGAGTGCACTTGTGTTTGCGCGTAAGTACTATAATATGTCCGACTCAATTGAAATCGGTCGGACATAGAGTCGGATATTATTAATCTATTTATTTATTTATTTAAGTCTCACTAACAACACATACATTATACATTCGTAACTTTTTGACTGCCTCATTCATCCATCCATTCCATCCATTGGTAGCAAGCGCTGCGTTAGGACCGAGAGGTCCCCGGTTCGAATCCGGGGTCGGGCAAAATTTGTGTGAGTTTTCTGTAATGAAATTACTCAGCCCGGAGTTAGGAAGTTGGCGGTTGAACGCCCGTGCCTCGGAAAGCACGTTAAGCCGGTGGTCCTGCGCCCGATCTCTCATTGGTCATGTCGGATTGCCGTCTCACCGAATTATGAGAGTAAGGGAATAGAGAGTGCACTTGTGTTTGCGCGCACACTTGTGCACTATAATAATGTCCTGCGCACTAGGCTAATTTCAATTGAGATCGGCCGCCATGGCTGAAATCGGTCGGACGCCTTATATGTATACATTCATAAAGTATCCATCACTTAAGAATAGAAACAGTTCTGATGTCAAGTATAAGCGAGCCCAACATTGACTTAAAAATAAAGTAGAATAATATATAAAATTAGAATATCAATGCTATAAAATTAGAACTTTGTAATTACACAAAATAGTTACGATCCTATTCTACTTCTTCGGCTTTACTTCTATACAAAAAAGAAGATTTTTTTTCTTGAAATTGGCGTAACTATCGTTAAAAATGTCCAGATTCTGAATTTTGCTTTGGAGGTTGTTATTGTTATTTTGCAATCGATAAATCAGTGTCTGTGAACCAAATAGTACGAGGAGAAGGTGGACTGAATATTTTATGGATTTTATGTCTCGGGTAATTATATGGAACGGAGAGATAGAGACATTGAAGAAGGGCGCTGCAATGCAATTGACCATTTATAAGTTTATGGAGAAACAACATGCCGGACAGCAGTCTGCGATTACACAGATCAATTTTTGCTACTCCTAATATCGCGTGAAGACCCATAAAGACTTATTTCAGTGTAATGGAACGCGAAAGTTTAAAATCTTACAATCATATTAAACTTGTGAAGACGCTGATTATACGGACTTCTATGTGAGATATCCCTGCAGTGGAACGCAAGGTGCCTAGTAAATGCACGTTGGATACTTTCAATACGTTGCGAATGAACAGCATAGATAGGATTCCAGGATGTACAGGCATACTCAAGGTGGCTTCGTACTAAAGAGTGGGACAAAATGATTTCGGTGCGTTAATCATTATGAAATGAGCTCCTCTCCTTTGTTAAGGCGGAGTTCAGACGGCAATTACTAGGTACATAATTATTACCGAAATTGCTACGCACCTACGCAAAATTAGGTTAAATTTTACGCCAAGGTATTAAAGTCTTCATGATAGGATCCCAAGCAGGTGGTACACCCAAACCATCTTACCTATTGAAATAAGGATGTTTCTCACAATAGTATAGTAATATTCAATCTAAAATGGAATTATAGACAAACTAGCTGTGCCCGCAACTTCGTCTGCGTAGAATAGTAACTTTTGCCTGCATTTTTAATTTCATGACGCATTTTTTTAAAGAATGATCTAGCCTGAGAGGAGAGTGGTAGCTAGGACTCACAAAATTATTTTTCACATTTAAGTTCTAAGACCACGATAAAAACTTTAATTTATTTGACAGGAACAGGTTCCAAACAGCTTACTGTACCTATGTAGTTAGTACACAAAATTGATGTTTGATTTGATCAGGATAACTTCAAAAGGTAATAAATACAAATTACCGATCCACTGTCTCAAAATATCTATAAAGGATGTGTGTCGCCATGTGACGAATTAATCAGTATTTGCTTTGCTACTTTGTTATGTGCCACTTTTGCGCATTGTTTTTTGTATATTTTTCGTATATTCGTAATGAAACAATGAGATAATAACGTAAAGCGCAAGTTTTATAAAATATAACTTATGAATTACTTTTAATATTTGAAGCAATATTGCGAAATAATACTGCATAGTGACATCTCTTTAACTAACCAAGAACTAAACACTCATGTCATATCAAAAGAAATCTGACACCATTTGACATGACTTGCCAGCTAAGAACGTGATAGTTGGGGAGCCCAACGGGAGTTTTTGGAGTCTTGATCAGACTCAGACTCTGTCTTGTAAGATTTTTTATATGGGAGACTCCTTGCACCCTTTCATGAACCTCTACCGGATATGTACACTTCATACGGGAGGGAGAGGGTGCGTGATCTTAAATAGGATAGTTGCTAATGCTAATTACAAAGACATTGTTAAAATAATTGGGCAGGATTATGAAAAACTAATAATCTCTAACGGTTTCCATGGGGTGATGACCGTAGAATCGCGCCTATAACAACAATTACTAAAACCTTTGACACAACAAATATCCAAGGAGCACTTGATCAGTTTTCTAATGATTTATGTGATTTTATTAGTAACGATCTTTATATACGATAACTTTCTTTAATTTTATTTCCTGACATTCAAAATACACAAAAGAGTTAAACAGGGTGACTCCCTATCACCAAAGCTTTCAGTAGCACGCTCCAAGAAGTCTTCACGTCACTATGATATTCTTAGGCAACAATAGGAATTGATGTAGAGGATAGGCGACTGATAAACTTTCGCTTTGCAGATGGCATTTTCCTAATCGAAATACGTATACATCGACAGAACTTGAGTTCATGCTCGAACAACTGAGCGCAGAAAGCGTTGACGTTAGACTGACGATGAATAGATCAAGACCAAAACCAAGGTCATGACCAACAGCAGCACTGGTTTGGTGGATTGCAGTCAACAGACAGGTAAAGCAATATGTAGAGGAGTATATACTTGGGCTAGGCAATCTCCTTCGAAATCAGGCAAGACAAAGAAATAATCCATAGAGCAGGCAACGCCTGAAAAACTTCTGGTCTATGAATGGGTATATGAAGGGTGATCTTCTTATATCACTGAACCGCAAACTCATCGACGTTTTCATACTGCCTATCCTAACACATCTTGGTCCCCCACCGAGAATCAAAAGTCCAAACTCAGGTTTTACAAAAAGCTATGAAGCGGAGTATCATAGGTATTAAGTTAAAATGAAATATACCACCATCCACTCCCGTACTGGTATTGTTGTTGGTCAAAACTGATGAAGCAATGGGCGGGGAATGTGATATGAAATGTGCGAGGATAAAGAACAATAGATGGACCAGAATTGTTACACATCGAAGACGATTTTCGCCGAAGAAGACCCAAGAAAAGGTGGTTTGACGATCTGGTTCATGTATCAAAGAATTGGACAGTCCTAGCCTTCCACAGAGAGCAGTAGATGAGTTTGAAAGATACTTTGCCCAGCAGTGAGGTGATACAGGTTAAGAAAAAAAAATACAGATTTTTATACAGCAGGACTTCGATATCAACTTGAACCTCCTGCATAAAAATGTAACGCGTATCTCAAGATTATGTGTTTTTCAACAGACACAAAGAATAATTATAACTTTGTGGTCCAAATCGTTACAATGTCACTTTTTAGGGATTATTTAACATGCACTTTGAATGACTGACACGGTCAAATAACTTTTTCTTTCCACAGCTTGTTACCAGGTAGCACTCCTGTATTCATCGCTGTACCCCCACTTATAAAGAAAGTGTAATATCCTTTTCGTAATCTTTCTATTCCGATTCCATGTCGTTCGAGTAACTGCAAATCTAGCCATTTACCTCCCCTGCTATGACGTTTTGCTCAATAAAGTAGTCCGTATAGTCCTAATCAGAAGGTTCATTTTGGTCGATATACTTTTACCATTTTTGTACGTGATCTAATAAAGCTAGATTTTTAACTATCCCACAGGAATTTCAGTGACTAAAAGTATTTAAGATCTTGACCGGGGATGTATGGTACCACCATCCAAAATTTCATTTAAATGGGTGTAATAGTTTCAGAGATCAGTCATTTATTTAGGTTTTTGAATATCCCACGGGAACCAGTTAACTGTCAGTGATTTAAAGTATCCTATGCATTTTTCCGGAATTTAAAATACCTTCGTGTAAACTTTCATTTAAATTGGTTCAGCCGTTTAGGAGGTCAGTCGAAACAAACAAACAAACAGACAGAGACACAATTTTTTTTAAGTATGAGGATGTGTTCTACTACTCTCGAAACATATACCTGACTTGTTTTTTGCGTTTCTCAAAAAAGTACAAGAATTTTTACCTCTACGTTCTTATTATAGTATAGATAATAAACTTTTATACTTTTGCGTTCTATTAGGTACACTAAATATTAGTCTTTATGGTATGTAGCTATGTATTTGCTACTCCTAATATCGCGTGTAGACCGCGATTTACATTTTAATTATGAGAAACCCAAATCATACTTCAGGTCATACTGTGTATCGTAAAGAAACTCACAGATAGGTACTTGAACGGTGAATCCAGGCCCGCCAGGAGCGGGCGTGCAGGGCGTGCACCGCACAAGGGCGCCATTGTCAAGGGGGCGGCAAAACCAGATTGAAAAAAAAAATTTTTTTTTTCATGTTTTGAAAATAATAAGAATAGAATCATTTTACTGCGGAAAACAACCACTAAATTTCACAGTGTATATGAAACAAAGTACAAATATCATCCTAAAGTAATAAAAAATGAAGAAAATTACTTTGACGTTAAATTTTAGTAAAACATTTGTTCTATACAAGTATTGATATAACTTTTTTTATCAATTTAAAAGTCATTAAATAAATGATATCTTTATTTAAGTAAATGAATTAACCATAATACTAATTTATCAAGTCAACAATGCACCAGCAAAAATTAAGTAATTTAGCTATGGTTTCGACTGAACATGAAATGTTGGACAGTTTGGATACGAAAAAGTTGATATCAGATTTGCAAACACAAAAGCAAGAAGAGTTCAATTTATGTAGAAGAATACTTAAGTACATTATGGTTTTGTCTTGTCTAACAAATTATTTAAATGAGTTATACACACTGTGTTCAAATTGTGAACAATTTATGTAGGTATTTCTACATTTTAATTATAGGTTAAGCACGACGACGACGACATTTAATTGATTTCCAGATTTTGGGGTCTTAATTATAAAAGTTACAATTTGTATTTGGGGGTGATCTTCTAGCGTACGTTTCACACCTCTGGGGGGAGGCTATGGAGAAGCGTGGTGAATCTATGGCAGTTAGCCTCGACATCACTAAAGCGTTTGACCATATGTAGCATCATTCGCTTCTCTCCAAGCTCCCGGCATACGGTCTGCCGCCTCGCTTATGCGATTGGGTTGCGGGATTTTTGGAAGGGCGCAGGATTCGTGTCCGACGCACTTCTTGTTTTCACCCTATAAATTCCGGTGTTCCTCAAGGTTCCGTTCTGTCACCGACTTTGTTTCTGCTGCCTATGAATGACATGTTGTCACTAGGCAATATTCATTGCTATGCAGACGACAGCACTGTTTATGCACGTTATTTCGGAATACCTGGGGTAAAGCAGACCGAAACCGAGGAGAAGAGGAACCTTCTTGTCACCGAGCTTGACGGGGTCTTGGACCGCATTTCCGAATGGGGTACATGCAATCTCGTCGAGTTCAATGCTAAGAAGACACAAGTGTGTGTATTTTCTGGCAAAGTGTCTCCTTTCCTTTCCCACCCTACTCTTCAGAGCAGCCCCTTACCAATACAGGATAGCCTTAGCATCCTTGGCCGCATTGTTCGCCGCGACCTGAACCAGTGGGATTAGAGATTATCGAGAGCGTCATTAGAACAGCCTCCCGTAAACTAGGGATCCTTAACAGAGTGAGGCGATTTTTCACACCGGTGCAGCTCTGTCTTCGGTATAAGGCACAAGTTCGCCCATGTGTGGAATATTGCTCTCATCTCTGGGATGGCTCCGCAAAATACCTACTCGATACCTTTGATAGGTGGCAACGACGTGCTATCCGTATTGTCAGTGATGTAGAGGTGTCCGAAACCCTGCTTCTACAATTTCGTAGAGACCTTTCCAGTCTAAGTGTTCTCTACCGTCTCTATATTGGGGAATGCTCTGAAGAGCGATTTCAGCTAGTCCCTCCCTCCCCTATCCACTCCCGAAGGACACGTGCCGGGCAGCGCTGCCATCCACATACAATGCAAGCGCAGGTGGCTTGTACTAAGAGGTTTAGTTGTTCTTTTCCGCCACGTGTCATTAAGCCATGGAATGCCCTTTCTGCTCATATTTTCCCTCCCTCCTATGATCCCGAGCTCTTTAGACGAGGCGTGTAACGGCTTTTAAGCAGGCCTCCAGGCTGAGTCGCACTCAGACTCATTATGGTCTATTGTGCCTGTCGACCTCTATTTGGATCTCACTACCGCTTACCATCAGGTAGAGTGATGTCATCTTGTTAGCCCAATGTAAAAAAAAGGTCTTATAGGACAACGGCTCGAATTCGATTTGATACTTGGAATCGGAAAAGTAGATTTGTATATGGGGCGGCTTAATCGGTATTGCACGCGGGCGTTCGACGAGCTAGTGGCGGGCCTGGCTGAATCTCACCACAATCTTAGTCAGTTGTCTACCGTGGGGAAATCTTTGTTTCAGAGAGCACGAGGCATCTGTGATGACACACACCTGGCAACTGAGCTTCAGCATGTCGAAGAAGGTTTACCAATTTTACCACCTGTCCAGTGTAACATTCCTCATCAAGATACAGGCATATGCTAAGCTAGAATGTAAGTGTGGCCTCTTAGATATTGGTCAAACAAACAAGTGTTTTTGAAGCATACAATTATAAGAAGAATTAAAAATAAGATTAGGTTTTAATTAAAATTCTTCCTTTTGTGACCAGAAACATAAAAGTGACTTGATCTAATTATTTTAAATGACATCTCTTAATTTATACTGTTATCTTTCCCGCTCATGTAATTTCCGGTCAGTCTACAAACCAGTATAACCACTTGGTGGAATGAAATTTATAATCAAAAGTTTCTTCAGTTAATTGACTTGTCAGAATTAATTTTAACTTAAAAATGTTAAACGGGAGTCCCGTATTATCTACTCATTGCAAAATCTTAGTCTTAACTAAAACTAGTTTGAATAAAAAGCGTCGATGGCCGAGTGGTTACGGTCGTTGCTCATTACGAGAGGTCGCTAGTTCAAACCCCGCCAGGTACCAATGTGTTTTTCAAATTTGAAATTCATATTATGTACCGTCATTCGACGCTTTAACGGTGAAGAAAAACATCGTGAGGAAACCAGCACACCTGAGAGATTTTTAACGCTGTGTAAAGCCATGTCAGAGGCCTGCGGGCGGTTTGAAAACTCTGACACCAGGTTGTGATCAACCTTACGATAAGAAGAAGAATGAACTAGGTTCGTTTTACGAGATGCATGTCTTTAAAATAGATCGATTGAGGGGGTTCATTCCACCATATGTTGTTCTAATGTCCGTTACTCCATTGATTGCAGCATCCTTCGGAACAATGTGTATGATGTTGAGAGATTTTTTAGTGTATTTATGATTTTTTTAGCGTAGGTATAAGTGTATTCTTGTGTAGGTCGCTAGATCAAGCCCCGCCACGTACCACTGTGTTTTGAAATTTAAAAATTCATATGCCAGATTATTCGACGCTTTAACGATGAGGGAAAACATCGTGAGGAAACCTGCACACCTACGAAGAAATTTTAAGGTTTTGTAGCTGACCAATCCGCATTTGGTCAGCGTGGTCGGCTAAGGCCTGATCGCCCTAGTTTAGGGTAGGCCCGTGCTCCAGCAGTGGGTACGTATTGGGCTGATTATGATGCATGATGATTGCATCATAAATACAGGCTATTTGGCAGCGTGGGTAGTCAAAGGAAAATATTGATATATGTGACAATACTTACGCCCGGCTGGAGGGCAATGTAAATTATCGTTAAAGTTTGTGTTTGCGATGCGAAAATAGACGTGAAAGCCAAATAATTAACCAAAACATTTACGCACATTTCGGCGGCAGGTATTCAATGATGAAAACATCAAATACTGAACATAATATGTACCATTATCTCGCGTTATTAACACTCATGTTTATGAAAATATAAGACTTGAAATAGATTGAAAACTTGAATGAAATGGGCCAATACAGTATTTAATAATATAATCCTTATTGCTTAACTAGTAATAAGTTTAGTTCGGTATCATCATCATGATTATCATCAGACCATATAGGTCCCCACTGCTGGGGCACGGGCCTACCCTAAACTGAGGCGATAAGGCTTTATTCAATTTCGCTGGCCAAGTCCGGGTCGGTTGACTACACAACCTAAGATTTCTTCGTAGATGTGCAGATTTCCACACAAGATATTTTCCTTCACCGTGAAAGCGTCAAATAATCGTACACATGAATTTAAATTTTAAAAACACATTGCTACGTGGTGGGTTTTTAACTGGTGACCTCTCGCATGGCAAGCAACACCTTTAACCACTCGGCTATCGAGGCTTTTTTACTAATATACAGGGTGTAACAGGGGGGGTGGATCATCGTAAGTCAATCGATGGGGAACTTCAATACCTATCGATATAACCCCCATGTATGTTCAGCGATTTTTAATAGTTCCAAAGTTATTGAGATTTTTGTTTAATTTTTATAAGAAGCCGGAATTCAGTATAAAAGTCTTCACTGTAGCTTAACTTCTGGACCTGCTTGCATGATTTTTTTTCTAGAAATAGTTCAATAGTGGGTCATTATAATTACGATACCAATTTGAGTCATAACTCTATCATATTGGAGTAAAAAAATATTTCTTCACAAAAGTTTTACGAATCGACTTGTGTCTACCAACTTTCAAAGCCTCCAGTGAAAAAAAAGTGCCTGTGTTTATTTTCTAGAACTTATTTTAAAAACTACCTATATTCATAGATAGTATACCGTGAAAATTTCATACCGCTACTGCCAGAGCATCAAAACGAAAATTGAACGCGAATGGCACAGGTGCCATAAATCAGTATTTTTATTTTTCATGTAAAACTTTAATTTAAAAAATAAATCGATATGTTTCAGCAAATTTATGCTATGTTAGTAACATTAGTAGCAGTAATTTTACAAAATCGCAAATTACAGGGGTGAAAATCAAACAAAGAAAATTTACATAATTTTTGTTAATTATTTTTTTTTACAGTAAGTGTTCATAATGGGCACCATTATTGGCTATGCATACATACGAGTACTACACCTTTTTCGGATGTTGCAAAATGCTACTACTACATTTTGCCTTGTCACAATTTGGGCCCCTGAAAAATTTTACAAAAAAGAAGCATTCCACAACCTCCAAAAAAGCTTTTTAAGAAGGTCTAAGTTATGCATAGCCAATAATAATGCCCATTATGAACACTTACTATAAAAAAAATAATTAACAAAAATGATGTTAATTTTCTTTGTTTGATTTTCACCCCTTCAATTTGCAATTCTGTAAAATTACTGCTACTAATGTTACTAACATAGCATAAATTTGCTGAAACATATCGATTTATTTTTTAAATTAAAGTTTTACATGAAAAATAAAAACACTGATTTATGGCACCTGTGCCATTCGCGTTCATTTTTCGTTTTGATGCTCTGGCAGTAGCGGTATGAAATTTTCAGGGTATACTATCCATGAATGTAGGTAGTTTTTAAAATAAGTTCTAGAAAAAAAACACAGGCACTTTTTTTTTCACTGGAGGCTTTGAAAGTTGGTAGACACAATTCGATTCGTAAAACTTTTGTGAAAAATTATTTTTTTACTCCAATATGATAGGGTTATGACTCAAATCGGTATCGTAATTATAAAGACCGACTATTGAACTACTTCTAGAAAAAAAATCATGCAAGCTGGTCCAGTAGTTGGGCTGCAGTGAGGACTTTTATACTGAATTCCAGCTTCTTACAGGAAATCTCAATAGCTTTGGAGCCATTGATAATCGCTGAACATACATGGGGGTTGTGTCGATGGGTATTGAGGTCCCCCATCGATTGACTTGCGATGATCCGCCCCCCCTGTTACACCCTGTATAAAAAGAAAAAACTAAAATTCTGAACTCTACCATGTTAAAATCACAAACAACTATCAATACAGTACTTTTGCTATCTTACTTTTTATTTTTATTGACATGAAGTAATTCTTAAAGACGTATAGTTAAAGTGGGGCCCTGGAGCTAAGATCACGGGCTTCCGGTCTAGTTAGAAACTTAACATGTAGCGTTCGAAGTTAAGTTCAAGTAAAGTTTCACATGGAAGAAGGCAGTCCGGCTTAATCAGTGCCTGACTTATATTCCGTTAGAAGTTTACTTGTAAAGGGAAACCATGAAGCGGTTAAATATTGCGATTTCTTTTTTAAACAAGTTATTTGCAAGTACATACTTGGTTGAATTTTTTAACATAATATGTTACATACATAAATAGAATCACGCCTTTTTCCCAGAGGAGTAGACAGAGATCACTTCTTGCCATGTGCCACGGTACTGGCACACCACTTACGCTTTTTTTTTGAATTTACGGATATTTTTACTGAACTCCCAAAAACTAGTACTCGTAAAAAAATTATCTGCCATTCATTTTCAAATGCCGCCTTTGTAATATGATAGGCCTACCAATAGCTGAACAAATTAAACTCATATATTTAGAAAAACGGAAAAAATTCAACTGCCTCACCGCGGCCCGGGGATTCGAACACCCGTCCTTCCGGGAATCGCGCCCAGACGTGCATTACCATCACACCAGACCAGCAGCTATTAATTGAAGCCGTCGAATTTTTCCCGTATATGACCTGTTAGCCACAGGTGGCGCCATCTACTATCAGTGATACACACTGACAGCCGTAGACATCTCATTGCAGAAATGTAAACTACAGAAAATGATGACACACTGGCAATTAATGTAAATTTTAAATTTTTAAGTGCTAAAGCTTGCACTAGCTGTACTAATATTTAGAAAAACGGAAAAAATTCAACTGCCTCACCGCGTCCGGGGATTCGAACACCCGTCCTTCCGGGAATCGCGCCCAGACGTGCATTACCATCACACCAGACCAGCAGCTATTAATTGAAGCCGTCGAATTTTTTCCCGTATATGACCTGTTAGCCACAGGTGGCGCCATCTACTATCAGTGATACACACTGACAGCCGTAGACATCTCATTGCAGAAATGTAAACTACAGAAAATGATGACACACTGGCAATTAATGTAAATTTAAAATTTTTAAGTGCTAAAGCTTGCACTAGCTGAACTAATATTTAGAAAAACGGAAAAAATTCAACTGCCTCACCGCGGCCCGGGGATTCGAACACCCGTCCTTCCGGGAATCGCGCCCAGACGTGCATTACCAACACACCAGACCAGCAGCTATTAATTGAAGCCGTCGAATTTTATGATATTTCTATGATAGTAGATGGCGCCACCTGTGGCTAACAGGTCATATACGGGAAAAATTCGACGGCTTCAATTAATAGCTGCTGGTCTGGTGTGATGGTAATGCACGTCTGGGCGCGATTCCCGGAAGGACGGGTGTTCGAATCCCCGGGCCGCGGTGAGGCAGTTGAATTTTTCCGTTTTTCTAAATATTAGTACAGCTAGTGCAAGCTTTAGCACTTAAAAATTGTAAATTTACGTTAATTGCCAGTGTGTCATCATTTTCTGTAGTTTACATTTCTGTAATGAGATGTCTACGGCTGTCAGTGTGTAACACTGATAGTTGTTGTGATAGATGGCGCCACCTGTGGCTAACAGGTCATATACGGGAAAAATTCGACGGCTTCAATTAATAGCTGCTGGTCTGGTGTGATGGTAATGCACGTCTGGGCGCGATTCCCGGAAGGACGGGTGTTCGAATCTCCGGGCCGCGGTGAGGCAGTTGAATTTTTTCCGTTTTTCTAAATATTAGTACAGCTAGTGCAAGCTTTAGCACTTAAAAATTTAAAATTTACATTAATTGCCAGTGTGTCATCATTTTCTGTAGTTTACATTTCTGCAATGAGATGTCTACGGCTGTCAGTGTGTATCACTGATAGTAGATGGCGCCACCTGTGGCTAACAGGTCATATACGGGAAAAATTCGACGGCTTCAATTAATAGCTGCTGGTCTGGTGTGATGGTAATGCACGTCTGGGCGCGATTCCCGGAAGGACGGGTGTTCGAATCCCCGGGCCGCGGTGAGGCAGTTGAATTTTTCCATTTTTCTAAATATTAACAGCTAGTGGAAGCTTTAGCTCTTAAAAATTTAAAATTTAAACTCATATAACGTAATGTGAGGACTGAATATTTAACCCCTCATCATCATCATCATCATATACGTCCCCTCTGCTGGGGCACGGGCCTACCCTAAACTAGGGTGATAAGGCCTTAGTCGACCACGCTGGCCAAGTGCGGGTTGGTCGTCTACACAACCTTAGAATTTCTTAAAAGGTGTGCAGGTTTCCTCACGATGTTTTCCTTCACCGTTAAAGCGTCGAATGATGGTACAACCAGAAAATTTGGCGGTAGTACACTTTTCAAACAGATTTCTTTAAACACCATTAGCCCCGCCCACTGACCAATAGAAGAGCACTTGAAGAAAATCTGTCAAAATCCAAGCAAAAACGTTCCAATAGTAGGAGAGCTAGCAAGAATTTTTTGGTAGGTATTTGAGGCAAGCTGAAAACTTATCCTGTACCTCTCCTATTATATCCCAGCACGAAACTGCAGACCTGGCTGGTGAGTAGCGGGGCTAAAGCAAACCCCCAAAAATATTTTTCATCTTTTTATTTATAACTAAAAAATAAGACTCACTAAGACAATTATTTCGATGGAACTTCTTCCTGTCAGGTGAACTGACAAATTATATTTTTGGATTATAAAATATATTTTTAAATAAAAAATATTGGGGTTTGGTTTAGCCCCGGTACTGCTGGGTTTATGTTGGGATATAATAGGAGAGGTACAGGACAAGTTTTCAGCATGCCTCAATATCTACCAAAATTATTGCCAGCTCCTTGACCACAATTGGGCGGGGCTTGCTCTGACAGACGCGTAAGTGCCAAGCGATTGCTGATGGTACATATGCATGTCAAATTTGAAAAACACATTGGTACCTGGCGGGGTTTGAACTGGCGACCTCTCGCATGGCAAGCAACGACCTTAACCACTCGACCAACGGCGCTTTTTAACCCCTATTGTGAAATTATTCAATTTCTTTGTGCAGTACAATATTAATTTATGCATCATTTATTCAGCTGCCCACACATTTTTCACCTAGGGGTGTCATGTGTAAAAACTTACATAAATATAATTTATAATTTATTGTTTAAAATTATGGTAATTATTGTAAACCATGGTGGCTGAAAGTCTATATATGTATACAACTAAATAAAATTGAAGCTTCTGTTTGTAATATAAAAATAACGACTTTTAACGAAACTATTAAAAAAAATAAAAATACGAATCTCTATTGGGTAACAAAAACACAATTTCTTTTTTTTGCTGTCTATCTGTTTACTACCGCTTATCTCCGAAACAGGTGGGCCAATTTTGACGGGACTTTCACTAATTAAACGCTATTTCACAATTAGAATAGCCTATAATATAATAAAAAAGAAATCAAAAAGAATCAAATCTTAAAGAAAGGTCAAATCAAAAGTACCCGTAATCGACGAGCGTGCATGAAGAGGTTGATGAATGTGGATGAAGCGAAAGTGGTGTACCAGGACCGTAGCACATGGCAGGAAGTGATCTCTGCCTACCCCTCTGGGAAAAAGGCGTGATTTTATGTATGTATGTATAATATAATACGCTATTTGAATTCATCATTGCTGGCAAGACCATTTCCACAGACGGAGTCCTGGGCGGCGCTAGTAAATATATAAATTAATAACCGCTCAAACTAAATTATGTTTTAATTTCAAGCTATTAAATTATTCGGTTTACGAGACCTCAAGTGAACCACGTGAAGGAGCCAGTGAGAATGTAATTTGACTTTTATCACATTTCAGCGCATTATAAATCATTATTATACACATTATGAAGTTCCCAGTATCGCCGTCGAGTTGGGTATAATAATTAGCGAAGTTTAATAAGATTACCGTGTTCCTAATTGAAAATGTATCAGCGTTCTTAAACCGACAACTCGAAACACAAAATTGATATAAATTGCGATCCCCAGCTTTTCAGGGTTAATTGCTATAAACACTTAGGGTTTTGGACTATATACTCGTACATAATGGCTTATTATAATGAGTATACACTCTTATACATACATATTATGTCTAGGTAAAATTTGGTATCCTGACGTTTATAAATGGACATGAACTAGCTGACTCGGTGGTACAGTGGTTGGCCCTGGCTGGCGGTTCCAAGAGTCGAGGGTTCGATTCCCACTCACGAAAATTATTTGTGTGATGAATATCGGTCCGTCTCTGGGTGTGATTATATATTTAAGTATGTATTTATAAATATCTATGTGTCCATATCAGTCTCTGTCCTACCCAGTCACATAGTAAAAGCTCTACTTAGTTTGGGGTCAATTGTCCCGTCTGTGGAAATGTCCCAGATTAAATATATTTTTTATTTGTTATTAACATGTAAATAATTTACAACATCGCTTTTATTTTATAGTTTTGAGAGTTTCAATAAGCCTCCTTACTGCTCGATACCGGCACGTGGGTCTTTTCTCTCCCCAGACATACAGACAAATATGCTGAAAATAATTGCTTCGGGTAGGTACGAGTACTCACTATTGCGTTCATAAAGGTCTACTATAGATATAATTATGTTTTTCGTATATCATCCATATACCTACAGCAATCAATTAGTTTTTCATTATATTATTATGTGTTTTTGGATATATTATAAACTAGCTGTGCCCGCGACTTCGTTCGCGTGAACTACAGGATGTTGAATATTTTTTTAACTAAAAGTAGTCGTATAAATAAAAGTAATAAAAGTCCCGTCAAAATCTTTTCTGCCATTCAAGAAGTTAGTCAAACGGAAGAAACATTTAAAACAAAATCATTTTGGTTTATATCATCATCAATCGTTTACCGTGTAATAAATAAGTATATTACACAACATCACATTAACTGTTCTGATCCCGTGGTACGAAGCTTTAGAACTTGTTTTAATCAGAACAGTGGTATTCACTAAAATATTTAAATAGCATAACCAGACTCGGGACAAACAACGATATTCACCTCAGAAATATTTGGGAATAGAACCCACGACTCATTATGTGGTCTGTGAATTGGGATAAAAAGGCCAAGTGCACGACGGACTCGCAAAGCGCGATTTCTTTTTAGAATTCGCTGTGTTATAGGACGTTACTTTATTCTAAACTAGCTGTGCCAGCGACTTCGTTCGCGTTTTCCCCCGTTTTTACACATTTTTCATTGTATCTTTGCTCCTATTGGTTGCAGCGTGATGTTATATAGCCTAAAGCCTTCCTCGATAAATGGTCTAAACAACACAAAAAGATTTTTTCAATTCGAACCAGTAGTTCCTAAGATTAGCGCGTTTAAACAAACAAACAAACAAAAAAACAAACTCTTCAGCTTTATAATATTAGTATAGATTTTGAGATTCTGAGTTCTTCGCAGATGGTGGTTCCCTTTGCGAGTGTCAAAAATTGGCAGCATCAATGGCTGTTTCTTTTGATTGTGTTGGCTCAGCTGAAGGGACAGTAGACCTGAGTATTTGATGTAACTTTCAGTTTGATATTTCCTCCTTGACGCTTGTTTATTCTTTTCGACGTACGAAATCCTAAAATCTAAGTTTATAGTGAACAGCTTCCTCGCATTGAATAGATCATCTTCAAGTCATCCTAATTGTTCATCGATCAAAGTGAAATATAGGACGACCTATTCCAAAGCCAGGTAGCAGTCTTTATGGTTGGAGAGGAAAAAAGCGTCGATGGCCGAGTGGTTTAAGTCGTTGTTTGCTATGCAAGAGGTCGCCTGTTCAAACACCGCCACGTACCACTGTGTTTTTCAAGTTTTAAATTCATACCTATGTATGATTATTCGACGCTTTAACGGTGAAGAAAAATATCGTGAGGAAACGCACACTGCACACCTACGAAGACATTCTAAGGTTGTGTAGTCTACCAACCCGCACTTGGCCAGCATGGTTGACTTAGGCCCTATCGCCCCAGTTTAGGATAAGCCCGTGCCCCAGCAGTGGTGACGTATATGAGCTGATAATGATGATGATGATAGTTGGATATACTGTGTGCTTGAATCATGTTCTTTCTTAATCCCCGGCAAACCCCTCATTTTTTCCTTTCAAATGTAATGCTTTACCGAATAAAATATGCTGATGCTATACTTTTATATAGATTTTCATATTATGTTTAGAAATCGATATTGAATTGGTTTAATTTGATTGAATATTTAATATCCAGTTGGTGCACACAATGTATTAATCGTATTGTCTCCATCTCATCCTTTTTTCTGATACCAAACCCTTGAGGATTATATCAATCTATTTTTTGACAACCAACCTTCTTCAATTCGGTAATTATGGAAATTTTAATGCTTTCGTAAATATTGACAGCATAACAATATGTCAAGTAGATCACAATATTTTGTTAAATTAAAATAGAAAAAAGGCAACAATTAGAATATTGTCGATACATGTTGTCGATTCAGAACCCTTCTGGTAATTTACGTAATTTAATGGCACTCGAAATTTATCAATTCCAAAAGACAAACTTCACATTTTTGACGAATGGTATACCTACATACAAAATCCCATAATATAATATCGAAGTAATACGTAGAGCACAGTGCCATCTTTTGAACTACCAAAAAACTTAACACGTACCTACTCATGTTATAGACGGCATTTATGGCATGCTGTACAAAGCACGATGCCATCTATGGGTCATTTTATGAACAATCATGCCTCAACTTTAACGGTACAATTTTATACGAATTAAAAATACCTACTGAAAATAACGGTTTCATCTTGAAGTTTTTTTTAAATTCACCTGCATCGCATGGTTTCATGATTTTCACAAAAAAAGCAAAAAATTTCAGTTTAAAAATGTTGTAGGTACTACGAAGATTTGAACTTACGACACTGATTGCTTGACGATGAACCATACTTTCCATAGCAATAGGCCATACAGTCCGATACATTTCACGCGAAAATATCTAATCACTTGATCGCTGACAACGCGACCATTTCGTAAAAGAAGTAGTCCTTATTACCCTAAACAGAAGGTTCATCTTGGTGGATACTTTGTCTACTTATGGGCATCCATATTTTGTATTACCTACGTAGCTCCTGATCCCGTAGGAATTTGGAGATGTTTTATAGCTCAAACGCTTTATCAGTAAATGAATTTTCCTACGTTGAAAGAATTTTTAAAATCCGATAAGTAATTCCAGAGATATTACATGTACAATTTGCAACGGCTGGACCGATTTTGATAAAAAAGTAGCCTGTGTGTAACCTTAAATAATTAGCTTTATATAAGTGAAAGTTCCGTCTCATTTGATCCAGCCGTTCCGGAGATTAGCGAAAACAAACAGACAGACAGACAAAATTTTTTTTATTAGTATTTTTGGTATTGGTATCTGATATACATTCATACCTATTTAGTAAAAAAAACAAATTTAAACATTACAAACAGACACTTCAATTTTATTTATCTGTATAGAAGTAAAACACATCATGGTGACTCAAACTACCGACCTCCGAAATCTCACAGAATCAGGATATACCATAATGTTATTTGTAATAAAAACTATTCAACGTTATTCGTTGCGAATCAAACTATCCTTATACCAAATTGGATCAGCCCCTTTTCATCGATGGCTCCGAAGATTCCGAAAGTCTTAGCTCTATCACTGTCAAATCCTTCGATTTAGAAAGAGATAGGTAGGAGAGGATAGTCTTCAATAGAATAATCCGACACAAGTACCTATTTCTGGTTTTTCCGTCATATTCCATTGTATCTTTGCTCCTATTGGTCGCAGCGTGATGTTATATAGCCTAAAGCCTTCCTCGATAAATGGTCTCTACAACGCAAAAAGATTTTTTCAAATCGAACCAGTAGTTCCTGAGATTAGCGCGTTCAAACAAACAAACAAACAAACTCTTCAGCTTTATAATATTAGTATAGATTACCTTTATTTTGTCAGTGAAGTTGGATTATGGTCCCATTTAATCTAAATATTTTAATGAGTTGTATTTGAATATAAATGTTCATGTAAATGAAACATTTATAATTTAATGTTCTCCAACACAAATAAATAAATTTTGGACCGAGCCGGCTCTCTCAACGAAAGTTCTTTTTTTAATTTTTTAATTTTTGTGGAATTTGTGACAATGCACAAGGCAGAATGGCGGCGACGTGGTCCACAAACCGTCACGTCACGTTTCCCACAGAGGTGAAAAGTGGATCGCTGAAAGTGATCCCTGCCTACCCCTCTGGGGAAAAGGCGTGATTTTATGTATTATATGTTGTAATATTTGGATAATTTTACTTATTATATTTGATACATATTTAATTTTTTTGTATACAGAAATCTAACTCTACTTAAGACTATTTTCTATCCAACTTTGTTCGTATAAATTTGTTTGATGTACTAGTGACCCGCCCTCGCTTCGCTTCGGGTATATTATGCATAAAAACCTTCCTCTTGAAACCCTTTATCAATAAAAAAAAAACCATCAAAACCGTTGCGCAGTGTTAAAAATTTAAGCCTACATACATACATACAGACAGACGTGGGAAGCTACTTTGCTTTATACTATGTAGAGAAGATATTACGCTTTCATTTCAATCGTATACATTCTCGTAGAATATTATTATGTTATTCTTACGTATAAACTACAAATGTGTGATGTCATCAAAGACATAAATATCTCTTCCAAAAAATCCCTTCCGTAGTTTCATCAAAGAAAACATACATATATCCATAAAAACTTCACATATGTGCTTTTGGTAGGAAATATACACGTGCAAGTTGTTTTCCTCCCTCAAAGCTCGGAAAAGGTGAAATAATTGCTACAAAAACGAAGAGGTCGAGTGTGAGGACCAACGGCTTAATGTGTTTTCCAGCCAAAAATCTTTCAAGGTGAAAAATATTTTTTGCAAAATTTATAAGTTTTACGTTCAAACTTTCTTTGGTTATCACTATTAAACACATGTCATAGCTATTTACCATAACATTCACATAGAAACGCAAATATTTGTTTGTACCAAAGTGCTTTTCTGCGATTGATGGCACTTAGATGTATAAAAAAATAATTATATAACTATAATATTGTAACCGTTCACTCATTATTGAGAGGCATCATCGTCACAGACTAAATCAAATGCGTTATCGAGCCAAAGTACCTACTACGACATAGCTCGTGCCATGTGCATCTGCACTGAGTGTTCTTTTTTCAACTTTTAGTAAAAGAAGAAGAGATTTATAGGATATTTAGTAAAAAATAGTAAAATTTTATAGCATGGGGTCACAAATTTCTAAAACTTGATTTAAATTAGTTATGACCAAAAAACTGGAACACTCAATCCAGACGTTTCAGCAAATGTGCATATTCTCGATCTCAGAAAGTACTAACTCTGAGATAATGTTTTTTATGTTAGAATTTAGTAAAGAATTTCTTAAAACTTTTAAGAAATTACCAATTCGCTAGGGTGTCAGATTGCAGATTAGTGGCGGTCTAAAAGGATCACTCAGTTCAGCACTTGTCTGAACTGAGTGATCTTCAAAATGTGCGTATAATTGGAGAATTACTTAAATGTAACAATTTTATCTTGTAGTTTGACTCTTTCGCGAATTCGTAAAATAGAAATAACGGCTCAAAAAGCTTTACCTTGAAAAATAAACAAAAGGACATTTTTTTGAAACGTTTGAACTGAGTGTTCCTTATATGCGGCTCTACAGACTGATATAACCCTCTTCCATTGAAGCAGTTTAGATGAATGGTTTTTACTATTTTTTTACTAAAATATGTAATATCATCCGTCGCTATAAACTATATACCTTAAGAAAATCAATTTTTGTTTTGTACAGGAGGTTATGTTGTAGGGTGACCACAATTTATAATGTTTAATAAAAGACCTTTAGTCATATTAGAAAATGCGTTTTATTCAAGTAGTTATATTAGATTAAATAAAAAGTAAAAATAAAATGTAAATATGTTTGTATTTCGCTTATTATAGTGTTATAAAATGTCGACCCGTACATCTTTCTACATAAATATTTCTTCACCCCCGTAAGACAATTACACCATTATAAGCGAAATACGAACATATTTACATTTTATTTTTACTTTTTATTTAATCTAATATAACTACTTGAATAAAACGCATTTTCTAATATGACTAAAGGTCTTTTATTAAACATTATAAATTGTGGTCACCCTACAACATAACCTCCTTTACAAAAACAAAAAAATTATTTTCTCTTAAGGTATATAGTTTACAGCGACGGATGAAATTACATGTTTTAGTAAAAAATTAGTAAAAACCATTCATCTAAACTGCTTCAATGGAAGAGGGTTATATCAGTCTGTAGAGCCGCATATAAGGAACACTCAGTTCAGACGTTTCAAAAAAATCTCCTTTTGTTTATTTTTCAAGGTAAAGCTTTTTGAGCCGTTATTTCTATTTTACGAATTCGCGAAAGAGTCAAACTACAAGATAAAATTGTTACATTTAAGTAATTCTCCAACTATACGTACATTTTGAAGATCACTCAGTTCAGACAAGTGCTGAACTGAGTGATCCTTTTAAACCGCCACTAATCTGCAATCTGACACCCTAGCAAATTGGTAATTTCTTAAAAGTTTTAGGAAATTCTTTACTAAATTCTAACATAAAAAACATTATCTCAGAGTTAGTACTTTCTGAGATCGAGAATATGCACATTTGCTGAAACGTCTGGATTGAGTGTTCCAGTTTTTTGGTCATAACTAATTTAAATCAAGTTTTAGAAATTTGTGACCCCATGCTATAAAATTTTACTATTTTTTACTAAATATCCTATAAATCTCTCTTCTTTTACTAAAAGTTGAAAAAAAGAACACTCAGTGCAGATGCACATAGCTCGTGCCTCGTAGCAAGGCTACATGACACTAATGTCGTAGCACTGCTACGTGTAACACTTGTTTACTATGTCACGGGCGCTAAAACATAACTTGTAATAATTGTATTCTAACCAGGATAAATTTTAGTTTTAGTAGTTACATTTTCCAACAGATAAATGTCAAGAAGTTAGATAATATAACCACTTTTTGATGTGTATTTATTATTATTTCTATTCTATATTTTGTGTGTGTTTATGGCTTAGCCTTTACCGCAAGGTCTAAGTCTGTCTCAAGTAGAGCCTTAGGCTCATCGAATTGACAAAAGGCTTTACTTTGACGATACTTCTTTTGTGCCGGTCGCTCCCATGACACATTTTGCAAACAAAAATTCAATGATTGTTTTCCTTCGACAAACAAAGCGCGATGGAAAAACAACGGGCCTAAACCAATATTCTTGGAATGCCAAGTGACGAAGATTAAGGGTGAGGTATAGGTGAATAACAGAAATGTGATATTGTTTATGATTTACACGCCGGAGAATAGACTTATGGGGCCAGTGGGTGAAATTGAAATCATTGATGGGTTACATTTTATTTAAATAAATATCTGGGACATTTCCACACACGGTCATCTGACCACAAACTAAGCAAAGCTTGTACTATGGGCGTCAGAGACTGATATATATACATAGATTTTTAAATACATACTTAAATACATAATCACACCCAGACACGGAACAAACACCGATGTTCATCACACAAATATTTGTACCGAGTGGGAATCGAACCCACGACTCTTGGAACCGCCGGCCAGGGTCACTAACCACTGTTCCACCGAGCCATTTATTAGGAAAACATGTTTATATTAAACTTTATTTTAGTACAAAGAGACTTACACATTAAAGAATAGGTTAATTGCCAGTGGGTCATCAATTATGTTGTTTCTGTAATGAAACGTCTACGGCCGTATCACTAACGGATCATGACAACATATAATATGCGGGAAAAATTTGACGGCATCAATAAGCTGTTGGTTGGCGTAATGGTTTCGCACGCCTGGGCTCGATTCCAGGAAGGTGTTCAAAACCCATAAGTCAGGGGATACCAGTCACAACTATCTGTCCGGTGGTTGGTGAACGGTATACGGGTAAGCGACCCCGGCTCCTCGAGCTACTATCATCATCATCATCATCAGCCCATTACAGTCCACTGCTGGACATAGGCCTCCCCAAATGCACGCCACTTCTCTCTCTCCTCGGCCACTCGCATCCAGCTCCTACCAGCCGTCCTGCGCAGATCGTCACACCACCTGGCCTGCGGGCGTCCTACACTACGTTTACCGAGACGCGGTATCCACTCCAGAACTCGTCTACCCCATCGGTCGTCGGTTCTACGGCTGATGTGGCCAGCCCACTGCCACTTCAGCTTACTAATGCGATGAGCTATGTCGATGACTTTGGTTCTCTGACGGATCGCCTCATTTCTGATTCGATCCCGCAGAGAAACACCGAGCTACTATCGACTCAGTCCAAATCATCCGAGGCGATACTATCCTTCCTCCCCTTTTCCTTCCCCGTCATATATCCTTGCTAATCGTGGGAACGCAATGACCTTGTTTAAACAATGCACAAGACAGAATGGCGGCGACGTGGTCCACAACCCGTCACGTCACGTTTCCCACAGAGGTGAAAAGTGGACCGCTGGAAGTGATCTCTGCCTACCCCTCTGGGAAAAAGGCGTGATTTTATGTATGTATGTATGTTCAAAACCCCAGTCAACAGAGAAGCAATCGATTTTTTCCGTTTTTTAAAATAAGATAGGTAGGTGCGCTTAACTCTTTTTGCACTGTAGTTCTGATGTTTAATTTAATTACTATTACAATTGGTCAAACGCGTAACTAATAATTGGGGGACCAAGAAAATATTTTTGGAAAATCACCACCACATTTCAAACTTAACCGATTTCGAAATAATTCGAACGAAATTCAGTAGAAAGATTTGTCATAGAAAGGATAAATGAAAAGTTTCTAACTTTTCCTTAACACAATAATGAGGTCAAATATAACTAGAAACACCCTAAGAAAAGGATGGTACGCTCGTGCAAACTTCAGCACGAGTGAGCAGACGCCATATTGAAATCTTTCGCTTTGTTCAAATCTCCGAATGGATTCAACAACACACCCCATTAATATCGTACACTGTACCTTCAAATGGTATTTATTTGTTTTCATTCAACCGCCATTGTGGGGCGACGCAATTAATTTTAATTATCTTGCATCATTGCCGGATAGACGAGCAATTACAAGCATTGTGCACGAGTGAGCCATAGTTAACATAGCTTAGTAACTTTCAGTATGGGCTTGCAAATCAGGCTTAAATTATTAAAAAGATTCAGTATTGAGTAAAATAAAATAAACAATAAATATTTCACATCATCACATACATTAATCTGCTCCCGAGGTTAGTAGCTTACGCATTTGTGTTACAGATATCAGAATCAACAGTGGATATTATATAGAAAGAAGAAAGAAAGAAGGAAAACATTTATTGATCACATAAAATAACATTATTTAACGAACAAACACACATGCCGTAAAAGTGATCAACAGGTTCTGCCTCAGCATGTGCTGCAGCGGCTGCTAGGACGCTACAGCGCTGATATTCTGGCAGAACCTTTGATTAACAAAAAATACAAACACAAAAAACATAAAAATAAAATGCATAGAGACAAAGACTAAATTAATAACAGAAACAGAAGCTTTACACTAGTAGTATACAGGGTGTCCCAAAAAGTAAACACCCTGTGGGACATCCGAAACATCCCCATGTATGTTCCGCGATTTTTAATAGTTTTCGAGTTATGATTTTTTTTCTAAACTTTTGAGAATAATTGGCCTAACCGACTAAAAATATTCTAAAAAAAAAACTATTTGACTTTTTTGAGAAATTCTTTTTGCAAATCAATTTTCATGAGTTTTTCTATAATTCCTAAAATGTTTGTCTCCATAACTTATATGGAAGTTCTCAAATGATGGTACAAACTGAAAAATTATGTTCTGTATCTCTCTGCACTGTGTCGACTGCATTGTGAACTGGACCAATTAGTGGTTCGATTTATGACATAATTAGCACCATTTAGATGCAAGTATTGTCTTAAACACCGGATCTATAGAACAAAGACCGGTGAATGAGAAACTATTAAATGACTGGCTCTGTGGAACATTTTAGTCGTCCTGCCTGGCGGTTCCAAGAGTTGTGGGTTCGATTCCCACTCGGAATTTTATTGTGTGATGAACATCGGTGTTTGTTCCGTGTCTGGGTGTGATTATGTATTTATAAATGTCTATGTATGTATATCAGTCTTTGACGCCCATAGTACAAGCTCTGCTTAGTTTGGGGTCAGATGACCGTGTGTGGAAATGTCCTAGAGACTTTTTTTTTATTTTATTATATAAATGGCTCGGTGGAACAGTGGTTAGTGTTCTCGCCTGGCATAGTCTGTTCCAACAGTCGTGAGTTTGATTCCATGCCTATATTTGCAGCAAGAGCTCTCACCCCTTTTTTCCAACTGCAACCAATTACTCCAACTCCTCACGAATGCATGAACGAAACCATTTACTTTCGACCCCAGATCGATTACAGCTCGCACTGAACACACAATCACAGTTAACTACGACGGCAATTAGTGCAGTTCGGTCCACTTCGCCAAGAGAAGTGGTCCAGGGGACTGACAGGGCCCGACCTAGGGACTGGCGGGGCGCGTGAAATGTCCCAGACATTTAGAACGGGGTTCATTTCCACACACTGTCATCTGACCCCAAAGTAAGCAGAGCTTTGTACTTGTAGGGCGTCAGAGACTGATAGGGAGCAAGATAACGACACCTTCCGTACCCGCTTGTGTTTGCCACGCTGGCTGTCCAATGAATAATTATTATAAGGAAAAAGTACAAATTTTTTATGGTTTTGTACTATTTTGTTTGAGTATTATTATTCATTGGACAGCCAGTGTGGCAATCACGTAAGTGTACAAAATCATTCATAGAAGTTTGTACTTTTGTTATTATTATTTATTGTTCTTGTTCCTTTTGTTTCTTACTTACTTGTTTATGTATCTTAAAATCAATTCCGATGGTGGAATAATCCTCTTCTCATCTTTATTTAATTTTCTACTATCGGAGATAATTTGAAGACTTATATATTAAGAGAGTAATAGTAGTAGAACTTAAGAGTTCGTAAGACCATGTAAATGGTTTACTTTGATCCATTGGTAAAGATACACAAGGTCAATATAAGTATTTGTTTAAGTTTCTAAAAGCTAAATTTCAATTTGAAAAAAATCATGACCCCGCTTGAAAAGCGGGGGATGAATGAATACGAATTTTAGGAAATAGTCATATCCTGCTTATATTGTATAGATATAAGCAGGATATGACTATTCAAATATTTTGATAAGCACTGGGGTTGAAAAGATTTTATTTATTTGCCCTGGGAAAATTTAAACACGTCCCTGCCTAAACTGCGAACTTGGTATAACTCGGCCTGCGTAGTAAACGGTGAACATTAGCACGCTATTATACCGTGGCTACACTACGAATTACGGCGAAGATTTCTATTTGTGTCTCTGTCGGTCCACGTGGTGTAGAGCAAGATAGCAACGCGAATATTCGCCGCTGTTCGCTAATGTAGCCGTGGCATTACCAATAGAATCTTGCTGTTTCAATGTTTTTACAATATGCTAGGCGTAGGTAGGCCTACTTAAAAATCTAGACACTTGTTTAATTATATTTTTTTGAGAATAAATAACAAAAAAAGAACCGCCTTCAAAAACTCGACAAAAATTACAAAATAATACGAGTATAATACGAACATTTTTAATTATCTGGTTAGGAATTTGATATGTTTTTGAAGGCGGTACCAATCAAAATTTTGAGGACAACGAGGCACTATTTACTTGTCTGCATGAAAATATAAACGGCACCGCCTTCAACAACATATCAAATTCCTACCCAGATCATTTCCTTCTTTTGAATACAGTTGAAAATTGAAGACCTTCTTTTTTTTATGTAGGTTGAAACGTCGCTTCAACTAATTTACATTTTGTATGGTAGAATATTATAATTACCAAATAGACCATTTAAAATCCATAAAAAATGCCTATAATTATAAACAGAAGGACTTTTGATTTCGATTTTAAGTTACTGTTCTGAAAGCCGCATCAAAATCAAAATGCAGGATGTGGTTATCTTTAATTATAAGTGCAGTTAAGACGTTAATTCTATCTCATCCTTACTAATATTATAATTGCAATAGTAACTTTGTCTGTCTGTCTGTTACGCTTTCACGCATATAATGATGAACCGATTTAAATGAAATTTGGTACAGATAAGTACAGTCCAGAAGCCTGAGAAAAGACATAGGCTACTTTTTACCTTACTACGCTATAAAGAAGTAATGTTTTACCCGTTAAACGTCTCTCCGCGAACGGAGTCGCGGGCGGAAAGCTAGTTGTATAATAAAAATGTAATGCTGTAACTTATGTTGATAATCCAATAAATAAAATAAATCTTATTTTGATTTAGCAATTGCAAACGAACATACTTAAACTCTTCTCTTACAAAAAGGGAACATACATACAATAGTCAACTGTTTACTCCCTTTTTATACGATTATTAACAGTATCATTGGCTTGTATTTTTCATACCTCAGTGTCTCACATAAAAAGCGATTGGCCACCCTACCGGACCCTTTCCGGATTGTCCCAAAAGGTTTGTCCTAAGAGGCCAAGTGCAGGAATGTATGAACCCGTTATGGGAATGGGTTCCGCACAGGAAGCTATGGTTGGCTTATCAAGAAATGATGTCAGTTATAAGCGTAAGCGGATATAGAACTAAAAGCATTTTATGTCTTTACAGCTGATAGCATTTATTTTAACAGCACCATTTTATGTCGATGTCTTGATTAAAGTGAGGTATTATGATCATTATATTTTGGTACTAAAACAATATTAAAAGTAATAATAAATTAAATTTAACATTAGTTATCTCCTTAATGTCATGTAAATGTAAGTGCTAAATAAAACTTTATTCTATTTTTGTTTGCGACATTAGTTCACACACCAAGCCACTAGATGACGCAATGTATATAAACGCAAGCATTACCTATTAAGTACAGTACAACGTAGTTCAACGTAACGCCGCTAGATGGCGTTGCATGTATTGTGCATCTCGCAAGCGTTGTGTTTCCCGGATAGGATAAGGCCAGACCAGTATGAATAATAAAAACATTACATTGTTGTTTTATTACGATACAATAATTGTAGCTTCTTCAGTACAACAGATCAACCTTTAATGAACAATCCAGTGTAATGATGGGCCAACTCGGGAAAAACAGAACTCGAGTTAAAATCCACGTAACTCGGGTTGAACTCGAGTTACGTAACTCGAGTCCAACACGAACTGGCCATCCAGTCAGTCAGTAGTTTATTTCCAATTATTCCCTAAGCTTTTCCAATTTTTATCTGTTTCAATTCCTATGTATTGGGAGAGTTATACCTACTAACTAAAGAAGCAAAAAGAGTTATTTTTTGAAATCGGATCATTTTTGGCTCGAATTTTATAAAAAATAATACATATTTACTATCAACTAAATTATAATAGCAGTATTTTCTAAATCAGACTTACATTATGATTCAAGTATGTACATTTACGAGACCATAATTTTTTTGTAATCAGTATCAGATAACATAATAATTATTTTTGAAAATTATACAATTAGTTGTTTGTTATGAACGAATGAATATAGTGACTATATCATTTCATTCGTTCATAACATAAATATTAAATTTAAAAAATATTAAATTCATAATTAATGATCGGCAAACTTCGCTTCATGCCGGCGCGTTCTATTCGGTTTTCGAACTCGAGTTAGAGAGAATTCAACTCGAGTGGATTCGAGTTACGCCCAAATCGAGTTAACTCGAGTTAGGTACTCGAGTTGACCATCACTAATCCAGTGCAATTTTATTGTACCAATTATCTCCAGGCACAAAAAAGGGATATTACATTTGACTACTCTAAGTGTCTGTCAGATGGATCAATTTGAAAGCAGAAAGAGTACTTTACATAATATTAATTCGACTCATTAAAATAATAAATAAATAACTGCGAGGCCTTCCTTTTGCCCTTCGTAAAAAGTATTTTTCTATAAATAACTAAAGCATGTGTTACTCAGGGTGAATGTATTTTTTCTATGGTGATAGAATTTTATACAAATCTTTCCTCTTTATAATATTGCTAACTACCGTGACCGACTTCGCTTCGCTCCGGGTACATACATACATACATACATACATAAAATCACGCCTTTTTCCCAGAGGGTAGGCAGAGATCACTTCCAGCGATCCACTTTTCACCTCTGTGGGAAACGTGACGTGACGGGTTGTGGACCACGTCGCCGCCATTCTGCCTTGTGCATTGTTCTAAAAAGGTCATTGGGTACCTATATTATACATAAAAACCTTCCTTTTAAACCTATTAACCGCAATTTTATTTAAGTTATCTAAAAACCGCATCAAAATCCATTGTGTAATTTTAAGGATTTAAACATACATAGGGACAGACAGACGCGGGAAGCGACTTTGCTTTATTCTAGGTAAAAATGACCCGCCGTCGCTTCTCTTTGGGTCAATTTCACATAAAACCTTCCTCTTAGATCCGCATTAAAATTAGTTGTGTAGTTTTAAAGATTTTGGCATTCTTTCCCTACGTATGCTATATGTTTATTTTCAAACACTTTAAAATCTTATGTTACTCAAAAATGCTATTACTCAGTAAAATAATATTTAGATTAAATAAATAAAAAATACTAAAGTTGTTAAATAGATTTAAGTTTAAAATGTACCTACTTGAAATATTTATATTATGTAACTCAAATATAAGTCTCATGTTTGCAATACCTACCTGGTAACTAAGCTGTAAGTGCCTTATCTATATTCCACCTTTGTATGATGTACTAAGTGTAAGCAAATAAATGATTTGATTTGATTTTTATTTGATGGTGGCTAAATTTGCTACAGGGACAGAGAAAGCGACACTGTATACTATGTAGTATTGTAGATTAGTGTAGATGTAGATTCAAAAAAGCGAACAAACAAACATCCACATAATAGATATTAAATATGAAGATCTACATGAGCCTTAACAACTTTAGTACCTACATACGCTATCTCTCGCAACTTGACAAGTTATTGTACGATGCAGTTAATTCGTCTGAAGGGACCAAACACAGAGTCTGGGGGGAAGCGATAAACGAAGGCTCGTACCCACACTCTGTCGATTAAGATTATTGACAACTGGGTAAAAGTTATGTATAAAATACCTCTACATTATTATTATTGTATTTTTGAGTGTATGATTGTTTGATGTAGCTCTAGTGTTTTAATGTTTGTTTTTGTTCTTTTTCATTATGTTAATTTTTTTGGTTTTTTCTAGTTTTTAGATAATTTCTTATTTTGCAAATTTAAGTGTCCCTCCCAATCGCCGGGCTAACGCTGAAAATCAACGTCATGCGTAGGGCACGGCATGCTGAGTGAAAGCCTTTTTTGGCACATTCTGCTCTAGTTTTATGTTATTTTGTATTTCTATTTTTGTGACTGTGTGAGAATGTGTTAAACAAATATTTTTCTTTATATCGTATATTATAAACCTAAATATATCTTCACATACACAAAACATAATATTACACCGTGGAAGAGAATACACGTAGGATACATTTTTTTTTTTTTATAAGAGGCTAACAAGATGACCTCACTCCACCTGATGGTAAGCGGTAGTGAGATCCAAATATGAGGTCGACAGGCACAATAGACCATATTGAGCCTGTCGCACTCACCCTGAAAGCCGTGAAAAAGGAGACCACTGCTGCGGCAACAACGAGACAAGGCGTGGAGTCTCGCATTGGTATTGAGCTGTGCGGGTCCGAGTTGGCCAGTCCGCTGTGACAATGCCGCCGCTAAGACTCCACTGGTCCGGCGCTTGCCGCAGCAATGGTCCCTCCTGGCTCCGGTTCGTACAGTGCTGTTCCGGAACGCGACCTGACCGAGAGAGGCCAGAGTCACTTGGCGGGTTTTACGCAACTGTATGGTGGTAACAGCAACCGGTCGACAAAACGTCTCCCACCTGAAAGATTGAAAGATTGATATACATTCGTACATATGTCAATATATTTTTTTACTCTTGTTTATTGGCTAATTAATCTGCATAGTTTATTTTATTGTATTAAAGACATACACGTGGAAATAACAATCGAGAAGAGACATTACACAATACATTTTAAAGAACATGTTTCAAATAAACATAATTATTTTATACACCGTGGAATTTTAGTGGTTGTTTTGACGCAGTGAAATGATTCTATCTTAGAAGTACAATAGATTTATGCGATTTTTTTATTCAAATTAAAAAATACTAGTTTGACGAAAGAGATATAGTAAATTCGAAAGCACGCTCGAACCGCTTTATTACTTAGGGCGTAGAGCTTTTTTAGCTTTGAACATAAATTTCATGCGGCAAGCAGTACCTGGTTACGTCACATCACTTAAAAGAAATATGCTTCTCACGCTTTCGAGTTGAATATATATTTTTTTAATAATTGAAAAACAGTGTTTATTTTTTTAAGGAATAACTAGTAAAAATAAATAATAAATAAATATTACACAACATCACATACATTGATCTGATTCCGTGGTAAGTAAAGGGTGTCCCATCTAGCGTTTCGAATTTGAACTAACGATAATTTGACATTGGAGACGTCAACTGTCATCGGAGAAGTGTCACATATTTAGTAATAAGTCTGACATTTACGAAATGGGTCGCTATTCGCTTGAGGAAAGCTGGGAAATATTAAAAAATTATTTCCAAAGTGGTGAATCGCCAACGCAAACTGTGCGAAATTTGAAAAAATATTTGCCAAAAAAGATTTGCCATCGGAGGCATATGTGCGGCAATTCGTGAATCGTGTGCGCGAAACTGGATCACTGTTGGATAAAACAACACGTAAACGTCCATTTCCAGCAAGGTCAACCGAAAACATCGCTGCGGTGGAACAAAGTGTTCGTGAACGGCCATCCACATCGATTCGTCATCGAGCGCAAGAGTTGCACCTTTCTCGGTCAACTACGCACCGAATTTTGCGCAAAGATCTTGCCCTGAAGCCATATAAAGTTCAGTTGGCCCAACAGCTGAAGCCAATTGATCATCCGAAACGTCTACGGTTCGCAAATTGGGCGGAAGATCGTTTGGCCGAAGATGGTGAGTTTTATCGAAAAATCATCTTTTCCGACGAGGCTCATTTTCACCTCGGCGGTTATGTAAATAAACAAAACTGCCGTATATGGGGCACAGAAAACCCGCACGTCGTTGAGGAGAAACCGATACATCCACAACGAGTGACTGTTTGGTGCGGATTTTGGTCCGGCGGCATCATCGGCCCATTTTTTTTTTAAAATGATGAAGGAGCCGCCGTAACCGTCAACGGCGAGCGCTACCGCGCTATGTTAACTGATTGGTTTTTCGGTCAAATGGAAGAGTATGATTTGGACGATATTTGGTTTCAACAGGACGGGGCTACGTGCCATACAGCCCATGCTACGGTCGATGTTTTGCGCCCAATCTTCGAAAATCGCATAATCAGCAAAAATGGTGATGTGAATTGGCCTCCAAGAAGCTGCGATTTAACACCATTGGATTATTACCTTTGGGGAGCGGTCAAAGACGTTTGTTACGCCAACAAGCCAAGCACGATTGATGACTTGAAACATGAAATTGAAGTTGCCATTGCTGCCATAAGGCCGGAAACAATTGAAAATGTACTGAAAAATTGGACTGATCGAATAGGGTACTGCCAAGTAAGCTGTGGTGGACATTTGACCGAGATAATTTTTCACAAATAATGTCATGAATTATGCTTTCAAATAAATGTTTGATCATTGAAATCTATCGAGTCGTTCTTTTTTTATAGCCTTTTTTAAATTCGAAATTTTCCGTGAGACACCCGTTAGCTTAAGCACTTGTGTCACACATATCAGAAGGAACAGTGGATACACAAATAAACTTAAATAATTAAGTGTCGGGTGGGAATCAAACCCACGACTCTAGGAACCGTAGATAGTGACCATTGGTCACTAAGCACTGTTCCACCGAGCCAGTCATGTCGGTATGATTCGATAGAACTACTAAAGGCAAATCGTTCTGCTACGGGAAAACAACCACTATACGTATGTACAACATAGGCCCTAGTTTAGGGTAGGCTTGAGCTCCACTTTGGAGACGTATATGAGCTGATGATGATGACGATTCTATTTCATATTCGGATGAACAACTGGCATTTTGCTAACGACTGTCCATCCGCGCGCGTTTATATCATTAAACAATAGTCCAAAAACTTAAAGCGATGTTGGCAAAAAAGTAGTCCCATCAACTTATAATATTAAATTTAATATTATAACTTGTTGGTTTCCGTAATAAAATAAAATTTGCCTGTGAAAACTATGATTCCTCATGAGGAACATATTACCATCCGATCAAAGTCAAAGTCAATAATTATTTATTTACTTATATATAGGCATTTACATGCACTTATAAATCGTCAGTACACTATATAAGTAAGCGTCGATGGCCGAGTGGTTAAGGTAGTTACTTGCCATGAGAGAGGTCGCCAGTTCAAACCCCGCCAGGTACCAATGTGTTTTTCAAATTTGAAATTCATATCTACCATCATTCGACGCTTTAACGGTGAAGGAAAACATCGAGAGGAAACCTGCACACCTCAGAAGAAATTCTAAGGTTGTGTAGTCGACCAAACCGCACTTGGCCAGCGTGGTCGACTAAAGCCTTATCGCCCTAGTTTAGGGTAGGCCCGTGCCTCAGCAGTGGGGACGTATATGGGCCGATGATGATGATGACACGAAATAAGTGATTCTACAAACGGCTCGGAACGCTGATTCTTCCGAGAAGACCCCAGAAAGAAAATCGATAGTTATTATTTTTAACCGAATATCATTTAACACATCAAATGACAAGTTTGGAGGAGACCTTTGCCCAGCAGTGGGATGACAGGGGTTAGTAAAAAAAATCACTGAACATCTGGTTCTTCCCACATTTTCCCACAATAACTCTGGACGTGAAAACATCTTATTCATTACAGCGGTATGTCAAAGAAACTCGACACGGCCCAGTACATAGTAATCAAGGGCCGTCTATATAAAATTGGAGGTATATATTCAAGGTTCAATAGCAAACGAATACGAAACGTAACGTATACGTGTAAGAGTCAAAGTCGTTTGGCCGTGGAATAAACAATTTCAATTATCTTTTTCTTTGGTGGCGGTTACACGAAATGATTTTTTGTATCATATGATTGTTAACAAAATGTTATACCAAAAATATGAGCGTTAAGCTCACCATGATTGACTCATCATCATCATCAGCCCATATACGTCCCCACTGCTGGGGCACGGGCCTACCCTAAACTAGGGCGATCAGGCCTTAGTCAACCACGCTGGCCAAGTGCGGGTTGGTTGACTACACAACCTTAGAATTTCTTCGTAGGTGTGCAGGTTTCCGCACGATGTTTCCCTTCACCGTCGAAGCGTGGAGTAATCTGAAATAAAAATTTCAAATTTGAAAAACACTATGGTACGTGCCAGGGTTTGAACTGGCGACCTCTCGCATGGCAAGTGTATACTGGTGTTCTTCAAATTAACAGGTCATTTGGAAGAACCGATCCCTCTTTAAGATATGTGACCTAAAAGGTATGTCAGATATTGATTTCATTTCAATAAATAAGTTTTATGCCAGAGATGAACTCTTAAACACACCTTAGAAAACTGTAACTGTCCGGGATATTTACCATGTTGTTGTGGATATTTACAACATGGTAAATATCCCGGACAGTTACAGTTTTCTAATGTGTGTAACCATGACAGTTTAAAATCTTAAACACACCGTGTAAAGACCACTCAAAAGCCAGTTTCTGCGCAATTTTAGCGAAATCTGAAAGCCCTGCTACTAAATGTCTCGAGTCATTTTCCTTTTAAATCTGGCGCTAGCAATATCAGGCGTTGGCGTGTTTGTATAGCGGTGAATGCGGCTACGGTGAAACTCAGGGGCGGATCGTCCATATGGGCTGTTTGGGCTGCAGGCTAGGACCCCGTAGATGTAAGGAGCCCCCAAGTGGTGAAGTCCACACCCGTCATAATCAAGTTTGGATTGGCAATATGAGTGCATACGTTCTATAAGCTAATAAGTTAGATAGGGCTCCGTTCCTTTCAGCTCAAGTTTTTAGGAAGTCACATTCCGCCCCTGGTGAAACCACACCGCTATTTTGTGGGAATATCGATACTTTAGCTCAATTTATATTGTGTGAAAAGCCACATTTATCAAGTTAAGCGTAAAGGCACCATCGATACAGATGCTTTCTAGTGTTGGTGCCACAGTATATACCCATTGTAAAGTCTGTCAACAATTTTAGGCTTTTCTTTTTTGTTATATGTTTTGAGTCAATATTGTTTTTTGTGTATCTTGCCTTGTTGTTGTAATATTTTTTATCTTAATGGTTTTTATTCTTATGCCAAAAAGCATCTTATGCAAATACTATGACAAATAACATATTGTGTAGTCAACCAACCCGCATTTGGCCAGAGTGGTTGACTTGACAGACGCGAAAAGGTTAGGTAATAAATTAAAGTCTTTCTACATAGTTCACTGTTAAACTTTCATTATTATTCTCTCACTCGGAACAAATATTTGTGTGACGAACATCAGTGTTTGTTTCGTGTCTGGGTGTTTTATTAAATATATTTAAGTTTATTTGTGTATCTACCGTTGATCCTTATTTATCTCGTAACACAACTGCTTAAGCTACTTCAATGAATGTGATGTTGTGTTATATTCATATTTATATCCGAATTCCGCGCTCCAGCAGCCAGCGTTAATTTACTCAATTTCAAGTGTTGCATTTGCACACAACCAAAATATAACACTATTAATTCATTCCGAATACGAAGCTAAATGGGAACAAATCACTGACGGCTCTAGACGTCAGCTTAATCCTGCTCTGGCAAGTCCAAATCACAAGTTCAAAAGCTTACATTCACTCACTGTGCCTGGCGACCCCGTTGTTTGTTACTGAATTTCGTAGACAAATCGCTTTCAACGATGCTAGTTTGTTAAGGTGAGGTTAGCCTGACTTGTTTGATAAGTATAATAGGGTAGTTGCCTATTTTTTTTTTTTTGATATAGATGGTTCACACAATTGCAAAGGTGCTGTTAAAATAATGGTTTAGTATTTGGAAAAATCCCCGAGATATTACAGTTTCATTTGGGCGAGCAATAGCACATCATTTGGCCGAGCTCAAAACGCTTCATACAAATGTCGCAACACACTATGACGTCACACTGTGTAATACTGTATGCATATCGTATAAACTTTGTTTAGCAGCTATATCAAATGTTGCGTTTACGAATATATTTACATAGTGAAAGTTACTACTAATTTTGTAGTTTATAAGATGGCAAAGTATTTTTGAAGAATTTTCGCACTTTTGTAATGGACTTTCCCAACAACTTCAAATGTCTGTTATTAGTCTCATTTTGTCAGAAATTTTAATTTCAATTTGACTAATATTATAAATTTTCCCATATCTTACTGTTAATTCTAAAATTGCATGTTAAATCAGACTTAGGAAACTACCCTATTTTTTTATCTAGCCTATAGTGTCCCACTGCTGGGCAAAGGCCTCCCCAACTCTCTCCATTTCTGCCGATCTTGATATTATGTGACCTAAAATGTATGTTAGATATTGATTTCATTAATAAATATTAAATACTAGCTGTGCTAGTGTCCGCGTGGAAAAAGAGACTTTGAGCATCATTCACCCGCGCCTGCAAACGCACAGCAAGCGCTGACTGGCGCGATCACTAAATAAAAACGTTCCTCGTGAGTTGTTCTTTAAATATTTTTTTTTTAAGATAAATCAAAGAAAAAAAATTCTTTCATACATGTAAAATCAGGTTACTTAAGCCCTAAGGAGTAACATTGCCCACCCAGGAAACATCGCCTTAATCAATCAATTGCTAAAACTGATGATCATAAAAACATACATACATACAATCACGCCTTTTTCCAGTAGGCAGAGATCACTTCCAGCGATCCACTTTTCACCACTGTGGGAAACGTGACGTGACGGGTCGTGGACCACGTCGCCGCCATTCTGCCTCGTGCATCGTTTTAACAAGGTCATTGCGTTCCCACGAGTAGCGAGGAGGAGGACGGGGGAAGGAAAAGGGGCGGAAGGATACTATCGCCTCGGATGATTTGGACTGAGCCGATAGTAGCTCGAGGAGCCGGGGTCGCTTACCCGTATACCGTTCACCAACCACCATCATGAAAACAAATTGAATATTAATCCTGTGCTATAATAAAAGTCAACTCTTTTAAAATTAAAATTTATTTTTTCGTAGGTGGACAATGTTATCCCCAATGTTAGTAAACAGACATTACGGTACATAAAAAACAAACTGTCCAGCTTAAAAATATTAGTCTGTACTAATTTCAACTAAAGGGGCATTCCATGCCAAGCGGACAAGTAAAAAATGTTGATGCTTCAGATTTCAATAATATTTTACTATGTTATACCTATATAGATCCTCAACATATATTATGAATATTTTTACTCTGTGATATATAGTTATAGATTTAGAGGCTAATGAAGTTTTGACTCTACAGCAGGAATGCACTATTTGTAGTCCCAAAAAACAATATTTATTATGTAAAAAATTAAACTTAATACATGAATTTCATAGTTTAGTTATTGAGCTTACTTTTGACATTTTTAGAAAATGTTTTTTTTATTTTTTTGAAGAAAAAAAATTGATTTTTATTTTTTATCCTCGATTTTCTCAAACTTGGACCACTTTAATTTTTATTATTTTTTTTCCTAAAATAGCTCATAGTATGTAAATAATCCTTGCCAAGTCTCATAATGGGCCCGGGAGTAGTTTAGGAGCTAGACCAGTTACAAGGCCGGAGCGCAGCGGTAGGCGCCGTGCCGCGCCTGCCGTCCGTTAGTAACAGTTTGCAGAAACATTTGATTTTATAAATAATCAATTGATTTTTCTTAAAAACATTAGTAATTCAATAAACAACAGGTTTATTTACATATTTTTACAAGGTTATGAGTCTTAGCATTGCTGGTGCGTTTTATAATAACACCCTGAGCTGGACAAAAAAACGATAGCTGTCAGCAAAACCGCACTGAGTAATGATGTTACCTTCTGTAATACTCTCTTTTAACTGTCTGAAATATTGAGCTTGCTGGTCTGCGATATACGCATGTGGCTTCAGCAGTTCCAAGGCTGTGCAAAGGCTGACGAAATCATCGGAAGGAAGGACTTGAGTGGCGATGGTGAAACGATCTGTTTGCGACTTCTGTGACAATACCCGGTACAATATAATATGGGTGTTTAGTGTTTACCCGTGGCCCCATTGGGTCGGCCCATTAACGGGTCCACGGGTAATTTTGAATTCCCGTGGTCCCATTGCGTTAGGGATTGCTCTCTGGTCTTATAATTTATCGATAAAAAATGTTAACCATTAACTAAACATAAGTTTACTTGTTCAAATTAAATTATTGCATTCTTAAAAACAAATACATATTTACACCCTAGAAACAATAGAGAAGTAATGATGAATTATCTTAACATTTCTAATGCGTGTTCGACTGATATTTCACCAGTTATTCATTCCATTAATAAAACGTTGAATTCATAACTGATACATGAATGGAATTCGAAGAAGTAAACTTATGTTTAATCAAAATGTGAATCAAAATTACCCGTGGACCCGTTAATGGGCCGACCCAACGGGCCACGGGTAAACACTAAACACCCATATATTGTACCGGGTCATCATCATCATCATCTCCGCGTTTTCCCGGTTGCATCCTTGCGGAGCCCGGGGTCCGCTTTCCTACTTCTATCTCTCCACTTCGCACGGTCTTCGGCATCCTTCACGGAGAGTTTGTTAGCACGCATGTCATCCACTACGACGTCAAGCCAAGCCTTCTTGGGCCTTCCCCTTCTGCCGGGACCTGGCGGTAGCGACATAGCTAGACACTTGTTCCCTACGTAGTTTGCCGGTTTCCGTAAAACATGACCGTACCAACGTAGGCGGCACTCTTGCAATTTGTCAGCGATGTCTCGGACATGAAGGCTGCCGCGAATACGGGAGTTATTGACGCGATCTGCTCGCGTAACTCCCGACATCCAGCGCAGCATCTTCATCTCCGTGACCCGCAGTTCCTGCTTGTGCCGCTCAAGTACTGGCCATGCTTCGCTGCCATATAAGAGAACAGGCCTAATGATGGATTTATAGACCTGTCCCTTCAGCTTAACCGGCATTTTAGGGTCGCAAGTGACGCCGCTCACCTCCCGCCATTTGTACCGGGTATTGTCACAGAAGTCGCAAACAAGTCGTTTCACCATCGCCACTCAAGTCCTTCCTTCCGATGATTTCGTCAGCCTTTGCACAGCCTTTGGAACTGCTGAAGCCACATGCGTATATCGCAGACCAGCAAGCTCAATATTTCAGACAGTTAAAAGAGAGTATTACATAAGGTAACATCATTACTCAGTGCGGTTTTGCCGACAACTATAGTTTTTTGTCCAGCTCAGGGTGTTATTATAAAACGCACCGGCAATGCTAAGACTCATAACCTTGTATAAATATGTAAATAAACCTGTTGTTTATTGAATTATTAATGTTTTTAAGAAAAATCAATTGATTAATTATAAAATCAAATGTTTCTGCAAACTGTTACTAACGGGCGGCAGGCGCGGCACGGCGCCTACCGCTGCGCTCCGGCCTTGTAACTGGTCTAGGTCCTAAACTACTCCCGGGCCCATTATAAAACTTGGCAAGGATTATTAACATACTATGAGCTATTTTAGAAAAAAAATAATAAAAAATTAAAGTGGTCCAAGTTTGAGAAAATCGAGGATAAAAATAAAAATCATTTTTTTCTTCAAAAATAAAAAACATTTTCTAAAAATGTCAAAAGTAAGCTCAATAACTAAACTATAAAATTCATGTATTAAGTTTAATTTTTTTACATAATAAATATTGTTTTTTGGGACTACAAATAGTGCATTCCTGCTGTAGAGTCAAAACTTCATTAGCCTCTAAATCTATAACTATATATCACAGAGTAAAAATATTCATAATATATGTTGAGGACCTATATAGGTATAACATAGTAAAATATTATTGAAATCTGAAGCATCAACATTTTTTACTTGTCCGCTTGGCATGGAATGCCCCATAACCTAAAAATGAATTCCATGACATCACATAAACCTTATTCCGTGCTTAGGCTTAAACCCTGTAGTTACGAATATCAAACTCATTAGCAGTATGCACTAATCTTCTTTCTACTTACACACTCATATAAATAGAAACGAGTTGCTGTTCGTTAGTCACGCTAAAAATCGAAAATGGCTGGACCGATTTAGCTACTTTAGGTTTTAATTTTTTTTCTATTATGTATAAGCGTCGATGGCCGAGTGGTTAAGGTCGTTGCTTGCCATGTGAGAGGTCGCCAGCTCAAACCCCGCCAGGTACGGTGAAGGAAAACATCGTGAGGAAACCAGCACAACTGAGAAATTTTTCAACGGTGTGTGAAGCCATGTCAGAGGCCTATGGGCGGCTAAAAAACTCTGACATCAGGTTGTTCATCAACCATACGATAAGAGGAAGATTATGTATAAGTATTTAATAAACTTTTAATTATGTCATTACTTATAGTAACATAGTATTAGACTACCTACAAAATGTCACTTACGCCTTTTTGGCCGGAATCAGTCGAGTCTTCTGGGTAACTTAACTTTAACTTATGGCTCATTGCCTTTAAAATTTTACAAATAATTTACACTATAAATGCCGCCTCTTACAGCATTTTAGCTTCGAACATTTATACCGTGTGTAGTTGTTCTCCCGCAGTCAAATAATTCTATCTTTGTAGTGAAATAGATTTATGTAGTTTTTTTTATTCAAATCAATAAAATCAGGTTTTATGAAAGCGCTAAATGAAACTCGAAAGCACGCTCGAACCGCTTTATTACGTAGAGCTTTTTTAGCTTTAATCATCAATTTCATGCGGCAAGCAGTACCTGATTACGTCACATCACTTAAAAGAACTATCGCTTTTAACGCTTTCGAGATGGACGATATTTTTTTTGAATAATTAATAATAATATTAAATTTTCGTTCATTCGATAGTATAAAAGGTAAATCGTTCTGCTATGGTAAAACAACCACCAAAATGTCATGGTGTATTAAGTAGGTATTTGTTTCGATTCTCAGACCAAAACGGGACAAGATTTTAGACTTTCGCGTTCCATTACACTAAATATTAGTCTTTATGGGTCTACACGCGTTATTAGGAGTAGCAAATTACATAGCTCGCGACCACGATTGGTGTAACCCAGTCGAAACGTCGGGCAGTAAGTAGCTATGTAATTTGCTACTCCTAATAACGCGTGTAGACCCATAAAGACTAATATTAAGTAAAACGGGACAAGTTATTAATACTTATTCATTTCATACGAATTACGATACCACTTTACCTGTATAATTCAAAGCAAAAAATACATGTAGCAGAGCAATATTTTTTCTTCTCGAAAATGTCTGGATATATTACCTTCCCTGGAGCGTTACAAATAAAGGTATGATGCCCTTACAAGTATGAAAAGGCAAACGATATAACATGGGTACAGTTACAGTTGTCACGAGTTTAGGTAACTGTCTGTTCGATTTTGACACTTATTTCCAATACATAAGGACGGCACCAAGTCCAAAGTGTTGAGTCGGACGAGCTGCCCACTGTACACTACATAAGTCAACCGTAATACAAGTTAAGGTTATATTATTGTAATTAGGGTTCCATGTCCCATGGACCCGATAAAAATTATCTTTGTACGTGATGTAAGATTTGATAAATATCTAGGGTTTTGAGTCTTGGGTCTCGATTACTATCTTTGCTTAGGTATATTCTGACTGCCTCTTTAGTATTTTCATAGAAAGCGCGACCGAGAGATCCCGATTCGAGTCTGGGGTCGGGCAAAATTTGTGAGTTTTTCTGTTAAGAAATAACACAGCCTGGAGTCAAGAAGTTGGTGGATGCACGCCCGTATCTCGGAAACCACGTTAAGCCGGTGGTTCTGCGCCTGAACTCTCATCGGTCATGTCGCATTGCCCAGAGAGTGCATTTATGTTTTCGCGTACATTTGTGCACTATAATTATGTCTGCGCAGTTGGCTGATCTCCGTTGAGATTGGCCGCCTTGGCCGAAACCGGTCGGACGCCTTATTATATTCTGGCTGAAGTAAGGTTAATTATAAATTAAGCTCTCAACCCGCGACTCCATCCGCTTAAGTTTATGGCGAAAACCATAACTTCTTTATTCTTTTTTCTTTATTCAATGTTAATAGCGCTTTACCCTTAGCTCAATTCTAGGCTGTGTACGACAAATCTGTTCAGTAGTATTATTGTGAAAGTGCGGCAGATTTTTCATACATACATACATATACATACATACATATACATACATACATTGTATTTATTACTGCCATGGAAATTCCTTCTTAACAAGTGGTTGAGGAACCACTGATAATCTTACTTTTATTGTAACTGACGTTTATTAATCGAATTTTAATAGCACACAGTTAAAAGCATATTTTGTATGCATGCATATACTAACATCTTTTGAAATTTTTATACGTTTTGAACTTAACCAAATATAGATCGTGCATCCGTGGATCCTAGGAAGCTATAGAAAAGAAAATATTCATTAATAATTTTAAAGTTTAATAAACTGGTTAAGAGACTATGGCGTCACCCTTTTTGGACACAGGATAATAATAACTATCCTATAGGTTTTTTTGATTCATACTTTTTTTTCTTGTACGGAACTCTTTTCCTAAAGCAGAAACTCTTTACTAACCGTTTTATTATTAAGTGCTATAACTCCAAGCGATGAAAATGTGATAGTTAAATTTTATACGTGTACCTGTTTTTGGAGTAAAGAGAAAAAATAGACGATACGTACGTACTTAAAATTAATACGAACTTATATAAACTACTACTTAGTTAGTTTGTTTATAAGTAAATGAAATATAATTCGTTGGTCTTATGAAAGCCGGGTCATGTGAGTTCTTCAGTTAAAAAAATACTCAGCCCGGAGTCAGGAAGTTGGTAGATGTACACCCGTGCCTCGGAAAGCACGTTAAACCGGTGATCCTGCACCTGAGCTCTCATCGGTCATGTCGGATTGCCGTCTCACCGAACTTTGAGGGTAAGAGAACAGAGCAAGGGCTTTCTATGCCTTAATGGCACGGGGCAGAAAAGACGAACTGAACTCTTGGTCCGAGCCACCAGCGCCTGCATTGTATGTGGATAGCAAAGCTGACCAGCACGCGTTGTTCGCGAGTGGAATGGGGAGGGAGGGATTAGTTGTAATATACGGAACTTAAGAAACTCGAATATAATATTAACCGGGTGAAGTCATTTATCACGTATAACTATGTATGTATTATTCCCTTATTAAGGGAGGCAAGTCTTCGTCACGGAAAGTTGGTTGATTTTTTTTTTTTTATAATAAGCTAACAAGATGACCTCACTCCACCTGATGGAAAGCGGTAGTGAGATCCAAATATGAGGTCGACAGGCACAATAGACCATATTGAGCCTGTCGCACTCACCCTGAAAGCCTGCTTAAAGAGGAGACCACTGCTGCGGCAACAACGAGACAAGGCGTGGAGTCTCGCATTGGTATTGAGCTGTGCGGGTCCGAGTTGGCCAGTCCGCTGGACGGAAGGGCCCCCGTTTCTACGGGTCTCCCAGGCCGGCGGGCTGACCCGCTCCGCCCGCACAATGCCGCCGCTAAGACTCCACTGGTCCGGCGCTTGCCGCAAAAATGGTTCCCCCTGGCTCCGGTTCGTACAGTGCTGATCCCGGAACGCGACCTGACCGAGAGAGGCCAGAGTCACTTGGCGGGTTTTACGCAACTGTATGGTGGTAACAGCAACCGGTCGACAAAACGTCTCCCACCTGATAGTAGCCTATGACCTTTCTTAGGCTCTAGTTCAGTAATTTTTGCACTTAGGACGATAGGTTTTTTTTTCCTAACGGACATTCGATGATGGCTTTGAGTAGCCTCTTCATCGTCACCGGACTTGCGGTGGGGCGGATGGCTCTCACCCCTAATACGATAGGCAGACAGAATAAATTTCACATATACACCGTGAAATTTTAGTGGTTGTTTTCCCGCAGTAAAATGATTCTATCTTAGTAGTACAAAAGATGTGTGCAGTTCTTTTTTGGTAAAATCAATAAATGCCGGTTTTACGAAAGGTTTAACCGTAACTCGAAAGCACGTTCGAACCGCTTTATGACTTAGGGTGTAGAGCTTCTTTAGCTTTAAGCATCGATTTCAAGCGGCAAGCAGTACCTGAATACGTCACATCTTCAAAAACAACGATAGCTTCTCTCGTTTTCGAGTTGGAAAATTATTATGCTGAAAAATCGAAAAAAAAAAAATTTTTCTTTTCGAGGAATAATTTGCATGATTCAATAGTATTACTAAAGGCAAATCGTTCTGCCACGGGAAAACAACCACTAAAATTTCACGGTGTATAATGCAAGTAACAATTGTCTACTAATTTTTGCGTAAAAAGAGTCCGATGGGGATTCGCTGACGCATTAGATCTGGCCTTCGAATGCGGTTTCTGGCCACAGCTCATCTGTCATTTCCCGCTTGTCCGGCAATCTGCTCGCTAAGCGATAATTGGTGCCTCAGATAACTCGATTCGTGTGGCCGAATACTGAGCAGATTAAGTTTGATTTTTCTATCGACTCTATGAGAAAAATGAAAAATTCGCGTGAACATTTCACATTTTAAATTTCACCTAGTCACTTAGTATAAAAACAATCTCGCCTTACAAAAACTCTTTCGATGATGATGATGTTGGCATCATCATCACCATCAGCCCATACACATGCCCACTGTTGGGGCATGGGCCTACCCTAAACTAAGGCGATAAGACCTAAGTCAACCACGCTGGGAAAGTGCAGTTCAGTTGACTACGCAATTTATGAATTTCTTCGTTAGAGTGCAGGATGCCTCACGATGTTTTCCTTCACCGTTAAAGCATCGTACATATGAATTTCAAATTTGAAGAACACAGTGGTACGCAGTGCAATTTGAACTGACGGCCTCTCTGATACCAAGCAACTAACTTAATCACTCGGCCATCGGCGCTTTTTAAAACTCTCCAACGTCAGATCTAATTATACCATCGAAGATAAGGAAAGATAAGCTCAACATTTAGCCTAGTAAGCTTTTAAGCTGGCGCTTGGTTTGGGCACGATAATGCCGAAATTAATAACCAGTGGAGACATGGGAGACAGGCAGGAAACAAGAGTCGTACAGAAAGCGAGGCTGAAAAGATATTAGAGCTTAAGCCCATGAATCCGTCGGTGGAGTTGTTTACGGCAGGCGGTTAAAAGTAGCCTGTGACTTTTAGTCCTTGTCCTGCGCCCGATCTCTCATCGGTCATGTCGGATTGCAGTCTCACCGAAATATGAGAGTAAGGGAACAGCGAGTGCACTTGTGTTTGCGCGCACACTTGTGCACTGTTATATCTCCGCAATTGGCTGATCTCAATTGAACTGACTGCAAATCGACGCACAGACTAAACAGCTAAACGTAGGCACTTGAAATTTGGAAGAGCCGTAGCTTAGGTATCGTAGAGGGGTACTAAGAAATGAATTTCGGAAATTCCTACGGGGACGGGAATTAGAGTGAAAACCCTTTTGTATGAAAAATCAAACCGCTTAAGTAAGACGCTTGAAATTTGGCATGCAGGTACTTTAGTAAACTTAAAGCTTTGTTGCAACAGGATATTGCAAAAATTCCACGCGAACGGGAGTTATTGGGAAAAAACTTTTGTATGTAAATTCCTTTAGTCCACGCAAACGAAGTCGCGGGCATAGCTAGTCTTTTCTATATCCGCCACGCGTTTTTAATACCATGGCAATCCATTTTGCGGCAAATTTGAATGACGACTTCCGTCCGAATACGAACGCAAATTTACAAATTCAATTTAAATTTTTCAATCGCGTCTTCTTCGCATCGCTTTCTCTGTGCCCCTTCCCATAGCAGAAATAAGTAGCTATTAATGAATTTTAATTACCTACCGCGACCACGGCTACGGTCTCGCCCTACTTAACCTCCTACGCCCATGAGATTAATCACTACTTTGTTCTTACTCTACCCTTCCAAATAGCCATTTTGAACTTGTCAATCTGCGGTTCTGAACTAACATGAAGGTTTTAATGCTCGATCAAACAGTGTTTTAGGCGTGATATCGACAGTTCGAAATTAACGCTTATTTCCACGACATAAAGAACGAAATTTAAGTGATACATATATGTATACTGTACAGTCGACAGCACTTTAGTCGTATGTTTTCTGATATATTTTTTTACTATATATCATTTATTGACTAGTTGACTGGCTCGGTGGAACACTAGTTAGTGACCCTGGCTGGCGGTTCCAAGAGTCGTGGGTTCGATTATCACTCGGGACAAATATTATGACTGATGAACATCGGTAATTGTTTCGTGTCTGGGTGTGATTATGTATTTAAGTATGTATTTGTTAATATATATGTATATATCTGTCTCTGACGCCCATAGTACAAGCTCTGCTTAGTTTGGGGTCAGGTGACCGTGTTAAGAAATGTCCTAGAAATGTATTTATTTATATGCTCCTCTATCTTGATTGAAATCTTTATTTATTGCCATCAAAACAGAAAAGACTTGGTAGAACTTTTGACATTCAAATAAATTTATAACTTTTTTGGCCAACCTACAAAACCTACGCCACAGTCATGAATTACTTACATAATTTTAATTTCGTAATTTCCTCTTTGCTGAAACGCATTTAGCATACCAAATGCCTTCCGTCCCTCTCACACTCACGATAATATTAAGTAACCACGAAACTGGAGTATTCCAAAAGTTGTAACAAAATTAGAAAAGTTCCCCACAAAATTAACGGTGGCATACAAATTGAATTACACAAGTGGGCCTCATCTTTAACTTGAAGGGGATTTTTCCAATTAATTTTAACTTAAACTCGATAAATCTATAATCCTTTGATTAATGGTACTGTTTTGAAGAAGAAAAGAATTGTAGAGTATCAAAATCATCTTTTCATCTATACAAGTAAATAAAGTGTATGTGTCTGTTTGTAATATTAAAATAACGACCTTTCACTAAATGGGTATGAATCTTTATCGGGTACCAGAAACGAAAACACAGTTTGAAAAACATTTGCATGTCTGTCTGTTTGTTCCCTAGTCTAGTGTTTCGACGGTACTTTCACTAATAAATAGCTTATTTTACAAGGTATATACATTTTAGGCTATATTAATAAATCATTGCTGAAACATTTCTACGCGGACGATATCGTGGGCGGCCGCTAGTTTGTAATAATACCAATATGTCCACACATTACGACGAGAGACGCGAGGTTGATAAAACATTTCACTTGAAGTTAGATTGATCCGTTTTAAATCTTGATCGAAAAAGCGTCGATGGCCGAGTGGTTAAGCTCCTTGCTTACCATGCGAGAGTTCGCCAGTTCAAACCCCGTCACTTACCACTGTGTTTTTTAAATTTGAAATATATATAAATACGATTATTTGAGTGGATGACATGCGTGCCAACAAACTCTCCGCGAAGGATGCCGAAGACCGTGCGAAGTGGAGAGTTAGGAGTAGGAAAGCGGACCCCCGGCTCCGCAAGGATGCAACCGGGAAAACGCTGAGATGATGATGATGACGATTATTTGAGTTGGTGGTGGTTTATTGTTGTATGACCACAAAAATACATCATCATGACTCTGAAGATGAACAACTTCAACTGTTTAGCTATGGCGATTATTGAGATGGAGCCTGGTGACGGACAACAAATTCTTGGTAACATAGTATCCCGTTTTTACATCCAGCCTTTGGAATCCCATAAACATACATTTATTGGCAATCATTTTTCAGTAAAGCCTTACGTAATTAGGTACGTTCGGGTCTAAATAATAATTGAGCCGATTCTATTCTGAGTTTGTAATTGGAACAATTGTCAAGGGCCTGTTGATATTGATAAATTCGTTTGTACTGCCAAAAGTGAGGCGGATCTAAATGAGATTTTTTCTTTTGATGGACAGAAAGATGGGATGGCATTACCGGTTATTGGTTACCGATTTTCCGATGAAATATCGGTTTTCGGATGGAATGAATTCCAACATCCCGTTCGAGTACCTACTGGGCGATCAAAACATGAAAATGACCTCTGGAGAAAGCAAATTTTGTGTAATATCTTCCAAGTGATAAATAACTTTGAGCCATCAATCACGGCTTTCATGTCATTTGCTTATCTAATGGACAGTTACTTTATCTTTCTGTTATATTTTGTTATGAGTTCTCAAGCAATGATGTTATGAAATCTTGTTTATTACAATAGATTGCTCGTTTAATATTTAGTCCGTTTAATAAATTAATAATCAAATTAATATATTTTTTTATTAAATTTAAATCAAAAGAAGCAAATATAAAAACAAAGGTACTACACGCTTATGTTTTGTTTAATTTTCAGTTAACTCTACTACGAAAAACAACGTATTTGTAGTTACCACAATTTTGAACCTCAATTTACTAATAAAAAACGAGGATCAGTATTTAGTATTTATGACTGGCCAATTTGGACCCGCACAGCTCAATACCAATGCGAGACTCCACGCCTTGTCTCGTTGTTGCCGCAGCAGTGGTCTCCTCTTTAAGCAGGCCTTCAGGGTGAGTGCGACAGGCCCAATATGGTCTATTGTGCCTGTCGACCTCATATTTAAATCTCACTACCGCTTTCCATCAGGTGGAGTGAGGTCATCTTGTAAGCCTTTTATTAAAAAAAGACGTGTGGCACTCGGAGACTGCCACGGTAAAGCTATTGCATAGCATCGTCCGATTTCGGAGCAGCTCGTCTCGATTCGTGCGAGTTTCGTAGAGTCGTACAATACGTCTAACCGCACGCACACAAACACCGTGCCGAAGTCTACCGAACTGAAACGACGTTAGACGATTGTGAGGTTTTTTTCGTTACGAAATTTCTTGGTTCGGTCGCCGCGCTCAAAGCCCGCGATAAAAGCTATGCAATAGCTTAAAAAAGAACCGTAAATTTTCGATTACTTCCGATTCCGGTAGCTCTGAGTTCTGAGTAAGTAAATAATTGTACTCTTTGTATGAGCGTTGTTTTTGTTTCACGTAGACCCATTGGGTGTAAAATTACTTGTTTTCAACTTTTAACAATTCGTCCTATCGAAGTGTGTACTTATGGAAATGGACCGTTTTGATGTTTTTTTTTTTTGTTCTTATTTTCTTTTAACAACCGGGCTGTTGATAGATGATGTTTCCATTGTTTCAAGCACTTATTTTTTTAATTACTTGTACTTATAAGGGACTTTTATGTGCCTACAAACCTACAATATGGCGGTTCATCCTTATCTCTACATCTAATCAAATCATGTACCAAGTTGTGTTCTATGTTTTTTTTATTTTTTTATCTCCGTACGTTTGTGGTCAATAAAAATTGTATCTTTTCTTATCTACATCTATCTATACTCTATACAACTAAATAAAATTGAACTGTCTGTTTGTAATATTAAAATCGTTGTTTACTACATGGGTATGAATCTATAGCGGGTACCAATAACAAAAACACAACTAGAAAGATTTTTGCCTGTCCGTCTGTCTGCTTGTTCCCGCTGATCCCGAAACGGCTGGACCAATTTCGAAGGGACTTTTACAAAGCCAATTTTACAAGGTACATTATTGGGACCGTGCGAAGTGGGTGGAGGGAGAAATGGCGCTGATTGTCAAAAACGCATGTAACCTTATGAGATGTCCGTTGTTATTACTAGCGGCGGCCGTTGGTACTCATTTCACTCCATAAGATTTAACGAAAGAAACGCCACCAAAGTGAGGGCAGCACCGTCGTGAACGCTCCCAATAGGCATTTTTAATTTCCACGCGGACGAAGTTGTGCGAAGCTGTTAGTTATTTAAATAAAGTTATAAATAATTAATCAGGATGAATGTACGGAAGCAATTTCAACTATGCATATTTTAACACTTTTACGGAAGGCAAAGTTAATCTAAAGCTTTTGGTTTTAATTGCCGTCTCGTTTGAGCACAAACCTTCGCAAAATGCCAGCTTAACTTTACATGTAACTAGAAAAAGTTACAGACAAACGCGAGGACCTACGGCCGCTTCCCCATTCGAACCCATTCGGCAGAAACCGTAAAATAAAAGATAAAAAACCGGAAGAGTGCGACTCGGACTCGGGCGCGTAGGATCCGTGCTATATTTAAATAAATAAATAAATAAATATATGGGACATTTCCACACACGGTCATCTGACCCCAAACTAAGCAGAGCTTGTACTATGGACGTCAGAGACTGATATGCATACATATATATTTATAAATACATACTTAAATACATAATCAAACCCAGACACGGAACAAACACCGATGTTCATCACTGTAAAAGATTTGTCCCGAGTGGGAATCGAACCCACGACTCTTGGAACCGCCAGCCAGGGTCACTAACCACTGTTCCACCGAGCCAGTCAGTTTAAAAGAACACTTTAGTTGTATGGAAGACTTCTAACGTTTATTTTTTATTTGTTATAATGGCAACACAAATACAGCATTTGTGAAAATTACTGTCTACCTACTAACTAACTGACTAAGGCCTTATCGGCCCAGTTTAGGGTAGGCCCGTGCCCCAGCAATGGGGACGTATATAGGTCTGATGATGATAATGATGACTGTCTACCTGTCATGATTCTTGAGATACAGTCTGGCGACTGAATGACGGACAGTCAGACAGACCAACAAATATACATAGAGACGGACAGACAGATAGCGAAGTTTTATTAAGAAAATACGGTTTTTACCCTTTACATATTAACATGTTGGTGACAAACTGACGGACAGTCGGACAGAATATCACATGTGTGTGATTTTAAGTACCTAATATAAGTTGAATTTTGTAAGCAATATTGAATTCATTTATTAGAAAAGCAGCACTTGCAAGTTGTTGCAAACGCCATGATCACGGGTGGCGCTTGCAACAGTGTCGAAATATCGGGATCTCATCAAAACAAAACCTCATGGTAAATATCCTGGACATTTACAGTTATCTAATGCGTTTAACCATGACAGTTTAAACTTATATTATATTAATATATATTGTTATTCGTTGTGTTCTTGTTTATGTTAATAATGTAGTCAATAAACGATTTCTTCTCTATTTTTCTCTAACTCCTAGTAATAGGGTTTTACCTTTTGATAAAGGATCGCTAAAAACGCCAGCCCGCCCCAAAAATCGGGACATTGCAATCTCCGCACGGGCTTACCTGAGCTGACTTAAACGCAGACTCACGCCAGCTTAATCATACCGGGGTTCGTCGCATGAATCACTAACGAGTTTTCTTTATTGTAACTCTTTCCGTATGATATTTTCTACGGTACCCTAGGTACCGTATTTTAACAGAAACTATGAATTAAAAGCTATTTATTTTTATAACTGAAAATGTCCGGGTTTACTATTTTGTATTGTTTTAATGAGCTCCCGATATTTCAACAAAACAATATGTAAATTGACAAATATCCCGGACATTTTCAGTTTTCTAATGTGTGTAACGACATACATGACAGTTTAGAATTATATATTTATTTTGGTCTACTGGGTTGCAGGGACGCACCAGTCATGGTTACAAACGACCTGTTGAAACGTCGGGTAGTAAGAAGCTACATAGATTTTTATAAATACATAATCACATCCTGACAAGGGTTCGAACACCGATGTTCATCACATAAATATTTGTCCCGAGTGGGAATCGAACGACTCTCGGAACCGCCAGCCAGGGTCACTAACGACTGTTCCACCAAGCTAGTCGAGTATACATCGAGTGTAGATCCATAATGAATAGTTTTTAATGGAACCGGAACGTGTTAAATCATAAAAAGCTATGAATTTTAAATGACACGAGCTCTTTTTATGTTTCCCTTGAACTCAAGCCCTGTGAAGACAAGTGTGATTCCTAAAGAATTATGTTTGAAATCTTATTTCAATCAGGCTTTGTCCGTAAAACTGGTTACATTTATTTGAAACTAGCTTTCCGCCCGCGACTTCGTCCGCGTAGAGTCGTTTAACGGGTAAATAGCCTTTCCTAGGCTCTGGACTATATTTGTATCAAATTTTGTTTAAATCGGTTCAGTACTCTATGCGTGAAAGCGTAACAGACAGACAAACAGACAGACAGACAGAGTTACTTTCGCATTTATAGTATTAGTAAGGATTAATCACACAAACTAACTGTGTTTTTCAAATTCTAAATACATATTATACGATTCGAAGCTTTAACTTTGAAGGAAAACATCGTGAGGGAAAAAATATCACAAACAAAAAAATTAGTCGTACGCAATCCAATACAAAATCCTCTAAAATAAATCCTAGAACAAATTTCCTATATACCGAATTTGCTTTAAAGGAAGTGATCCACCAATATTTATTTACAAAAGGCTGAACGAGCAACAAAAAAAATCAACTGAAATCCGAGTGACATTTCCTTGACATCGCAGAGGTCAATAAACATCACCGAAACAAACCAGGGCAAATATCAAATCTCCATGACCATGTCTATCCAATAAAGACAAAAACTTTATCATAAAGCCCTCCCCAAAGATGGAAATAATAAATCGAGCCTATATGAGTTCGCGGCGTTAGATCATGCGCCCACTGGAGAGGCGGTTCAATAAATATTATAAACATTAAATATTACACAACATCGCATACATTGATCTGATCCCGTGGTAAGTAACTAAAGCACTTGTGTTACGGAAATAAGGATCAACAGTGGATACACAAATAAACTTAAATATATTTAATAATACACCCAGACACGGAACAAACACCGATGTTCGTCACACAAATATTTGTCCCGAGTGGGAATCGAACCCACGACTCTTGGAACCGTAGATTTTGAACCTGAGTCACTAACCACTGTTCCACCGAGCCAGTCAAAAGGTTCAATATATGCTTATATTAGTTCATACACGACATGACGACTTTTGACTAGGACAAAGATAATCCATTTTACTTTTTGAAATCATACGAGCTTATACCATACCATCTTCAGACCGATAAGTCTACCATATTTTCAATTGAAACCTTTAAAGAAGATGATCGACAAATTCATAACAGATGGTGGTGTTTCTGATTTCCGTCACACAAGTGCTTAAGTTAATAGGCGAGACGACTAAAAAAATATAATTAGTCCGTTATTTAGATTATTTAAAAATATTGCACACGTGTTTTTTATTTTGTTTGACAAACAAGAAATTATGAAGATATAGTGCTTAAATGTTTCGTGTGACGTCACTATTAGGTAAAATTTTTGCGTAACTGTGACGTCACAAGCCCCCACTCCAGAAGTTTGATAAGCTATAATTTTGTCATTTTTCAATCAATTGAAAAACAAAAAAATACGTGTCCCATATTTTTGTATAAACTAACTTACGGACTAAATAGAATAATAAGATTTTGACCCAGTCGTCACGCCTATTACCACGGAATCAGATCAATATATGTATGTCATTTTGTGTAATATTTACCATCATTATTTATCACTAATTAAATACTATTATCGATCGCCGGGCTAACACTGAAAATCAGCGTCGTGATTTCGTAGGGCCGCGGCATAATGCTGAGTGAAAGCCTTTTTGGCACATTCTGCTTTAGTTTTAAGTCTTTTTATATTTATATTTTTGTGACTGTGAGAATGTGCTAAATAAATATTTTTCTTTCTTTCTTTATTATAGTTGTGTCAAAGACTCGCTGCCCGCGGGGACTACGACAGCTTATAGTCTAAAATATAAAACAAAACTTACCTACTATTTATAGTTCTTAATCTACGTGCTATATTACTCGAAGACTCATGATATCCTCTCATGGATTCAGATATTTGGCTTCATATGTAACCATAAATGTTACGCTAGACCAAGAAGAAAAAGTCTTGTAATTGTATTTTATTGCTTTCCCAGAACGAATATACAAACGTACAACTGTGTGCTACTAACCATTTCTTGCAAATAACCTATTTTTTTTATAAAGAGACTCTGTAACGTAGTACGTTATTTTCCTAATATTTTTTCTTATTTAATTTAATTAAAAAAAAATAATAAAAAAGACAGCCTTAGACTATTTGGTATCCATTGCAATAATTTATTGATTGTTTATTATTTAATTTATGTATTGAAATTAAATAAGAAAAAATATTAGGAAAATAACGTACTACGTTAAAACTCTCAAGATGACCTCACTCCACCCGATGGTATGAGGTCGTGAGGTCCAAATATGAGGTCAACAGGCACAATAATTGAGCCTGTCGACCTTACCCTGAAAGCTTTCTGCTATTTCACGCCCCGCCTGAAGAGCCCGGGATTATATGAGGGAGGGAAAACATGAGCTGGAAGGGCGTTCCATGCCTTAATGGCACGGGGCAGAAAAGAGGAACTGAATCTCTTGGTACGGGCCTCCAGTCCCCTCCAGTCATGGTATGTGGATGGCAGCGCTGACCAACACGTATTGTTCGAGAGTAGAATGGGTAGGAACGGACTATAAGTTGAAACAACTCTTCGGAGCACTCCCCATTACAAAGACGGTAGAGAACACTAAGACCGGTAAAGTCTCTACGCAACTGAAATTGTTCCAGGGCTATAGATACCTCATCGACACAACTATAAATAAATGTATGGTGGGCAAACTAGAAACCAACTATAGGGATGTGTTCTTACATCTTTACTGGCTCGGTGGAGCAGTGGTTGGTGACCCAGAATCACTACCTACAGTTCCAAGAGTCGTGGGTTCGATTCCCGTCCGGGATAAATATATTTGTGACGAACATCGGTGTTAGTTCCGTGTCTGGGTGTTTTAATAAATATATATTTTACTATATTTGTGTATCCGCTGTTGATTCTGATATCTGTAACACAAGTGCTTAAGCTACTTACAACGGGATCAGATCAATGTATGTGATGTTGTGTAATATTTATTTACATCTTGACTTCGGTATATTTAATAACGTTTGTGACAGTAGCCTGGTTTAATCAGAAATTGGACCAATAACAAGCGGCACAATTAGACCAATAGCAACGAGTTCCGAACAACAATTTAATTTCGGTCCTTTGATCGCGCTTTGTATCGAAAGACAAGTATTTTATTACATCCGAAAGATCCCACTTCAATGTAGCTACTCTTTATACTTGTAAAACATTCTCTCAAAGTACAAAATGATGTTCCAATTTTTAAAATAATGTAAGCTATTTCGTTTGAAAATGCTACGATTCTTATTGGTTGAAAATCTTTTGTCCGCTTTTAGTATTTGAAGATTTATAGTTCTTATAATGTTGTAAGCTGTTAGACAGATCTCTTTATAGATTAAATATACCTAGTATGGGTCTTGACATGATAAAGATAGTGGAAATAGAAAATACACCTTGAAATTTTAGTGGTTGTTTTTCCGTGGCAGAACGATTTGCCTTTAGTAATACTATCGAATGATGCAAATTATTATTTGAAAAAAATCCGACTCGAAAACGAAAGATGCTAACGTTCTTTTTAAGATGTGTGACGTAATCAGGAGTACCTGATTACGTTACATCTTAAAAAGACTTTAAGCTTATAGACTTAAAGCTAAAGAATCTCTACACTCTAAGTAATAAAGCGGTTAGATAGATAGATAGATTTTTTATTTGCTTTTTGTTCGAAAGTGCTTTCGAGTTTACTGGACTGGACATATTTATAGTGCACAAGTGTGTGCGCGAACACAACTAAAACCTCTACCCTCACTCTCAATTATTTCGGCGAGACAACAATCCGACAAGTTATTAACAGTTGAATTTACGACTTAAAATTATTTGTAATTGTTCTTAAATGTACATGTGTTAATTTTATTGCCAGCCGTTGCTAAATTGGCTTCATTAATTAAACTCGCTCCTTGTAATCTGATTTGTGTCAGAATTAATTTACTGCTCAGACTTGTAAGTTAAGATGAGAATCTTACATGTTAGATCGGTGGAGCTTAAATGGTACGTAGAGTGTGCCAATTAGACTTCCTATTTTGTGTCTAATTAGGTAACTTCGTGAGGATTACTTGTAATGAAAAACTGAAATTCATATGTTGGTACGTACATATGTGAATGATGGTTCATTCGACGCTTTCACGGTGAAGGAAAACATCGTGAGGAAACCTGTACACCGGAGAGATTTTTTCAACGGTGTGTAAAGCTATGTCAGAGGCCTACGGGCGGTTTAAAACTCTGTCACCAGATTGTTCAACAACCATACGATAAGAAGAAGAAGACTTGTAATGTTTTTTAACGCTTACGCAAAACTAGCTTTTGAATAACATGACAGTGATCTAAACAAGTTACTTGAACATTTATACAACTAAATAAAATGGAAGTGTCTGTTTGTAATATCAAAATAACGTTCTTACTAAATGGGTAGGAATTTATATCGTATTAATAGATGTAAAAGAAGCGAAATTGGTGTGCCAGGATCGTAGCACATGGCAGGAAGTGATCTTCGCCTGCCAGTCTGGGAAAAAGGCGTGTGTGTGTGTGTTTTATGTATGTATATACATACATACATAAAATTAACAACACATATATATGTATGTATGTTCTTAAGATTTGCGCTTAGCAACACATTCAGTGATAAAATTTTATTATTGTGCGTTCGCGTAAATAATAGACAATACTACAAATTTGTACTTTACACTACAATAAAGAATACTGTATGATGACGATCGCAATTTTTTCCTAACTAACATACAATGATGGCTACTCCAAGCCTCATCATCATCACCGGAACTTGCGGGGAAGCGGATGGCTCTCACCCGGTAAAAAAGATGATCGCAAATCCAACCCTGTCCTGCCGCAAACGATTGAAAAGTTCCGTCGTTGTGTCGTGTCTGAAAGGACAGGCCCTCACTCAGGGAGACATACGTCACTCAGGCCGGCTCAAACATCGACTACAAACAAAAGTGGGTTATGTGTTTTATCCAAACGCCACATAGGTGACTAAGGCTGTATGGCTCGAGCAAATACTCGGACCCGTCGATATTAAAATGTGCGTGATTGTGAGCTAGGGTTGAGTTGAAGAAGGTTTTTGAGAACGTTAAATAAAATTGGGTTTTAGCTAAGAACCAATCTAAAGACAGAGACAGACACAGACCGTACATATCAACTCGTAAGGCGTCCGACCCATTTCAGCCATGGCGTCCGATCTCAATGGAGATCAGCCAAGTGCGCAGGACATATAATAGTGCACGCAAACACCAGTGCACTCTCCATTCCCTTACTCTTATAATACAGTGAGAGGGCAATCCGACATGACCGATGAGAGATCGGGCGCAGGACCACCGGCTGAACGTGCTTTCCGAGGCACGGGCGTTCAACCGCCAACTTCCAACTCCGGGCTGAGTAATTTCATTACAGATAAATTCACACAAATTTTGCCCGACTCAGGACACGGTCAACTTCTCGGTCCTTACGCTTACTACCAATATACCAATGAGGCAGTTAAATTACATAATATTCTATCTTCTTCTTATCGTATGGTTGATGAACAACCTGGTGTCAGAGTTTTTAAACCGCCCGTAGGCCTCTGACATGGCTTCACACACCGTTAAAAAATTTCTCAGGTGTGCTGGTTTCCTCACGATGTTTTCCTTCACCGTTAAAGCGTCGAATGATGGTACATATGAATTTCAAATTTGAAAAACACATTGGTACCTGGCGGGGTTTGAACTGGCGACCTCTCACATGGCAAGCAACGACCTTAACCACTCGGCCATCGACGCTTTTATATAATATTCTATGAATTCTATGAATTAATAGTTTCAAGAAATAAACTCGTATCAAGGATCACCAACCCTATAAACAGCTGGCCGAACTCCGCACCGATTGTCCGACGGACCCGGTCTCAACGAGCAATATCGAACATTCCATTGGAAAGTAGAACCGAGGGTGTGTACATGCAGGGTTATTTTTATACTAACGAAGTGAAATCAGCTTTTGTCTGTGTTTGCAGTTCCGTGGAGGTATTTGACCACAAATCTGTGTTTCACCAATTTCGGAAAAGGGGGATTACAGTTTTGCGTTTTTTTTTTTTTATAATAGTCTAACAAGATTACCTCACTCCATCTGATGGTAAGCGGTAGTGAGATCCACTTTTGAGGTCGACAGGCACAATAGATCATATTGAGCCTGTCCCACTCACCATGAAATGAAGGCCTGCTTAATGCAGTTTCACGCCCCGCCTGAAGAGCCCGGGATCATGGGAGGGAGGGAAAACATGAGCTGGAAGGGCGTTCCATGCCTTAATTACACGTGGCAGAAAAAAAGAACTGAACCTCTTGGTCTGAGCCACCAGCGCCTGCGTTTACATTTATCAAAAAGTTTTCAAAAATTGATACATTTTGAAGGGAAGGAGGTTTTGATGTAGTTTTAAAAAGTAAGCAATCATTATTTAAATACATACAAAGACTTAAATGAGGAGTACCTAATGATTACTCGACGCTTTAATTGTGATGGAAAATATCGTGAGGAAACCTGTACAACTACGAACAAAATTCTTAGGTTGCATAGTCGACGAACCCGCACTTGGTAACGTGGTTGATTAAGGCCTTACCGCCCTAGCTTAGGGTAGGTCCGTGTCTCTGCTCAGCACTGGGGGCGTATATGGGCTATGATGATGACCTAATGATTAGATCGGAGTTGAAAAATATACACGCAAACCAACAATTCATTAATGTTTGATTAGTTTCTTTAAGCAATTGTATCGGAATCATACCAAAGTTATATCACTTAGCTAAGTGAAGTCATTAATCGCGTTGTTTATAGCTTCTTCATTTGCAAAGTCGGTTAAAAGTTACTTTTTCTCCATTTTAGTGCCCTCGTTCGACTATCTGTATCCCAAAATTTCACTTAAAATCAGTTCAGTTGTTTGGGCCGACTGTCGAACAGACTAATTTCACATTTATATTAATATTAATACTAGTGGCCCGCCCTTGCTTCGGTTCTGGTGTATTCTACTTAATAACCTTCCTCTTCAATCCCTCTATCTATAAATATAAATATTACACAACAACATATACATCGATCTGATCTCATGGTAAGTGGCGTTAGCACTTGTTACAGATATCAGAATCCACAGTGGATACACAAATATACTTAAATCTACTTAATACACACCCAGACTCGGAACAAACAGCGCTGTACGTCACACAAATATTTGTGCCGAGTGGGAAGCGAACTCACGACTCTTGGAACTGTAGGTAATGAACCTGGGTCACTAACCAATGTTCCACCGAGCTCGTCTAGTAGCTATAAAGAAAAACAATCAAAATCCGTTGCGTAGTTTCAAAGATTTAAGCATACATACAGACAGACGCGAGAAGCAACTTTGCATTATACTACGTAGTGATAACAACAGGAAGGATTTCGCTTCTTACTTTACTTCCATTCCTTACATTCTCTCTTCCTACAATAGGAACCCTTTCACGTCTCAAACGAGTTTACTACTCGTCATAGGCACGTTCAGGCATGTCAATGCAATACCTGTCGTAAATAACATGCCAACGTGAACAGGTATGAACTATGCTGGATCTAGGAGTCTAGTCGGAATTGCATAATCGCTTTCACTGGGATAAGTTCTTAATGAGACACTTGTAGGTAGAGTCTTAGGATAGTGTATTGCATTAGAGACAAAAAAGCGTCGATGCCTTTAGGCCTTTACTTGTAAGTACTATCAAGTCATGCTAGTAAAGTTTTGAAAAATAAAGATTTTTATTAAATTTTACAATTTTTGAAAAAAAAATATTCTCGAAAGCGTGAGTAGTGATCGTTCTTTTAAGAGATGTGACGTAAGCAGATACAGCTTGCCGCATAAAACCAATGATTAAAGATAAAGATGCTGCTAAGTAATGAAGCGGTTCGAGCGTGCTTTCGAGTTCGGTTTGATACTTTCGTAAAACTGGCTTTTATTAATTTTAATATTTAAAAAAACTGCACATATCCATTGTACTAGTAAAATGGAATAATTTTACTGTGGGAAAACAACAACTAAAATTTTACGCTATATACAGGGTGTAACAGGAGGGGTGGATCATCGTAAGTCAATCGATGGGGGACTTCAATACCTATCGAATTAACCCCCATGTATGTTCAGCGATTTTCAATAGTTCCAAAGTTATTGAGATTTTTGTGAAATTTTTGTAAGAAGCCGGAATTCAGTATAAAAGTCTTCACTGTAGCTTAACTACTGGACCTGCTTGTATGATTTTTTTACTAGAAGTAGTTCAATAGTGGGTCTTTATAATTACGATACCGATTTGAGTCATAACCCTATCATATTGGAGTAAAAAAATAATTCTTCACAAAAGTTTTACGAATTGAATTGTGTCTACCAACTTTCAAAGCCTCCAGTGAAAAAAAAGTGCCTGTGTTTTTTTTCTAGAACTTATTTTAAAAACTTCCTACATTCATGGATGGATGGAAATTTTAGGGTATACTACCCTAAAATTTTCATACCGCTACTGCTAGAGCATCAAAACGAAAAATGAACGCGAATGGCACAGGTGCCATAAATCAGTGTTTTTATTTTTCATGAAAAACTTGAATTTAAAAAATAAATCGATATGTTTCAGCAAATTTATGCTTTGTTAGTAACATTAGTAGCAGTAATTACATACGAAGTACAGTAAATTGAATACGAAGTATTATTTGGACATTTTATTATTTCTAAAGTTAATAAGATTGTTAACAATCAAAATTATACCAGACTAGCTGTGGACTACAGGATTTAACATATAAAAGTTTATCCTGCTAACTCTCGTTCCCGTAAGAATTTTTCAATAACCTGTTTCACCTAAGCTTTAAGTTTATTATGGTACCTGCATGTCAAATTTACAGCATCTAACTCGTGTTCCCGTGAGAATTTCGAGAATTCCTTTCTTAGTGCACCTCTATGGTACCTAAGCTACGTCCGGTCCAAATTTCAAGTGCCTACGTTTAGCCGTTTAGGCTGTGCGTCGATAGGTCAGTCAATCCTAGAATTTGGCAAAGGTCCTTATAAAATTATATTATCTATTCTTCATCAGTATCTGTTATCGCCCTGAAAGAGTATATCATAAAAATGTGTCAAAAACAATGTTTCCGCGAAACGTCAATGACTGAAGAAAATTAGTTTTGACACAATATTCACTCAATAATTCCGGCAAGATGGTGACTTTGATTCGTCTGTCAACACATTTTGAATTTAACAAAATACTCGACAATCCGAAATTTGCGGATATATGTTGTCGACTCGAAATCATTATTTTTTGATGTTTTATTATTCATGTAAGGTTTTAATCGAGTCTACTCTAATTATTAATATAGAAGATTACTTTGGAGCAAACATCTAAATCATTAAAACGATTGTTATGGGTAAACTATAAAAGGTAGACATATGCTCTCGCGGACTTTTTTAAAGATAATGTTAAAATGAACAATTCATCCATAGAGCATTTTTGTATAACTTTAACTATATGCTCAGCGCACGCCACGGAAGGCCTCAGAAACGATACTTTCCCCGTTTTTGAAACATTTTCGGTTACTGCTCCACAACTATAGGACCTAGCGTGATATTATATAGCCTATGTAACTTCTGAATAGTGCAGCTTTCTAATGGCGGAAGAATTATTGCCATCGGTCCAGTAGTTTTTGAGTTTATTCATTACAAACATACAAAAATACAAAAATACAAATCTTTGCTCTTTATAATATTAGTATAGATTTATTTATTTATTCAATCATTGGTCACATACTGGCTTACAGTTTCCCAAAGCGCCAGTATTGTACACGTACATGTCAAACTTAATACTAAATTACACGTATGATAGAAATGATATAAACAATGTCAATGATAATTCGGTCAGTAAAAATAAAATAAAAAATGTGTTATAATAGTCGTCTTAACATTAAAAATAAATGATTAAACAAGTCAATAACATAAAAACAAAAATAAATTAATGGCAATTCAGTTTTCAAGATTTGAGTAAGTCATGTTTTGCAATTATTAAGATATTCAATATATTCAAAACCTTTCCTAATTAAATATCTAAAGTGGTCAGCATATAGATCAATTCCATAGTCATGAGCAAGCATGTCAGCGATAAGTTTGAATGCACGGGTGGTAGGTGCGTTCGCAGCGTAACCGGTGCGCGGCCGCGGGGGCTGCAGCAGGCGCGGGCGGCGCCGCGGCGCCACAGTCCCGTCCTCGTCCCAACCGAGACGCTTTGGAGCTAATAGCGCTACTTGACCCAGTATTGTTGGACAATCCACTTTGTTGCGTATTATTGATAAATAGTACACTAAAAGTTGCACATTTCTACGTAGCTCTAGACTGTTCATATCAACCATACCCAAAACAAACAGTGACGGGTACAAAAATGGATAGTATCCGAATTTTTTCTTGTACAGCCAACGAACGTACTTTCTCTGTACCCTCTCCACAATTAAACGGTACTTGTCTTCATGCGGAGCCCAAACAATTGCACCAAATTCGAGCTTGCTGCGAACATAAGCGTTATAAAGCACTGTTGCAACTCTCGGATTGTCAAACTGTGCAGATGTTCTTATAACAAAACCTAACATTTTACTTGCAGCTTTACACGTTGTCAAAATATGATCATGAAAGTCCAATTGGGAGTCCATTATTAGTCCTAGATCTCTAATACTACTTACCCTTTCCATTGGCACGTCATGCAGATTATAATCATTGTCAAGAGGATTTCGTTTCCGAGTAAAAGTAATCATTTTACATTTGTCAGAATTGAAAGGGAGGTTATTATGCCTACTCCATTCATCAACAGCACAGATATCGGCTTGCAATGCTCTACAATCGGATTTATTTTTCAATTCCTAGACTCAATTTAAGGTCGTCCGCAAACAGAAGACACTTAGACGAATTAATACATTCAGGCAGATCGTTAATAAAAATTGAGAACAGTACCGGACCCAGAGTACTACCTTGACTTACACCGGATCTTGTATAGTAGGTATCCGAATCAAAACCATCAACTCTGACGAACTGGCACCTATTCTGCAGGTAACTGGAAAATAATTCCAATAGTTTTGGAGAGAACCCAATTTTGGCCAACTTTTGTAGTAGGATATCGTTATCGACTAAATCGAATGCCTTTTTAAAATCAAAGTAGGCCGTATCTACCTGCCTACCAGCGTCCATTTCGGAGTATGTATAGTCTACATGAGCGACGAGGTTAGAAACAACAGATCGAGCCCTTCGAAATCCATGCTGACAGTCGTGCAAGGAACCTTCAATCTGGTTGTTTATGTGACAGCACAAGATAGTCTCAAGAATCTTGGCGAAAACTGACAAGACAGCGATTGGTCTGAAGTTTGATACGCTATTTCCCGCATCACCCTTAGGAACTGGGGTCACTCTTGACAGTTTCCAAGACTCCGGATACACTGAGCGGCTCAAGACCATGTTATAAATAAATAAGAGTGGTGTCCCAAGGACCGAACTGCAATCCTTTGCAAAATGTACTGGGATACTGTCAGGACCTGTTGATGATCTAGTTTTGAGCCGCCCTACTGCTAGTTTCCAATCAGCCTCACCGATCGAACAAATGGAGACACAAGTGGCATCTGCCGAGGTATCCCCTACACGGGCAGCCTCAGTAGGGCTCAAACGAGGTGCATCTGCAAGAAATACCGAGCCAAAGTATTCAGCAAAAGCGTCTGCCGCGGACTGACCCGTAAACTGATCCCCATTATGTGTATAAGTACCGACAGATCTACGATCCTTCTTTTTGTCTTTGACATAGGTCCAAAACTGAGCTGGGTTGTCTACTATATTTTTTTGAGTCATTTCCAAATGCCGCTGAAAAGCATTGTCGATCAAACATTTAACATGCCACCTATAATATTTAAACATTTCTTTATTGAATTCGTTATTTTTAATTTTATATAGTTTTAAATGTAGATATTTCAATTTTATATAATAAATTATTTCTTTTGTGAACCAAATACCCAATAGATATGTTAAGAAATAACCACTTGAAAGTTTAATTTGTGATACTTAAAAAAATAATTAAGTTTAAAATTGGGTACTTTATTGAAAAACAAAGTTACTGTTTTTGATTATTTATTGTAAAAAGTTTATAAGTAAAAGTTTATTTAAGTCCGTAAAGAAAGCAAAGTTCGTCAAGTTCGTCGTAACAAAGGTATTGCATGTGAAAACAGTGTTAGCGCAATGAAACTTAAATTAAACAAAAAAAAAGCATCCAAATGTTTGCATCTGAGTGCTCCTGTATTAAATTTAGGTTTGTTAACAAACTGACTAACTTTCGGAATAATAAAATGTCCAAATAATGCTTGTTCATAAAATGGCTAATTTTATGATTTTTCCACCTATCTGTCTTTGTAGTCCGATTTCAGCAAAAATAGCCCATTAAGTACCAGTTTTTATTCATGATTATGAAAGCTGAGAGTCTAGCGCAGTTTTTAAAGTTACTTACGAGCCATGCAGTTACCTCCTAATATTTTAAAGTTAATGTTGAGATTGTAAGACATTATTTCCAGAATGTAACTTTTCAGTTTGTACCATAATTTAGATAATTTCCATATAAGTTATGGACACAAATATTTTAGGCATTAAAGAAAAACTCGTGAAAATTGATTTGCAAAAAGAATTACTCAAAAAAGTAAAATACTTTTTTCTCTACAATATTTTTAGTCGGTTAGGTCAGTAGTTCTCAAAATTTTAGAAAAAATAATCATAACTCGAAAACTATAAAAAATCGCGGAACATACATGGGGGTGTTTCGGATGCCCCTCGGGGTGTTCTATCTCAGGAGTTCCGCTTGACACTACTTTTTGGGACACCCTGTATAAAAACAATACCACTGTTCGTTTTCATTGTATTAGTAAAGAACTTACATACTCAAACTAAATGTTTAAGCTTTGTTCGGACTATTTAGTAGATGATTTATACAAGGCACAACGCGGACAGAGTCGGTAAACTAGTCTTTATACACACAATTCTGCTGTATGTGTGTATGTCATTGAACTCCTCTTTCATTTTTTCTGTATACGTTTGAGTGGCGCCCTGGATGGTTTAGATTCACAAATCAGCCCGACAGATGGTGTTGATTGCTTGAAAAATAATGTGATCTCGGAAACGAACCTATCGATCTCGCTGTTTGATAGGTGGGAGTTTTCGGGGACTAGAAATCGATCTAGTTTAGTCTTATGTCTGGGGGATATACCCGAAGCAAAGCCAGGGCGGGTCACTAGTAAAATATAAAATAAATGGTCACAATAGCTATCCTAGGTCCACTTAGGTCTCCGTGCGTACCTAGATGAACTAGGTCATTCTTAGCAACGTAAACACATTTTACGACCTAGCGGAAACATAATACACCTAGGTGGGTGGTGAAATTTATTACCTTATCTGAAGAGATGAGCTGTAAGCACTAGTAGTTTGTATTGCACGCTTCGCTCGTGGTAAGAAAGATAAATATAGAGAGTGCATTGGTACATAGTACCCAGTAACCAGGTTTTTCTAGGCATATGTATGAAACAACTAAACTAACTAAATAACTAAAAAAACCGCATCCAAAAACCCGACTCACTAAAAATGAGAAAATAATATAATACGAACACTTATAATAATTATCTGGGTATGAATTTGATATGTTGTTGAAGGCGTTTTTCATACTTTTTAGTGTAGCATTTTTCCAAAAAAAAAATTTTGATATCCGTCTATAATAGAAGAAGAAAATCGAAAGAAATCGATGAACATACAAAAAAAATATTATACATACAGACGAATTGAGAACCTCCTCCTTTTTTGAAGTCGGTTTAAAGCAACTAAATGTGAGAGATGATATGGCAGTGAAAGGAGTAGACGCAAAGATGACGAATGACAGGCCCAAGTGGAAGATGTTGCGCCGACCCCACTTAGCGTGGGACAAGGGCAAGGAGAATAATCTTCTTCTTCTTATCGTATGGTTGATGAACAACCTGGTGTCAGAGTTTTTAAGCCGCCCGTAACCCTCTGACATGGCTTCACACACCATTGAAAAATTTCAGAATCACGATGTTTTCCTTCACCGTTAAAACGTCGAATGATGGTGCATATGAATTTCAAATTTGAAAAACACAGTGGTACTAGGCGGGGTTTTGACTGGTAACCTCTCGCATGGCAAGCAACGATCTTAACCACTCGGCTATCGACGCTTTTGTTAAGTCTAAATTACTTGCATTTTTTGAAAGTTTGGTGTTTGGTGAAACATTGTGAGGGAACCAGCACACCTGAGAAACTTTTCAACGGTGTGTGAAGCCATATCATAGGCCTAGGGGCGGTTTTAAGCCTGACGCCAGGTTGTTCATCAACCATACGATAAGAAAAAGAATTTAGGCTTGGAGAACTTTGAAGCAATTTGTTATGAAGATCATAAATTATATCCGACCAAATTAAATTGAAGAAGATTGAAAGAAATGCAAATACTTAGATGGAGACGTTGCAAATTGAATGCATAATAATATATACGATCGGTCTCCTAGAATCAATAATTCAACACGACGCTTCAATATGCAATATCATGTTTACGTTTCTCCCTATATGTCGGTTCACACTATCCAGAAGTCGAGAAACAGTACGCATCTCAGATAGATAACATAATTATGATAAAAAATAATTATAACAACAACAAAGCAAGTATCACAAAATTAAAAATTTAGGAAAACATACCTATTAATTTAAGATTTAAAAAATTAAAAAGCGTCGATGGCTTGCCATGCGAGAGGTCGCCAGTTCAAACCCTCCAGGTACCAATGTGTTTTTCAAATTTGAAATTCATATGTACCATCATTCGACGCTTTAACGGTGAAGGAAAACATCGTGAGGAAACCAGCACACCTGAGAGATTTTTCAACGGTGTGTGAAGCCATGTCAGAAGCCTATGGGCGGCTTAAACACTCTGACACCAGGTTGTTCATCAACCATACGATAAGAAGAATATGAGATTGGCATAAATAAAATTACAGACTTTACAATGGGTATATTCTGCATTACAAATTTGAAGAAAATCTCAAACATGACCCCGTCCGAACGGGGACTTGAACCACCGGACCTTCCGATATCCACTCCACTGAGCTATCCGACCTTGAGTTACCAATGTGAATTCTTCCATCACCTATTAGCCACGGGTGGCGCCACCACCGGTAGTGATCAAACACTATCGGTCCCGGTGGTTCAAGTCCCCGTTCAGGCGGGGTCATGTATGCGAATTGTTTTTCAAATTTAAAATTTAAGAAGTAATGTTTTACCCACTAAACTGTTCTACGTGGGCAGAAAACTGGTTTACTGTAGTGAATTACTAGTATACACCGTGAAATTTGAGTGGTTGTTTTCCCGTGGCAGAACGATTTGCATTTAGTAATACTATCGAATCATGCAAATTATTCATTGAAAGATTTTTTTTTTTTTCGAATTTTCAAAATAATAATTTTCCAACTCGAAAACGAGAGAAGCTATCGTTGTTTTTTAAGATGTGACGTATTCAGGTACTGCTTGCCGCATGAAATCGATGCTTAAAGCTAAAGAAGCTCTACGCCCTAAGTAATAAAGTGGTTCGAACGTACTTTCAAGTTTCGGTTATACATTTCGTAAAACCGGCATTTATAGATTTTAATAAAAAAATAACTGCACAAATCTGTCGTACCTACTACTAAGGTAGAATCATTTTGCTGCGGGAAAACAACCACTCAAATTTCACGGTGTATAGTGGAAGAATATGCAATGCTGATCTTCATGCAACTGTGGCCGGTATCAGACATGCACGGAGGATGTGGTTTCACTCGAATATGCATGCGGGACGTATAATTTTATGAACACACTCGCATCGCACGTTATACGATACATCCTCGTTATACCTCTACCTATAGCTATAATCCCGGTAGAACAAAACATCCATCAAGAGAATTCATAGTAGCAATTTAAAAAAAAAGGTATAATACCTTAAACTATTAAAATGACACACGTAATTGCTTGCAACAGACTGACTTTTATTAACGGTTAAAATATAAAGAATGACAGACCACAGACTATGTAAGGTACAGGGTTTACACAAGTATACCAATAGATGGCGTTAAGTAATATTTTGTCATACATTCACAATTTATTTATAACATATACAAATCTATAAATCTAACATAGTTTATGTACATTATAAAAAAAAGATCTCTTTGTTTCCAGGGTTTGCTCAAACTAAGCAAAGCTATAGAAGTTACTTCCTATGGCTGTAATCCCGGTAGAACAAATCTATTAAGAAATTTGATTGTAGAAGTTACTGCCTATGGCTATAATCCCGGTAGAACGAATCCATCAAGAAATTTCATTGTAGAAGTTACTGCCTGTGGCTATAATCCCGGTAGAACGAATCCATCAAGAAGTACCATCCATTGTAGAAGATGTATTCCTTGAATCGGAATAATGTTATAACTTTATAAAAACAGGTGAATAACTAGAAGTACAAGAATAAACGATGCCTAGAGTTTCGAAGTTATACACCATGAAATTTTAGGGTTTGTTTACCCAGTGGTATGCACACATAAACTTAAATTATATTAAAAAACACAGCCAGACACGGAACAAATACCGATGTTCGTCACACAAATATTTGTCCCTGGCGGGAATCGAACCCACGGCTATTGGACTGACCACCGAGCCAGTCAATAGGCGTGTCCACTAGGTCAAAATTGTATTGTATCTACTTAGTCCGTAAATTAGTTTATGCAAAAATATGGGACACACGCCAAAAAGGTCTATGAAAAAATAAACACCGCCCCTAGCGGTAACGCTAAGAAAAATCAGTAGTAAGAAAAAAACAACTCGATACGTTTTTAACGTACGTAAGTTTTCGATAGCCAACTCGTGGTAGCGCTACCTCATCGCGTTAACACGAATCCATCTCACCCCGCTAATGCGCAAACTAATGCAGTAATGGAAACGTCAAGTAAACATAAGCCGCAACAATCAAACAATCATACAGTTGCCGAAAGCGCTCGTCACAGCGGCCTCAACATGCCGTTTGCGGCTCCCGCAGGCCGCAAAGCAGTCGGCCTATTTCCGGCCTTGTCGAACCGGTGATTCGCTGCTCAGATTCCCTAGAATTCAGTCTAGATTCAGTTCAGGTTAATTAGTAGCGTGGGCTCGGTGTTACTATGCGGTGCTTGTACTTACAGCACTTTAGCACTTATTGAAGAGAGAACGTTTCCACGTTCAAATTACGGACCGATTGTTAAGATAAATTGCGTAGCTTTAGGTATGTTTACGTAAGGCATGTTTTCAATACAAATAATTGATAGTATAAATCGTTATACAAGATGTTGTTTTGCTAAATATAGACTGTTGTTTACTTTAATTTTTATTTATTTTAGGTACACAAAACAGAGCGACAACAATTACAATATATGAAAACAATCACAAACAATAATGGTAGGCTGTAACTCCAAAAATATGTGTACACAACATAACATTCGTAACATAATATAGGCGCAGCTAAAAGCGTTAAGTCGTCTAAGAGAAACAGCAGACACATACTTACTTTATATACATATATACTTTCGTAGCTGCGCCATTTACAATATTTGTAAGTTCTTCTTACGTTTAAACCATGCATAGGTAGAGTATGGTGTAAAAATTATTTGAAATCAATCGACCAGAAATGTGAGAACTGTTCTACACGTCAATCGTAATATAATGTAGTATGTACATATTATTTTCAAAGCTTTCGGTGTAACAGTGGTTAGTGACCCTGATTGGCAGTTCCAAGAGTCGTGGGTTCGATTCCTACACGGGATTCATAATTCGTGTGGTGAAAATCAGTGTTTGTTCCATGTCTGAGTGTATTATTTATAGGTTTATTTGTGTGTGTATCCACTGTCATTTCTGATATCCGTAATATTAGTGAATTAAAACCACTTACAACGGGATCAAATCGATATATGTTGTGAAATATTTATTTATTTAAAGTACCAAAAACAAAATACGAAAAGAAAAGTGGTTCTAAGTCAACCCTGAAACGGGTGATACAATTTATAAACCTCCATTAACTTTAGTGCAACTCATTTAAACCTAAAGATCTAGACAAAATGCCGTTGTCTGAACGGAGCTCGGAAATGGCCACAGTCCATTTGGACAAAGCCACTAATTGGCTATTCGAGTCTGGACATCGCTTTGCAGCAAATAGAATTGTTTTAAAATGGCCACTAAACCGATCCAAAACCTTTTTATCGTCGCCGTGCTAATTATTTTTTTTAATTGATGCTATTAGGATACCCTCGCTTTCGTTTTATGTTTCGTTTTTATACTTGGGACACTTGTATACTAAATAGCTACGTTTTGGGTTCAGTTTTCTCGGAAGTCGTTAAATAAAAGTTATTATTGACCTTCATTACTTTATACACCGTGAAATTTGAGTGGTTATTTTCCCGTGGCAGAACGATTTGCCTTTAGTAACACTATCAAATCATGCAAATCATTCCGTGAGTTAATTTTTTTTTTAATTTTCAATTTTCCAACTCGAAAACGAGATAAGCTATCGTTGTTTTTTAAGATGTGACGTATTCAGGTACTGCTTGCCGCATTAAATCGATGCTTAAAGCTAAAAAAGCTCTACGCCCTAGGTAGGTAATAAAGTGGTTTGAACGTACTTTAAAGTTTCGGTTATACCTTTCGTAAAACCGGCATTTATTGATTTTAATAAAAAATTACTGTACAAATCTATTGTGCTACTAAGGTAGAATTATTTTGCTGCGGGAAAACAACCACTTAAATTTCACGGTGTATTCACTCATCACTCCACTAAATGTTCTTGTAAACTACTGGGTAAGATTAAATGCTCAGAATCACCAGCTTACAGGCAACTATGAGCCGTAGTTTTTTCCTGTGATTCACTAATGAACTCCAAACACAATAAAGATAAAAAGAGATTTTCCATGTTCGACAAAACTCGTGTACAAAACAAAAAGATTTAACAATTTCCAAAACTATGTAGCGTCGGGTTCGCGTGAAATTGTGGTGGCAAAAATATTCACGCAAAAGTTAGTGTGACAACTCCAATTCATACCAGGAAATGCTGGAATTAAAATAAATGTTGAACTATATAGTGTACAAACTCCATTATGAAAAAAAAATTTCTAAAGTAAATAACAGCTATTTATCCTGCTACAGATGTTTGTTTGATTTTTGTAAGAAACTACACCCACACATAACAATAGCTTATAAGGGTTAATTCAAAATCAAAACCAAAATGTCTTTATTTGTATAAGTAGGGAATTTACATGCACTTATAAATCGTCACAATAATAATAAGATCATACCACCATTAGCTTGAAGTCAAGTCATTTAAGGTTTTATCGCGGAAAAAAATCCTAGTGAGCTGATTTTTTGTGAACACCTTCATTACGGCGTTTTAATGAAAATGTGAAAAATTAACATTGATATCGTGCCGGTTAAAAAAGTTAAAAAGGTCAAAACTTCACGATAATCAGTTGTTCGCAAATATCTCGCACCCTATTGATCGAAGGTCAAAAGACGTCATTATGAAAATTGTTTATCTTGAAATTTTCTACAAAAAAATGTCTCTTGTAAAATTAACAATTTTTTCTTTATGTCATGTGTGACCTCAGAACCAACCCAACCCAATTTATTTATTCAACCCAACCCAGTTTATTAGTAGGTACAAAACTACTTTAGTCAAAAAAAAATTGCCGTCATAAATGGTAGAGGTACACACCTCTCTGATTTGATAAAATATGTAAAAATCAGAATTCAGACTGTAAAAAACTTGGCTAATTTTCAAACACATGCCAGTCTTTATCTTACTAATCAAGAGAGGTCTTAGTTACGACGGTCCAAAACCCAGTCGTTCTAAAACATTTGGAGGTGCCTAAAATGTTCCTATTTGCATTAGAATTAATTGAGTTGTAAATCCCTGTCGCCAACCTTGCACCCTTTTACATTAGCACCATTTTATAGCCTACTTAACAAAAAGGACTGAAATTAACGATGCCTCATTCTCTTTTAGGGAACATTAGTAAGGAAAACAAATCATTTCATTTGCAAAATGTATTTATTTAAATGATAAATAAATTCGTTCGTTGTGTCACTATGACTGAATTTTATCGCTTTTATGAAAATATATCAAGTTTATTTCAATTCTTCGATCTTAATGTTACTGTACAATCTTAGCCCTTAGATAGATTACTATTTAAAACTGCCAGAATATCTCAGCTATTTATTAAAATGAAAGTTTCAACTCAAATGTAGAATGGTGGAAATACTAAATCCACAATTCTCAGAGTCATCGATGACTAGCAAAAATGTAAAGGAGTTTTATGGTGATTAATATAAATTTCAATAAATAAAATTCTTTAAACTACACGATATTTACATCTTACACTAACCTTAATTGAGCAATTTACCTAAATATCACATTTCAATTTAATACATCAGCTAAAACTTATGTTTCGTCCACTGTATCTGCGTCTTGACTCTCACTCAAAATGCTGTCAAGTATTTTTTCCTCCTCCGTTTCAGACACATCACCGCCATTAAGAAGTTCGTGAATGACGTCATCATCTTTTATTTCTGCGTCACCGTTTGATTCATCAGGTTGGACTATAACAGGAGTATTGTTTACTTCAGATACATTCTCAGACTCTGCCTCGCTAATTTCCTGAATACTATCTTCTTGGGGCTCAGGTGTTACTGGAATTTTATCTTCATCGACTTCAGGAATTTCATGGAGACCATTCATGTGTTCTTCATTCTTCTTGACTTTCTCTTCAACTGTTTTCTCTTCAACCTTTTCGTTAACATCACCGTTAGTAAGGTGTTTCTCACCAACCACTTCTCCATTTAACTTTGGTTGATCTGTTGTTGTTTTTTCAGCGCTATTAGTAACAGATTCAGCAGTTTTCGGTGATCCGTTTGGAACGTTCTCAGTTTTTGGAGATACTACCTTATTTTCTTCGTCAGTCGAAGTTTTTAAATGAACCTCTTTAAGGTTGTCAAGAACAACATCAGTGCTTGTCCTTAAAAAGGGCACCGGCGGGAATTTATCTCTGTAAGATTAAATAACGGTAATTTATTAAATCTTGACATATTTTGATTTAGTAAGCTTATTTTGTATTGTATTTGCCCATTTATTTTAAAGTAAGCTAAGTGTGGTCTTAAGTCTGAATTATAACATTATAGCATCAATAAGTAGATGCATAATTGTATTCAATGTTAACGATTGAATAAAAACTTGAAAATTACATTTAATGTACAATATTTCCGTTGTCTGAAAACCTTACTCACTTGTGATTTGTTTCGTATTTGCTGGGCACCATGAAGCAATTGGATTCCCTGTAGATGACTCTCCTTTTGCTGACCCACGGCCACTGAAGGCTCCAAAAACTGCTCTGTAATAAAAAAAAGTCAAAATAAGACGAGGAAATAGTCAAATCAAATTACCTTCTTAAAAAATATGTTTGATTAATTAATTATAAGAATAAATGTTTTTAAGCGTTTTGTAACAACATGTTAAAGAAAAAATGAAAACATGATAACAATATTGTAAGACATCACATCGTGTATTTCCGAACGCAGCGCCACGGGCGCCCCTAGCAACAGTAGAAGGAACACTCTTTAGATTTGAATATGTTCGAATTGCATTTTGCATTGTATATTAATGTTTGATTACGAAATAAATAGTAAATACAAATTCTTATTGACTTTCCAATCACCATATACCACAAATACAGAGAAAAGAAAATTGGAAAGTATACTATAAAGATTTATGCAAAGCTGGTACAAAAAATAACAAATAGTTTTACACATCTGTACTTGAGGGAGCTTATAATATTTCTTCCCTCTATTAACCCTAAAAAAATCATGAGCAAGGAGATAAAAGGCTTTACAGGCTACATCAAAATAATATTACTGTACATCATCGTCATCATCATCATCATCTAATCCTATTGCTATCCACCCCTGAACATAGGCCACTACCAAAACTTTCCAGCGCGACCGGTCTACGGCCACCTGCATCCAACAAAACCCAGCGATTTTCACCAGGTCGTCGGTCCAACTATAAAAGTTTTGACAATTATTACTTTCCATGAATTTCCAAGCGAGTGCCTTTTTAGCTAAGGAAAGGCAGAGTCCCAAAGTTTGATGCAGTCTGAAGTTACATTCTCAGAAGTTTTAACGCCTTATTGAGTCTAAATTACTTTAGCGACTGGAACGAAAAGTCACTTCGTAGCAAGAAGAAGCGTTTAAACTCGACTATATTAACGTGTTGTATAAGAAAAAGCTTAAAATTCTAAGGTTGTGTAGTCGACCAACCCGCAATTGGCCAGGAGGCGATAAGGCCTAAGCCTTATCGCCTTAGTTTAGGGTAGGCCCGTGCCCCAGCAGTGGGGACGTATATGGGCTGATGATGATGATAATGATAAGAATAAGCGGCGTACAACGGACGGACGGACATAGCGGCCGATCTCAATGGAGATCAGTTAACGGCATAGAACATTTATAGTGCACAAATGTACGCGCAAACGCAAGTGCATTCTCTGTTCTCTTTCCCTCAAGGTTCGGTGAGACGGAAATCTGACCGACTGATGAGAGATCAGGCGCAGGACCACCGGCTTAACGTGCTTTCCAAGGCCCGTGTCTCGAAGAGCAAGTTAGGCCGGTGCATGCGCCAACTTTCTGACTCCGGGCTGAGTAATTTCTGAACAGAAAAACTCATAGACGCAGTGCTTGCTACCAATAGACCAACGAGTCAGTATAAGTGTTGTATATAGCTTGCGCGACAGTAACGATTCACATCTCTAAATAAATAAATCTTTTTGTCGAATTCGTTATTGAGGGGAAACTGTTATTAAAGAAGATAATGATATTAATGGAAATATAAAGAATTTCCGGTGTGAAGATCACTGTGTCCACAAGTTTGAAATAAGATTTCTTTCTCGTTCTCTAATTTTTTTAACCCGTTTAAATCCACTCACCCACTAATTTACGTAATTATAGTTAATTGATAAAAAGTCTATTTCACCTACACTAATATTAAGAAGAGGAAAACTTCTTTGTTTGGTTATAACGAATAGACTCACAAACAACTGGACCGTTTTTTAGTAATAAAATTGTCAAGGTGACCTCAAAGATCAGCAGTTAGTATTCTCTCTAATTACAGGCAGCGCTTGTTTAAAACCAGCCTCAAATTGGCAAGATCCCCAAAATCTGTGGCCTGCATTTGTATTCAACTGACAACTTCGATGTTTAAGCCCAAGAGAGGCCAATCTCCTCAACTAATAAAACTTCCGAGCTACACAACTCCTAAATTGTACACATTCGCCACAATCTCACGAGATTAAGGAAAGTATCTTCTTGTAACGAAACTTATAAATTACTTTAGTATAAGGCTCCAAGATTTACTCTTAAGCTTTCATGTAACAGTCAAACGTCCGGCAAGACGAGGCTAGGCTTAGCCTTGCTTAATAGATTTTGAGTCTTGGCGTCTAAGATTACAAATACGTAAAGGGAATTAGTATTAATTTATTAAGCTATTGCATAGCTTTTATCGCGCGGTGACCGATCGAAGAAATTCTGTAACGAAAAAAACCTCACAATCGTCTAACGTCGTTTCAGCTGCGTATGCAGTCAGAAAAATCAGGATGTTGACTGATATTGAAACGGCAAGATTAGTTTATTTCAGCTATTTCCATAGTGTTATGTCATACGGTCTTCTGCTGTGGGGATCTGCTACAGACATTCAATCCATTTTTGTACTACAAAAAGGGCCATCAGATCCATATATGGTATAAGACCGCGCGACTCTTAGAGATATTTTTAAAGATATAGATATTTTAACCGTAGCTTCTCAGTTCATTTTAGATTGTATCGTATATGTTCATAAAAATATGCACTTATTAAATAAAAAGTCGGATTCTCACAATTTTAACACCAGAAATAAATATAAGCTTTCCGTTCCAAGACTCAGGCTTCAAAAAGTGGGAAAATCATTCATAGGTTTAAGTATAATATTGTTCAATAAAATTCCGCAAAATATTATTGAATTGCCGTTGTATAAATTTAAAGTCTATATTAAATCTTGTCTTTTGAAAAAGGGGTACTATAAAGTAGAAGACTATTTGAATGATAAGAATCCATGGACATGATGAGCTGCTCGCTTGGACATCCAAGAATTATGTAACTTGTACATATTATTATTTATTTGTAATTAATTAACCTGTGATTTGACATGCGAAAGAATTTCATGAAATCTACTTGCAGAATAAATTATTTCATTTCATTTCATTTCATAACGTCGTTTCAGTTCGGTAGACTTCGGCACGGTGTTTGTGTGCGTGCGGTTAGACGTATTGTACGAGTCTACGAAACTCGCACGAATCGAGACGAGCTGCTCCGAAATCGGACGATCCTATGCAATAGCTACACCGCGGCAGTCCCCGAGTGCCACACGTCTTTTCTTTTTTATTTCACAGGTAGCAATGCAATGACTTACAGTTTAACCAAAACGTCAACATGATACATACATGCATACAAAAAAATCACGCCCTTTTCCCAGAAGGGTAGACAGAAATCACTTCCTGCCATGTGTTCCTGCCATGGCACACCACTTCCACTTTTTCCACATCCATCAAACTCTTCATGCACACTCCTCGATTACGGGTACTTTTGATTTGACCTTTCCTCAAGTTATAACCTTTTTGATCATGGAAGGTCATAAGGCAACAAAATATTTTTTTTTTTTTTATTTATATAAATAATCATTTATAAACTAATTTGAGGGCCCTGATTACGAATATCCTTTCTTATATTATAAATGCGAAAGTTACTCTGTCTGTCTGTCTGTCTGTTACGCTTTCACGCATAGAGTACTGAACCGATTTAAATGAAATTTGGTACAGATATAGTCCAGAGCTTGAGAAAGGACATAGGCTACTTTTTAACCGACTGCGCTGTAAAGAAGTAATGTTTTACCCGTTAAACATATCTACGCGGATGAAGTCGCGGTCGGAATGCTAGTATTAATATAATTTCGTAAAGTGGTATTTTTCAGGGTTTTTAAAATATTAACTTACAAGATTTTAATACCTTATGTACTTTTATTTAACAGAACGTACATAAAAAAATCAAAGATGTATATTCATTCCCATTCATCCATGCGAAGAAATAAAAGCGTATATTTACTCTATACATTGATAAAACCTCTTTTATATGGAATTTTTTGCATGATGTTGAAAAAGATAAATTTCCCTAAAGGTATATGATAAGAACTTAAATTATATTCTATTTTGAAACTGAGAAATAGTGCTTTCCGTGAAACTAAATACTAATATTAATAAGTGTTTCGTTTCATTATTGTTTGGTAGTAAAAAACACCTTGTTGGGCATTTTTCAGAATTTCGATCAGCTATAACTGAAAGACTAGAGCTGATACAAAAAAATGCTTATTCTTTTTGAAGAACCTCATTTTTGTTGAAGTCGGTTAAAAAGACAAAATGATCAAGCATCTAAAGCGTCTAATTTCTTCTACCTAAAGTATTAATAAACGAAAAAAAAGGCATAAATCCCATTGAAAAGCAGCCGTAAAATTATATCTGCCGATATATTAAACTTAATAGCGGTCTATCTCAACTTGTGTAGCTTCGGAACGATCCCGGATAGTTTACTTAGGCAACAAACAACTTGAAAGCTTTCTGTTATCGACAACCATTTTTCCAACTAATTGTTTGAAGGTTATTTTCAACTTTTGTCCTTGTGGGACAAGCGCAAAATATTATTGTTTTTAATCCCTTATTATTAAAAATATTTGTGCCACGGACATCGGTTTGCTCCGTGTCTGGGTGTGTTAAGTATATTTGTGTATAATATATATGTTACGGTAAAAGTGGATAGAGTGGTTATTATGTATAATTACCGGTAACTATGCATAATTACTAGTGTTCGTGGTAAAGGTGGTGAAAACTATCGAATTAATCACATTTACCGGTAATTATATACAATTACCATACCCTTTGTGTAAATGTGGTAAATAATAAAATAAAACTGACTTGACTGGCTCGGTGAAACAATGGTTTTGTTAGTGACCCAGACTGGCGATTCCAAGAGTCGTGGGTTCGAATCCCACTCGGGACAAATATTTGTGTGATGAATATCGGTGTTTGTTCCGTGTCTAGGTGTGATTATGTAGTTAAGTATGTATTTATAACTAACTTTTCTGAAAACATAAATTTCAAACTGCGTAAGATAGATGATTGAAATTTGATACCCTCATAGACTTAAAGCTTACTTGCGACGCGATATTGCAAATTCCTAAGGGATCGGGAGTTAGTGGGAAAAAAAAATTGTATTTAAAATCTTGTAGTACACGCGAACGAAGCACACGGGCACAGCTAGTTATAAAATAAACCAGTCAAGTATCTAGAAACACAACTTCATGTTTGGTTTTTAAAAAAATATTATCTTATATTTTAGTGGAACTCTTAAAATTCTTTCTCGTCAATATATTATTGCCGGTTTGAGATTTGTGACATTTAGAACTGCAGAGTACTTGTAATATTTGTCAGAAATGTCAACATTTACCACAGTCGCGCGGGAGTTTTATATAATTACCGGTAAATTTGAATAATTCACTACATTTACCATGTGCGTCGGGAATTATCTATATTTACCGGTGATTATAGATAATTACCGATTGCTCACATTGACCGTAACATATCGATACTTACCACTCTTGCGTGCACTTGTCTCTTTTTCGCTCTCTCTTCCTCTCTCCTTCTCTCTTCTTCACTATCGTATCCGTCATCCTGAAAAAAATATTGATTGAATTTAATTCATATAAACTACAAATGCTTTTACTTTATTACCCGACTACGCCAAAGGAAAAGGAGGGTTATGATTTTGACAGGCTATGTATGTATGTATGTATGTATGTATGTATGTTTGTATGTATGTATGTATGTTCATCTGTTTCCACATAACTTCTAAATTGCTTGTCAGAATTCGACAAATGACATATCATTAGAAGCGTCTTAATTGTCCCCTGGTTATAGGCCATATAGCGATTCACCAAATCTAATGTGGCGCCCACTAGCGGACAAAACATACAGAGTAAAAAAATAAAGTTAAGATAAATACGCCGTGTTTGGTATCATTGGAAAGCGCTTTACTTGTACATTTTAAATATATATATATTACTAGCATTTGCATGTGACTTTACGTATATTCATGGACTGATTGCATATAGTTCACATCTTTTCGTTCATAGCTTCTTTACTACTTATGTTGGTTCATCAATTTAACTTTTGATAATATTATGCGCCACAAATACACTTTAACACCAAAATAGTACAAATAATAAAAAGTTAAAAACTAAAACCCAACTACGACAAAAAACGACGCTGAAAAAGTATAAAACAAGACTTTTAGAACACTGAACTGAACAAAGTTGCTTATGTAGTTCCAAGTAAATGGACACAGTAGACTCTACCAAAATGCTTATGTTGAAAATTGACAATAATGTCATACAATACTATTTTGAAGTATGCAATATTTACTATGTAGAGATAAGTTTTCATGTTTGGAAAGGCGTAGTCACACGTTCCATACACAAGTACCTACCTACCGTAGCACTTTGACAACGTGTGACTGCGGTTTTCCAAACATGAAAACCTATCTCTACATAGTGAACATTGCATACTTCAAAATAGTACTGTATGACATTATTGCCAATTTGCAACATAAGCGTTTTGCTAGATTCTACTGTGTCCATTTACTTGGAACTACATAATATGGGGTGCCCTTGATGATAGTTTAAATGGTGACTCCATCCACCTAGTTCGTAATTTAACTTACATACTTGTTAACGAAAAAAATAATTATCAGTTTAGATTCAATTGGGGTAATACGGTGTTACAGAACGTGTCAAAAATTGCATGAAATTTCACTTCGACAAAGTCCTTATAATGTTAATAATAAATAATAGCGCTCATATAATAAAGAAATTGAAACTCAAATACTTTACCATTTTACATTTACGCGTTCCATTAATTTTAAAACGAATTACTATAGATCCACACGCGATAAGAAGAGACATACCTTTAGTTCTAAAAAAATTCTATCAATACATTTCAAAAATGCACGGAAGCGAGCTAAAAACAAAAAAAAAATACACAGTATCCGCGCCTTACCAGCTCTTAATCTGCCATTGAACGGCGAAGCGAATTCGCAAAGAAATCTTTTTACAACACCGTTCCTTCCGCTAACGAGCTCTCCCCAGGGATCCGGGATACATCGGAGTGTTGAAGCGCTAATTACAATGAAATCCGAAGACAGGCGATGGGGAATATGGGGGTGAATACGTGTTTGTTGTTTCTATTTCCTCCGTACGGGTTCGGGAATGAGGAAAAACGCGGAAAAGATTGTGACTTGTGATATTTAGAAAAACGAAAAAAGGTCTAGGGATACCAGTCACAACTATCTGTCCGGTGGTTGGTGAACGGTATACGGGTAAGCGACCCCGGCTCCTCGAGCTACTATCGACTCAGTCCAAATCATCCGAGGCGATAGTATCCTTCCTCCCCTTTTCCTTCCCCCGTCATATATCTTTGCTACTCCTGGGAACGCAATGACCTTGTTAAACCAATGCACAAGGCAGAATGGCGGCGACGTGGTCCACAACCCGTCACGTTACGTTACCCAAAGAGGTGAAAAGTGGATCGCTGGAAGTGATCTCTGCTTACCCCTCTGGGAAAAGGCGTGATTATATGTTTGTACGTATGAAAAAAATTCAACTGCCTCACCGCGGCCCGGGGACTCGAATACTCTTCATTCTAGGAACTCTGTTAGTGTGTATCACTAATAGTAGATGGCGCCACCTGTGTATTAACAGGTAATATGCGGGAAAAATTGGACGGCTTCAGTACATAGCTGCTGGCCTGGTGTGATGGTAATGCACGTCTGGGCGCGATTCCTAGACGGACGGGTGTTCGAGTCCCCGGGCCGCGGTGAGGCAGTTGACTTTTTTTCCGTTTTTCTAAATATTGAAACAGCCAGTGCAAGCTTTAGCACTTAAAAATTTTCAATTTACGTGACTTGAGATGTTTTAGCATAAGTGATGAGATGTTGTCAGAACATTAGGGGCGAGAGCCATTCGCTCCCCCGCAAGTCCGGTGATGATGACGAGGCTACTTGAAGCCATCGTTTGTCAGTTAGGAAAAAAAAAGTTGTGAGAGCCTTTGAGGATGTTGATCGTGATAGGTGTTTTTACAATCGTATTTTCCCCCTTTCCAAGTACCTACGAGAATGTTTACAGGATACAAATATACTTTTTGTGATTCGGTAATTATTGTGATTTGTGTGGAACGCTGTAATTGCTGTTTGATATCACTACATAGTATAAAACAAAGTCGATTTCTCCGTCCCTATATCTCTATGTACTCTTAAATTGCGGAAAAACGGATTTTAATGCGGATTTTTAAATAAATGGAAGGATTGAAAGAAATGGTTTTTTTGTTAAATTCACCCGTAATGAAGCGAGGAGGGTCACTAGTTTTATAGAATAAATTGCCTTAAAAGGAAACATAATAATAGTTTTATTTAATAGAGCGAATACTATGTATTCATAAATAAAATACTGACATACCATACTTTTGCGGATATTTATAAATTATTAATTAGAACTTCAATTTTTATCCGTACCAGTGTTTTCTTGTTGGCTGTCCTAATAATAAATAAATAAACGAATAAACTTTACTATCGGAGACCAAGACTCCTTTTGGTCACTGCGCCGAGTTTAATCCGTATTTTATTTCAAATGGTTATTTAGAACCAGACATTACTTTTTCTATGTCGAACAAATTCATTTTTACTTCACATTAAGTTATCGGTTGAGAGCCATCCGCTCCCCCGCAAATCCGGTGATATGACAAGGCTACTCCAAGCCATCGTAGTAAGTAATTTAGGAAAAAAAAAATTGACTTAAGACTTTTTCACGCTTGAGCGTGTCTCGAACGACATATTCCCTACACCGTACCTCTCACCTCTCAAACGACAAGTATCAAACATACAATAACAATTTGCCCATCAACCACAAGACGTAAGCTTCAACGAATAGGATCTCGTCGCAATACCGGGAACAATTAACAGGCTCCGCGATGCTTCCCGACCGATTCATTAGGAGGAAGTGAAGGCGGCTATACACAATGCAGGCTTTAACCGACTTTGAAAAAGTAGAGGTTAGTTCTAAGATGGTGGATTGTTTGTGTGAGAGGAATTTAAGACGAAGGTATATACCCGAAGAAGTCGATAATAATAACCAAAATTGAGACATAATGAGATATGTATGATTTTAAGCTCTCGCGTTCCATTACACTAAATATTAGTCTTTATGGGTCAACACGCGATATTATTAGGAGTAGCAAATAAATAGCTACTTACTGCCCGACGTTCAGTTCGCTCACGACCATGATTGGTGTAACCCAGTCGAAACGTCGGGCAGTAAGTAGCTAAGTATCTGCTACTCCTAATATCGCGTGTAGACCCATAAAGACTAATACATATTTTAGTATAATGAGATATGCCACGTTAGGTATTACAGATGAAAATTAACGTTAATATCAATATGTAATAATTTTCTCGTAAGTTGCATACTCTATCGGATATTATGTACTTTGAGAAAATTTTCAATACAATAATTTGTCGGTGAATTTCCTGGGACCTAGTATTAAATATAACGTCAGATTAAGGGATATGATGTATACGACATATACATCTGAGAAACAATTACCTTTCGACACCCATGCTATCATGTAATTAATTCGAAATTAACATACAATTATATTATTAAGTTTACAACCGCCCTAAACAACTCATTTATACGCCAAACATATCATTATCTGAGATTAAAATGGGTTTGTGTGTACACACCCAAATTGCGAGATAGATGGATGGGTTATAATTACTGGGTCGTCTTTGGATCAATAATATGATTACAGGGGCTTTGATGAAACTCGAATTGTCTGATTTATGTCCAATTTTCCTCGTTTATGTTAAATAAATAAATATCTAGGACATACATAAACATTCCTAAATGCATACTTTTGACTTGTTCGGTTAACAGTGGTTAGTGACCCTGGCTGGCAGTTCCAGAAGTGGTGGGTTCGATTCCCACTCGGGACAAATATTTGTGTGATGAACATCGGTTTTTGTTCCGTGTCTGGATGTGAATATGTATTTATAAATATCTTTGTATGTATATCAGTCTCTGACGCCCTTAGTTTGGGGTCAGATGACCGTGTGTGGAAATGTCCTAGATATTTATCTTTTTGATTGATTTATTTATTTACTTAAATACATAATTACATCCCGACACAGAACAAATAGCGGTGTTCATCACACAAATATTCATATTTGTCCCGAGTGGGAATAGAACCCACGACTCTTGGAACCCCAGCCAGGGACTCTAACCACTGTTCCACCGAGTCAGTCAAACTTGTATGCTTCAAGCTCCTTCCGCGCGATAATCCTTGATGTAATACCCACTTTCATTAATAAGATTATTTTCTCTGACTTCATTACTTATAACGAAGCTTATTTTCAGGGTTCCGTGGGAAATTCGCGATGTTTTTCATTAGCCCTTAAAGCGTCGAATAATCGTACATATATTTCAAATTTTAAAACACAATGGTAAGTGGCGGGGTTTGAACTGGCGACCTCTCGTATGGCAAGCAAGGACCTTAACCTCTCAGCCATTGACATTTTTTACAACAAATGCTAAAAACGAAATAAAATAAATATTTAGAGCTTTCATACTTTTTTTATTTTTCCCTAATATTAAAGACAGCATCAGAACAATGATACGAAACCCTTTGGTCGCGAGTCCGACTCGTGCTTGACCGGTTTTACTTACCGAAGCCGCTAAGGAGCTTATAATGATGTTTATGTATTATCCGACTCATACATATTCCTACCAAAATAAGTTACGAGGAATATGTACAACTAATATCGGTCAGGTTACCAGATTGTGGTACAGTCAGACTGAAAAATGTTTGCGAAGTTATGAAAACTTTTATAATAGTAGCTATATACAGCGTGTCCCAAAAATAGTGTCAAGTGGAAGTCCTGAGATAGAACATCCGAAACACCCCCATATGTTCCTCGATTTTTTATAGTTTTCGAGTTATGAGTTAGTTATGAGAAATATCGATATTTCTCCGTTTCTGGGTGCCAACTATATAATATTTTTGGTTTGCCGAAGCTAATGTGAGCTAAACCCGTAAAAATAAATTGAAGCGCCTGTATTCTTGTGATTTCGGTTAGGCTGCTCCCAAAATCTGTGCCTAATTTTAAACTGTCATGGTTACACACATTAGAAAACTGTAACTGTCCGGGATATTTACCATGTTGTTTTGTTTTAATTGAACTTTAAGTTTGAAGTGAACGGTTCACCCGTGATCATGGCGCTTGCAACAGTGCCGAAATATCGGGAGCTCATTAAAACAAAACAACATGGTAAATATCCCGGACAGTTACAGTTTTCTAATCTGTGCCTAAGTCTAGCCAATGGGACATATTATAGATCTAAGTAATGCGTGATCTAATTAACTGCCTTGTTGCTCGATCGGCAGCAAGCGCTGCGTAAGGACCGAGAGGTTTCCGGTTCGAGTCCGGGGTCAGGCAAAATTTGTGTGAGTTTTTCTGTAATGAAATTATTCAGCCCGGAGTTAGGAAGTTGGCGGTTGAACGCCCGTGCCTCGGAAAGCACGTTAAGCCGGTGGTCCTGCGCTCAATCTCTCATCGATCATGACGGATTGCCGTCTCACCGAATTATGAAATTAAGAGAGTGCACTTGTGTTTGCACGCACACTTGTGCACTATAATATGTCCTGCGCACTTGGCTGATCTCAATTGAGATCGGCCGCCATGGCTGAAATCGGTCGGACGCCTTATGATCAAATTATCTCAATTTTCGTTCATCCTCGACTCTATCTAATATCTAACCGACGTTAATTTCCACTAAAAGCTCTTTAAAGAGTTATAACTCCGTAACTAATTAGCCTACTAAGTTATACTCGACCAACAGCCCACTGGTCCTTTGACGTTGACCTTTTCAGTGTACAATTTAATTTACTATTTCTAACTTAAGCGAAACCATACATAAACATTATTTTGTGGCATACATTATATCAAAGTGAAAACCGCTAAGAAACTTCAATAACGTCAGACTATGTAATCTGTATTATTATTTATTTGGTATGTTAATTTTTTTAAGCTTTACTTTATTCGCATTTTTCCCCGTTTTTCAAACATGTTCACTGTTTCTTTGCTCCTATTGGTCGCTCCGTGATGTTATAATGACTAAAGCCTTCCTCGTTAAATGATCTATCCAACAGAAAAAAAATCAATTCGAATCATAATTTCTGAGATGAGTTCGTTCAAACAAACAAAAAAACTCTTCAGTTTTATAATATACGAATAGATTTGCTTTAAAATTATACACCGTAAAATTTCAGTGGTTGTTTTCCCGCAGTAAAATGCATCGATTTCATGCGGCAAGCAGTATATGATTACGTCACACCTCTTGTTCTTTTAAGAGAAATAGCTTCTCAAGATAATTTTTTTTTTTTAACAAATAACTAGCATGATTTGATAGTACTACCGAAGGCAAATCGTTCTGCCACGGGATAACCACTTAAGTTTTACGGTGTTTATTATTGATCTACACTCGATAAAGAGTAGCAAATACATAGCTACGTACTGCCCGACGTTTCGACTGGATTGCATCATCGCGAGCTAGCTGACAACGCCTGTCATCGTCTGCCAAAGTGTGAGTGAATTTCTCCATCCACCCCCACATTCGACGAAATGGCATTTGCCTCATAGCTTCCCACATTTTTCCGACATATAGCACTCACTACCCGGATACTTTGAGTGTTGTTACTCTTTTTATCTCGGGTAGACCTAATTTATAGTATTTAACATTATGGAACGCGAAAGTCTAAAATCGTAGGTATATTTGTTCATTTGCTGCTTGCTTATTTTTATTTATTTATTTATTATCTCAACACAAACATTAAATATAATATATTACAATGCTTGGGCTACATAGCTACATAATTTTAAGCTACAAAGTTTATTGACACAAACTTATGCCTAATTATGTGAGACTAATGCCCGAGATAGGAGTGTTGGACGGACATTTTTTTTTTATAATAATCTAACAAGATGACCTCACTCCACCTGATGGTAAGCGGTAGTGAGATCCAAATATGAGGTCGACAGGCACATTAGATCATATTGAGCCTGTCGCACTCACCCTGATAGCCCGATAAAGAGGACCACTGCTGCGGCATCAACGAGACAAGGCGTGGAGTCTCGCATTGGCATTGAGCTGTGCGGGTCCGAGTTGGCCAGTCCGCCCGACGGAAGGGCCCCCGTTTCTACGGGTCTCCCTGGCCGGCGGGCTGACCCGCTCCGCCAGCACAATTCCGCCGCTAAGACTCCACTGGTCCGGCGCTTGCCGCAACAATGGTCCCCCCTGGCTCCGGTTCATACCTGTTCAAGTCACCAGACTCCTTAGTGCTACTTTACCCGGAACTGACATCGTAAGTAAAGTAATCGCATCTCAATCGTATTTTTCAAAATTGAAATTTATATGTACGATTATTCGACGCTTTAACGGTGAAGGAAAACATCGTGTGGAAACCTGCACACCTATGAAGAAATTTTTAGGTTTTGTAGTCAACCAACCCGCACTTGGCCAGCGTGTGTCTAGCTTAGGGTAGGCCCGTGCCCCATCAGTGGGAACTATTGGCTGATGATGATGATGAAAGTAATCGCACAAACACATACCTAATTATTTAATAAACTCCTGATCGCCACAGATTCGCCTCGCAGACTGTACAAAACCGTATTAACATAAAAATATTCCCTTATCCAAACTCTTAGCACGGGCTGGCCTGCTAATTTTCCGGAACGTATCGCAATAAAAACAGACTGTGCTCTAATACCATAGTTAGCTTAGTGGGTTTGCGGCTAATGTTCGTTGTTGGAGCTTTTACTAATCTCTATCCACCGACTTTCAAAATAGCACCGAATTCTAGTATATTTCCATGGTTATTCTTACTACATAGTTTCATCATGTATGTGCACTAATTCTAAAAAAAGGCTCTTGTTGAGCGTCTGCAGTTTATGCTGAGACACGTACCTTGTTGGACACTGATGTGAAATATTCGTTTTATATATTATGTATTATTTAATATTAAATTTATTTTTCTTTTAATATATTTATATGTGACCAATAAATTCTATTCTATTCTATTCTAATTAAATGTTCACTAAATAATAAATAAATAACTAATATCGATTTTTTACGTATCTTATAGTCCTTAAGAAGTAAAAAAGTAAAATTAATTCAGTGTTTCCGAGATTTGAATTTTAAAGATTTTTTTTTAATTTTTTTTGGAACAGTAAAAAAATTACATAACAACGAATAATTCTTATTAATCATAACTATTAAGTACTAATAGGTATGTAATCAAAATATGTACTATTCACATTTTACTTATAATACATTATTATACGGCGAAAACATTAACAATAACTGAGAGGTAGTTAGTAACATACCTACAGAACCCGTGCAGCTTAAGATTTGAATGATGAAGAGCTCTTATTTACGACACTTCTTTTTAAAATTTAAATAGAAGATGGAGGGGTTTTATATCAGTCTGTATAATTCCATATACATAGCGCACAACTAAGTGTGCCAGAAACAAGAAGTTAGCCGATGCCCATTCTTAAAGAACCACTGAAAATCAGCGTCGTTGCTTCCCTACGGGGCACGAATCTGCTGAGTGGGGGCCTTTTTAGCAAGTAAGATTAATTTAAGTTTCCATATAATGTCTTCATCATCATCAGCCCATATACGTCCCCACTGCTGGGGCACGCTACCCTAAACTAGGGAGATAAGGCCTTAGTCACATACATAGTGTAATTCTGTGTGCAATAATTTGTGCTAAATAATTGTTTTCTCTATTATATTCTTAATAGAATTAAGAGATTGTAATAAGGCCCCTTTTTAAATATTTCACAACATCACATACATTGATCTGATTCCGTGGTAAGTAGCTTAAGCACTTGTGTTACGGGTATCAGAATCAACAGTGGATACACAAATATACTTAAATATATTTAATAATACACCCAGACACGAAACAAACACCGATGTTCGTCACACAAATATTTGTCCCGAGTGGGAATCTAACCCGCGACTCTTGAAACCGTAGGTTTTAAACCTGGGTCACTAACCACTGTTCCACCGAGCCAGTCTAGTCTCTGTTTCTATTTACAAACAAAAAAATATTAAAGCTATACTTATGTAACTATATTTACAAACAGGAGTAGGAACTGCGCCAATTTCACAACTGAAAAATCTGATCTATACTATAATAAAAACGTAGAGGCAAAAATTCTTGTACTTTTCTTAGAATCGAAAAAAAATTAGTCAGGGATATGTTTTGAGAGTAGTAGAACACATCCTCATACTTAAAAAATCTCTGTCTGTTTGTTTGTTTGTTTCGACTGACCTCCTAAACGGCTGAACCAATTGAAATGAAAGTTTACACGAAGGTATTTTAAATTCCGGAAAAATGCATAGGATACTTGAAATCACTAACAGTTGTCTGGTTCCCGTGGGATATTCAAAAAACCTTAATAAATGACTGATCTCTGAAACTATTACACCGATTTAAATAAAATTTTGCATGGTGGTAGCATACATCCCCGGTCAAGATCTTAAATTCTTTTAGTCACAGAAATTCCTGTAGGATAGTAAAAAATCTAACTTTATTAGATCACGTACAAAAATGGTAAAAGTATATCGACCAAAATGAACCTTCTGACTAGAACTATACGGACTACTTTATTGAGCAAAACGCCATAGTATGGGAGGTCAATAGCTAGATTTGCAGTTACTCGAACAACATGGAATCGGAATAGAAAGGTTACGCTAAATAAGAAAAAGTTTATTACCCTTTCTTTATAAGTGGGAGGACAGCGTTGAATACAGGAGAGCTACCTGGTAAGAATTTGTTTAAAGAAAAAAGTTATTTGACAGTGTCATTCAAAGTGTATGTTAAATAATCCCTAAAAAGTGTCATTGTGACGATTTGGACCACAAAGTTATAATTAATCTTTGCGTCTGTTGAAAAACACATAATCTTGAGATACTTCAGCGCGTTACATTTTTATGCACGAGGTTCAAGTGGCTATCGAAGTCCTGCTGTTTAATAATCTGTATTTTTTTTCTGAACCTGTATCACCTCACTGCTGGGCACATGCTAGGACTTGCCAGTTCTTTGATACATGGACCAGATCTTCATACCACCTTCGGCGAAAATCGTCTCAGGCACGCGATGTGTAACAATTCTGGTCCATCTATTGTTCTTTATCCTCGCAAATTTCACATCACATTCCCCGCCCATTGCTACATCGGTTTTGACCAACAACAATACCAGTACGAGAGTGGATGGTAACATATTTATTTTTTCTTTTTACTTAATACTTATGATACTCCGCTTCATAGCTTTTTGAAAAACGTTGAGTTTGGACTTCTGATTTTCGGTGGGGGACCAAGATTGTGTGGAAGTTAGGATAGGATATATTTGCGGTTTAGTGATATAAGAAGATCAGATAGAAGACCCTTCATGTACCCATTCATGGACCACAAGCTTTTCCAGGTTTTGTCTGCTCTACGGATTATTTCTTTGTCCTGCCTGTTTTCGAAGGACTGCCTAGCCCAAGTATATACTCCTCTACATATTGCTTTACCTGCCTGTTGACTGCAATCCTATTATTGGTGCTCTTGATCATGACCTTGGTTTTGGATCTATTCTTTGTCAGTCTAACATCAAAGCTTTCTACGCTCAGCTGTTCGAGCATCAACTCAAGTTCTGTAGAGGTATACTTATTTGCGATGAGAAAAAGTCATCTGCAAGGCGAAAGTTTCCGGTTTTCGGTATGGAGGTGGTCAGTTGTCCAATATTTGCTTGGTGGCTCGCATTGCTGGTTTGTATTTTTCCAATTGATAGGCTGTTCGGTATTATCTGAATGTTTATATAGAGGGATATCGCTATTCTAAGCATATAAAGGGGAATTTATAAACATTCACGTAAAAATTTTGGATGTTATAAAATTATCGTATATACAGATTGTTACAAATATTATCACATAGATCATTAGAAAATTGGGCAGTGCCCCTTGAATATTTGTTACTATAACTATCCTATTTATGATCACGCACCTCCCTCCCTCCCGTATAAAGGGTTCATACTCGGTAGAGGTACATGAAAGGGTGCAAGAAATCTCCCATATAAAAATCTTACAAGACCGAGTCTGAATCTGATCAAGACGGCAAGACCTTCGTTGGGCTCCCCAACTATCACGTTTTTAGCTGGCAAGTCATGTCAAATTTTAATGCTGTCACATTTGATATGAATATGAGTGTTTAGTTCTTGGTTAGTTCAAAAGATGTCACTGTGCTCTATAACTTCGATATATTGCTTCATATACTAAAAGTAATTAATAAGTTACCTATATTTAATTAAACTTACGTTTTTACGTTGTTATATCATTGTTTTATTACGAATACAATACAATCTTCGAGAAATAAACAAAAAAATAAACAATACGCAAAAGTGGCACATAACAAAGTAGCAAAGCAAATACTGATAAATTCGTCACATGGCGACACACAGCCTTTATAGATACTTTAAGACGTTTTTTGAAGTTATCCTGATATCAAATATCAATTTTATGTACTAACTACGTAGGTACAGTACTTATGCTGTTTGCAACAATTGAAACCTGTTTCTGCCAAATAAGTTACTCTCCTCATCAGGCTGGAGCATTGCTTAGACCAAAAAAAAATTATTGAGCAAGTGAATCCTCTTTTAGCTGACCGATTTGTAATGAAAAATGTAACATGTTGTTTATCAACTATTAATCTGCAAAAATTTCAGATTCTTTCCTGGATATTAATCTTATGAATTACTAAGTTTAATGATCTTTTCTGTTCTAATAGTTTTTATAATTTTTGTAGCTTTATTTACTTTAACTGCAATTTCCTACAATCAAAATGCTGGCGAAAGTCACTATTCTACGCAGACGAAGTTGCGGGCACAGCTAGTCTCTGAATATGTATGTACAGTACTGAATTTCAGCAGCGATAAAAATCTATTGTTATGTTCATTGTTAGCGAGCAATCCGATTTTGGAGCAAATGTTTTTGCATTAAGCACGATAGTCATGTACCTAAAATTTCATATTCAAGTGTTTATACATATACATTTTTTATACACTGTGCCAGTATACTAAATTTTAGGCCTTGAATTGTTAATAAAAATACATATTTGAACTGTTATTTTTTAATTTTTCCGATCCGAATTCCGAATCAGCAATTTAGCTACACTAACGGCCGCATACTGAAAAAATAATTAAATATTGTCAACTATTTAAGCGACGAACAAAAAAGTTGTATGCGACAACGAATCCGAATCGTTTTATATCAAAATTTCATATATGGTGCGTACTGTTTATAGTTTAATATACAAAAACTTTTTCAATGAAGTAATAGTTAGAATAGTTTGATAGAACAAACTTTAATCGTAAACATCACAAAAAATTAAAATTTTGTCCGATCCCCTATTGCATTATACACCGAGAAATTTTAGTGGTTGTTTTCCCGCAGTAAAATGATTCTATCTTAGTAGTACAAAAGATGTGTGCAGTTCTTTATTGGTAAAATCAATAAATGCCGGTTTTACGAAAGGTTTAACCGTAACTCGAAAGCACGTTCGAACCGCTATATGACTTAGGGTGTAGAGCTTCTTTAGCTTTAAGCATCGATTTCATGCGGCAAGCAGTACCTGAATACGTCACATCTTCAAAAAAAAAACGATAGCTTCTCTCGTTTTTTAGTTGAAAAATAATTATTCTGAAAAAGCGAAAAAAAAAAGTTTTTTTTTTTTTGGGAAATAATTTGCATGATTCGATAGTATTACTAAAGGCAAATCGTTCTGCCACTGGAAAACAACCACTAAAATTGCACGGTGTATTCTATTCTAAACAACTACAAACTCACGTACATATTAACCGCTTGACCTTCTGTCTGAAGCGGGCAGTCAGCACGTGACTACAGTTTATTCCGGCATATCTCCTCATCAGTTTTGATGGAAAACGTGCCTCACCTAATCCATTTTCCCGCAATGTTTTTTATGCTTGTGGTAGCAATTTAAAAAGCGACAGATCCGAACAAAGTTATTTTGTTATTTCCCGTGAAAATATACCGATGCCGGAATAAAAATCTAAACGATAGATATCTGACGAACCTTTTCTAAAGGGTGAAAATTGGAATATTTCAAAGGGTTCGCTTTTATCGAGTGTTTCAAACGACATTTTGGTACTTTTCAGAACTCGTTTTTGCATTTTCACATTCCAATCTGAAACGCAAATCGCTCTTGTTATAATTCCTTAAAAATAGGTGTGCAGGTTTCCTCACGATGTTTTCCTTCACCGTTAAAACGTCGATTAATCGTAGTAAATGAATTTCAAATTTGAAAAACACTTGGTACATACGTATATAAATGTATAAAAAATGTGTGCGTGTACTAGTGTACACACGTAAGAAGTGAAACTAAGATGGCGCGTAACGGGAAAATGTGACGCGTAACCGAAAAATGTGACGGTAAATTTTTTTCCAACGCCGTTAAAGAAGTTTCACTTCAGTTTTGCAAATTTTCAATAGTTTGGCCTGTTCAGAAGTTAAAGCCCAAGTTAAAACTAGAATTTCATCGCATCAATTCATCGTCATCTATCGGGCAGGTATTACAAAAAAACAAAGTGAGAAGAAAATGGTAAAAATTCATAAAAAAAATTTAATTAATTTACTCACAATAGGATCTTCATAGCAGAAATAAGCATCCTCTTCGTCTTCTGGCCTGAAAAATAAATTAAATTAGTTATAAATTAACATCACATATATTCATTCACAACATAATATTGATGTCATTTCGAACTAAGTTGTTTAAGCATAGGTTTTCGAAAGCTATACAAGTGTATTTCTTCGCATTGTGGTTGATTTACAAATTTTAATCCTTCAAAAAGTTGAAACTTATATTATTTCATAATTAAAAATTCATCTTAAAGTACGGATGCTTGCAAATAAAACTAATTTAACTGATTAAACTCGCGTACAATTTATTTCTGAAAATAATTAATAAGAAACACGACTTTTCGACTTCTATACAGGGATCGTAGTCATTAAATTTCGGACTTCCTTGCAGTTTTATGAAATTTAAAAAAATATACTATTAAAAGCTTTATCCGCATCTAAAAGCGATCACGCATAATAAACTCATGTTTCCATCGCCGATACATTATAAAGTAGACACACGAGCCAAAATAATTATTACGAAAGCAAGTACGCGTTTAATATTGATGGGAAAATCCTAATTGTATTTAATTATTAAACTGTTAGTATTAACTACTCGCTCAATGCTGTAATCATTTTAGATGTGGGCATACGTAGTGAGTTACGTATTATAACTCAATGACTCAAATGCAGTATAAGGGTTTTTGTTTCCTAACTGACATACTATGATGGTTTTGAGTAGCCTCGTCATCATCACCGGACTTGGAGCTATCGTTTTAGAGCTTACTAGGCGCTGCCACGGTTAAGTGAGGTCCTAAAGAATAGCTGTAAAAACTTTTTACGAGAGCCTTAACGGAAATTAACATTTATATCATATTTAATAATGTAAAAAGTTCACCTATTGGCTAAGTAACAGTGTGCCAGTTCACACACAGTACCCATTGCACCTTATGGTGCATAAGTCAATGAGCGCATTCGAGTACTTGAAGTCCAACTGCAGCATGATTGGTTAATTTCGACGTGACATTGACAGACAATATGTCAATATCATCTAATCTAACATCTTGCCGTCTTATGAATTTATCATACGCAAAAACCCTAATTGATTTCATGATGTTTGAAACTCGGCAACTGCAGTTCTTGAGTTAAGCAACCATTGTTTAACTCAGTAACATCTGCTCACATCTACTGTAATAGGCAAAAATATAATATTGGAAATCCATTCGGTAAAGCGGAAGCCGGCTTAATGTATTACATCAATAATTCACGTTCAGTGCAGCCGATAATCATTGATTATTAAGAAACTGAGATGGCCGTAAGAAAACAACGTATTTTCGTATTATCTTAGCAGTTGTTTTCGTATTAAAATAAATAAATATTACACAACATCTCATACATTGATCTCATCCCGTGGTAAGTAGCTTAAGCACTTGTGTAACGGAAATCCGGATCAACAGTGGATACACAAATAAACTTAAATATATTTAATAATACACCCAGACACGGAACCAACCCCGATGTTCGACAAACAAATATTTGTCCCGAGTGGGAATCAACCCCACAACTCTTGGAACCGTAGGTTATGAAGCCGTGTCACTAACCACTGTTCCACCGAGCCGGTATTAACTTACTACTCCCTACATTTCACGTGAGTATATTGTAACTAGTGACCCGCTCTCGCCTCATTACGGGTATAATATAAATAAATAAAACCTTCCTCTTAAATCCCTCTATCTATTAAAAAAATGGCATCAAATTCCGTTGCGAAGTTTTAAGCATACAAACATACAGACAAATGAAATGAGACACATGCTATATTGATGGCTAAATAGGCTTTAAGCTGCTTTATTTTTTATTAACATCTATATATTAAAATAACCTACCTTTTTACAAGCGAATAATTTTTTTTGATTATACTCACGCAGTGACAGCAATCTTGAGATGAATCCCAGACTCCAGGATGATCTCATGCGCCTCCTGGATAGTGAGTGTCGACGTGTCAATGTCGTTGATTCGCTTCAGCTTGTCCCCGGGACGGATGCCGGCCTTTTCCGCTCGGCTGTCCGCTTTCACCTGTGGAATAGAATAGTTTATAATTTAATCAAAAGTATCCGTAATACGAGCGTGCATGAAGAGGTTGATGAATGTGGATGAAGCGAAAGTGGTGTGCCAGGACCGTAGCACATGGCAGGAAGTGATCTCTGCCTACCCCTCTGGGAAAAAGGCGTGATTTTACGTATGTATATATCTAATAAATATAGAATAGACTAAAACTTGAATTTAAACTGACATGGTTACACACATGAGAAAAAAATAATAAGCCCTTGTTTATGGAATAGAATAAATTAGTAACTAAAATTTCACCGTGTAAACGGTGTATTTCGTGAAAATGATTGTATCTTAGTAGTAAAATAGATTTGTGCAGTTTTTTTTGTATAAATATTAATTAACATCGGTTTTACCAAAGGGATAAACGAAACTCGAAAGTACGGTCGAACCGCTTTATTACTTAGGGCGTAGAGCTATATTTAATCATCAATTTCTTGCGGCAAGCAGTACCGTACCGTACGTCATATTACTTAAAAGAACTATCGCTTCTCACGCTTTCGAGTTGAATATTTTTTTTTTAAAAAAGCATTGAATCTTGCGGAAAAAATTAAAGAGTATACTTACATGTGTGACCCTCAAAGGCGTTTTGTAGAACGAGCCGCCAGCCAAGTCGAATCCCCAAATGGTGTCTTCGAAGCTGACGCGTTCATGAATACCCTCGTTCCTGGACTCCCATGTGGGCTTCTTCAGCTCGCCGGCCAGCAGAGCCGCCTCCTCAGCTTTGAGCTTTGTGTGCCGCATCGAGACCGCCATGTCTGGAGGCATTACACTGGAACCAGAGGTTACAGAAGGGTAGTTAAAAAAACACTGGCGGCGTTGTGGTAGTTGGGTTATGCTAGGAACCATGACGCCGGTTAGGCGATGGTTAGTGGGATCATCAGCCAATGAAGTCGACCAACGCGCACTTGGTCAGCGTGACTGACTAAGGACTGATCGCCATAGTTTATGATGATGATGATGATATTTTTTTTATATCAATAGTTTGATAAATTAAAAATGTTATGAATAAATACTAAATTTAAGAATCACGTCGAACTTGCTATTCAAATCAGGTCGACTTTACTGTATAATTCAAAAATGCTGCCTAAGCCTCTTTTCCACGCGGACGTAGTCGCCGGCTTAGTTAGTGTTTAAGTAGTATATTTTGTGTATGCTACTGTAGTTCCTGACATCTAGGGGTGTGAGCCTTCCGCTCCCTCACCAGCTGCAAAAGCCGTCTGAGGCTAACAGCTAAGTCCTCCCGAAAAAAAAATGTTTCTGACATTCAAAACACACATGCAAGCAATTTTTAGAATTGGAACAATGCAAGTTTGTCATATTGTGTGATTTTCAATATTAATTCTTCTCTTTCAGAAATATAAAAGCTAATCTTCTCACGTTTTGATATCTCCACATTGTTGCAAGAAATGCAATGCCTATGTTCGTAAGGACGGCTATCGTGCTTCGGAGGCGCAATGATAGCAGTCTGGCTCGGTGCCAAAAGGCACTTTAAAATGCTAGCTGTGCACTTAAATAGAAATTTCTAGAAACTAACGCCCCATTCAGTGGCCTCATTGTTAATGAGATAAGGTTGCTAGTTTGCTTTTAAAAATATCCAATTTTCTAATAATTTTATTGAAAGACTAAAGTTAAGGAGAGATTATTGTCGACTGTCCAAATACGAATCCTCAAATACTTCGGGCACGTTACACGAAACCAAACCTCCATGGAACGTCTCGTTGTCCAGGGACGAGTGGAAGGCATGCGGTCGCGTGGTCGATCACCTACGCGCTGGACAGATCTGATAAAAGCTGCGAGACAAACCACCATAGTCCAAAGTTCCCGTAACGCTGAAGACCGTGGCAAGTGGAGGCACATTGAGAGAGCTGCATTATCCACATTAGATACGTCTCAACATACAACCACGACCACTCTGTCAAGAGTGAACGACTGAAGAGAGAGAGATTGAAAGACAATCGGTTTTCTACTGGTAGACTGAATTTGACCGGGATGTTTGCCATGTTGTTGTATTTTAAAAAGCTCCGGATATTTCGGCACTGTTGTAAACGCCATGATCAAAGGTCAACTGAGTGTCTTCTTGTAAGCATGACCGAAATTCAATCGATATAAGTAAATTTTGCTATTTTAGTTCAAGACTGCTGCTTGGTCTATTGCGTCTCATCATCAGCCCATATACGTCCCCACTGCTGGGGCACGAGCCTACCCTAAAGTAGGGCGATAAGGCCTTAGTCGACCACGCTGGCCAAGTGCGGGTTGGTCGACTACACAACCTTAGAATTTCTTCTTAGGTGTGCAGGTTTCCTCACGATGTTTTCCTTCACCGTTAAAGCGTCGAATGATGGTACATATGAATTTCAAATTTGAAAAACACATTGGTACCTGGCGGGGTTTGAACTGGCGATCTCTCGCATGGCAAGCAACGACCTTAACCACTCGGCCATCGACGCTTTTATTGCGTCTAGTTTGAGACAAAATTCGTGTAAGTTTTCGTATTGATAAATCACTTAGTCCGAAGTCCAGAAGTTGGTGAAAGTACGCCCGTGTCTCGGAAAGCATTGCCTTGGCAAAATAATGAATCTCCATTGAGATCAGCTGTTATGAACGAAATCGTTCGGACACCTTATTAGCTTAATTCACTTTAGAACATTAAACAGCATAGGTACATTGTTATCCACTGTACAGTCAGCCAAGGAAGTGGTCTACCACTTTTGACGTTTCTGCGAGATGTAACGATCGCTAAGGTTGACAATAGTCACTGACACAATCTTATTGCCAGGGAATATTGACCTTGTTGTTTCATGACGTTCGAACGAATCTCAACCGTAGGGTGGTAGACCACATTTTTGCCTGACTGTACTTGGCTTTTTATAAAACACTTGTGATCCACACTCGCTTCGCTTCGGATTATACATAGGTTAAATTATAATACATAGTTAAGGCAGTTGTCGTAAGAAACGCTGTCATTCGACCGTTTTTTCTCCGATTCACTGCAGAACTGACTACCACGTAAAAGCCTTTTTATTTCCGGTATTTTATATATACTTTGTGACTCAGCAAAAATGTAGCTTTTTATTAGTGGAAGAATTTTCAAAATCGGTTGAGTAGATATCGAAATTACCCCTTTACAATTTGACAGAAATCAGATGTACAAACACAAACTTTACTTCTTTATAATATAAGTATAGATACATGGAAATCCACAGAGTTCCCATTGTTAATAGCAACTTTGTTGAAACATGCAGCAGTCTAGAATAGAATGCTGTATTTGTAAGGAAAAGATTTTCCAAGTAAATATAATTTTATTATTCTTGTATGTCGTAGGAGGCATCTCATACCGGTTTGAGTGTAGGCGACGAACGGTCTGCCCACTCCTCGTCATTATCAGAAATTCCCGTTTGAAATAATTAATTCTTCTTCACTAAATATAAAAACCTTTTTGAAGTTATCAACTATTATCTCTCTAAGTAGTAGGTATATTTGACTGACTCGGTGGAACAGTGGTTAGTGACCCAGATTCACTACCTACGGTTCCAGGAGTTGTGGATTCGATTCCCACTCGGGACAAATATTTGTGTCACTAACATCGTTTTTTGTTCCGTGTCTGGGAGTGTTATTAAATATATTTAAGTATATTTGTGTATCCACTGTTGATTCTGATATCTGTAATACAAGTGCTTAAGCTACTTGCCACGGGAACAGATCAATGTATGTGATGTTGTGCAATATTTATTTTATACAATATTCCCGCAAATAGTAGACAGTACTATACTGGTTAGTTCTCTGCGTAGATCCTAGAGTGTTATAGCAAACACGAGATCTTGTTTAATTTGCAGAGTAGCCAGACAAAAGGACGGCAACACCTACACTCACTCTTTGAATGTTCAATTTGCGTAATGCTTACCCATTCAGTTACTCATTCAGTTCCCATAGAACTCATTCACCTGTGCTTTAAGCTTTTACTTTGAAGTTTAAAGTTCAAAAGCACAGTCAAGCCTCTTAAGCTTCCTTTTGTATGGGCCGAGTTTGATATCAAAGACACATTCAAGTTTGAGGTCGACGGCATGTATCCATAGAAAAAGATGAATCTATACTAATACTAGCTTTCCGCCCGCGACTTCGTCCGCGTAGAGACGTTTAACGGGTGAAACATTACTTCTTTATAGCGCAGTCGGTTAAAAAGTAGCCTACGTCCTTTTCTAGGCTCTGGACGATATGTGTACCAAATTTCGTTTAAATCGGTTCAGTACTCTATGCGTGAAAGCGTAACAGACAGACAGAGATTACTTTCCCATTTATAATATTAGTAAGGATTACAAAGCTGAACGGTTATTTGCTGTTTGTTTGTTTCAACGCGTTAATCTCAGGAACTAAAATTCGAATTAAAATATTATATTTGTGTTGTATGTATAGCCCATTTATCGAGGAAAGCGACTGCGCCCAATAGGAGCGAAGAAACAGAAGGAAATGTGTCAAAAGCGGGTGGAAATGCGGACGAAGTCGCTGGCACAGCTAAGAACTAATAAAAAAATAAAAAAGACGTGTGGCACTCGGGGACTGCCGCGGTATAGCTATTGCATAGCATCGTCCGATTTCGGAGCGAACTGAAACGACGTTAGACGATTTTGAGGTTTTTTTCGTTACGGAATTTCTTGGTTCGGTCGCCGCGCTCAAAACCCGCGATAAAAGCTATGCAATAGCTTAAAAGGAATCACGCTGTATGAGTACTGAGGCATTGCAGATATGTTTAGAACGCGCCTTGTGTGAGATACAAAAGTGCCCCAATCGGCACCTTATGATAAACACTCTTTCATTTGCGTGCTTGTTTATTCTGTTTAATGTCACCGAGGTATAAAAAAATTGTATGGCCTGGATCTTGAAACACAAATTACCTACTATAAAGGCATGCTAAGAAGATAATGAGGTTTGCACCTATTTTCTACACTTTACTACAATATCTATCTATATTTTCTATCTATCTAAATAAAATTGATATTGATTGAAATTATTTTTTTTACTAAATAGGTATGAATGCATATAGGATACCAATATCATAAATGCAACTAAAAAAATTATGTCTGTCTGTCTGTATATGACCGCTGATCTCCGGACCGGCTGGACCGAATAAGACGGGACTTTCAATAGCTATATTTAGAAGGTATGTTATAGGGTATTTACATAAATCATTGCTGCCAAAAGTTATTATTCCACGTATATATACGTCCATTTTGTTTTACAGTTACAATTATTTTGAACTTACACAGTTCATAAATATCTTTAAACACTTATGAAGGCACTGGATTGAAGTTTAGTCTACACTGACATTCATTTGGCTCCAACTCAAAAACCAAACATAGATTTCAACAAACCAATATCAATGGCAAAAAAATGGGCCCACCCCGCCAGAAAAATACATCGATATTTGTGTCACTTTGCATTTGACAGATAATCTGCCAAAGTGTCAATAGTGCATCACAAGATGCATTCCGCGGGCGCCGATCGCTGCCAGCTGCATGATTCATGGGTGCATCGATCTTTGTTTATTGAGGTGTGATGAATACGTTTAGTATTAAGTATTGTCTTGCGCGAACACTACACATCTTCTTCTCTTATAAATAAAAATGAATCGCAAAATGTGTTGGTAAGCGCATAACTCAACAACGCCTGAACCAATTTGGCCAATTCTTTTTTAAAATGTTCGTTGAGGTCCAAGGATGGTTCTAACGGCCCTTTTCTTTTTCACATTTTTTGACAGGACGAAGTCTGTCGGGTCAGCTATACTAATAATAAATCTGTAAGGGTCGGTCGTGGAGTAAGTTAGTTTGTTTTCAGAGATATTGTGTTTATAGGCTCAAAATATGATACTGATACTAATTTCCCGATTTTTAGATTTATTCTCTGTATGTGTGTACTGTGTATGTATGTATGTTCCTCCATAACTTTTGAACCAATTATCCGAATTTGATGAAATTTGGTATAAAAACGCATAGACATCTGGGACACAAGATAGGCTATTTAAATTGCACCTAATGCTTCGTGAAAATCGAAATGTACGCGAACGGAGTCGTGGGTACAGCTAGTTTGAAATAAAACGGACGAAATTTCACGGATTAAACTCGCGTTATTCTCTCGGGCAAGACTTGCCCGTGACCACGAGCGCTGTAAAGAGCTCAAAACGTCGGATCTCTAAAAAATGTTTAGAATAACAATACACGCAAGTTTATTTTTCATCCAACACTCGCAAAAAGCAAAAGCCAGAAGACGTAAAGCTTTCATGACATAAACACCTGAATTGGTTAAAGGTTAAAATTAAAATTGAAATAAAAAATTAAAATTGTTTAATTCGCTTGTAAAGGGTCATGGACCGAGATAGCACAAGTCAAGATTATTAGTTCAACTTATTTTGGTGTTGAATTTTCAAATTTAAAATTTACCAAAAAAAACAAGAAATAAAATTAACACAAAAAACTATATCCTGATATCTTTATAATAATCAATTAAAATTAAATCTTCTTCAATATATATAAAGTTTGTGTATAATTACGTGGAAGCAAATAAATATCAATCAAAAGGACTACAAAAAGATTTTTGATTGATTTTTTTTTTATTAATTGGCTGAGTTTTTTTCATTATTCGCAATAGACATTTTTTTTTCTTATTTTCTTGGTAAATATTGGTCTCATTAATTATTTTTCTTTCCATTATTAGTTACTTTTAATCCTTTAAGTTTGCTGCGCCTTAACAGGGTACATATTGTACATAATATTAATTTATACTATTACTATCTATAATTAACATGTGTGCAATAAATAATTTGAATTTCACTAAAATGTCATAACTTTTCAATATAACTAACTTGCGATATAATTCCACACAAACTCGTATATTAACGTAACAGATTGTGTGATTCAACAGCTATTTCCATTTTCACACAGCTTCTCCCAATACAGATAACAGATTTCGAAATTCTCTTTATAACAAAATGTGCTTTGAGCGAAACATAACACGAAACTAGTCCTTATTACAAGTGACGTAAAGGATACGAGAAAAGAATCACGAAACGAAAGTGGCTACGACTGATATTACAAACGCCTGAATCTATACAACTGAATTAAATTAAAGTGTCTGTTTGTAATATTAAAACAACGAATTTCTACTAAATTGGTAAGATTCTACGTAATAAAATAAGGCGTCCGACCGATTTCAGCCACGGCGGCCGGTCTCAACTGAGATCAGCCAAGTGCGCAGGCATATTATAGTGTACAAGTGTGCGTGCAAACACAAGTGTACTCTCTATTCCCTTACTCTCATAATTCGGTGAGACGGCAATCCGACATGACCGATAAGAGATCGGGCGCAGGACCACCGGCTTAACGTGCTTTCCGAGGCACGGGCGTTCAACCGCCAACTTCCTAACTCCGGGCTGAGTAATTTCATTACAGAAAAACTCACACAAATTTTGCCCGACCCCGGATTCGAACCGGGGACCCCTCGGTCCTTACGCAGCGCTTGCTACCAATAGATAGACCAACGAGGCAGTTAAGTTAAGTTAGTTTATTCTAAGTATATATCGGGAACAAATAACAAAAAAAAATTGTCTGTCTGTCCTAACTAATCTCCGAAACGGCTGCACCAATTTAGACGGGACTTTGACTAATCAATTTTGACAAGAAAACTGAAACTGTCCGGGATATTTACCATGTTGTTTTGTTTTAATGAGCTCCCGATATTTCGGCACTGTTGCAAGCGCCATGATCACGGGTGAACAGTTCACTCGTGTTCTAATGTGTGTAACCATGACAGTTTAAAATTATATAATTTTGACAAGTAATGGTCTAATAAATATTAAAGGGTATTAAAATACGCTTTTAAATCATTGCCGCCAAAACCTTTTTTTCCTAACTGACATATAATGATGGCTTGGAGTAGCCTCGTCATCATCACCGGACTTGCGAGGGAGCGGATGACTGTCGCCCTTAAACTGCCAAAACCATTTCTAAGCGGACGAAGTCGCGGGCGGCGGCTAGTTTATGAATAATCCTGAAAATTATAATCTTCGCTCTCAACCATCTGCTCACTTTATATTGTTCCTTTGAGGATCCGTTTCAATATTGGACTTGCCTGAAATGGCTAGAATTACGAGCCGCCGCAAAAGATTCAATGAATGTTAATTCATTAAATAAATATCGCAAATGCTTTACATTTCACAATCGGAATAGTTACGAACCAAGTACTTGAGAAAAATCGAAGAAAGAAAGAAAAATATTTTTTTACCATAGACACGAAAAGTTACAGTGATACATTAATCCACAAGACACAAAAACTCAACTCAAACAAAGAAATATCACACATAGACAACAGTGGTGAATATTTGGATAAAGGATTAAACATGGACCGAGACAGGTTCAGATAATGAGTTCAAGTCAAAAAGTATCTCAATGACCGAGTGGTTCGCCCTAGTTTAGGTTAGGTCCGTGCCCCAGCAGTGGGGGCGTATTGGGTTGATTAAGATATTAGGCAGCTTACTGTCCGATATTTCGAATTTATAAACTAATCGCTTTTAAATACTTAATTTCGGAGAGGCCTATTTATTAACATAATTTTACAGTACTTTAATGTGTAAAGTCTTCCTCCTCTCTTATAATAATAAATATCAACAGCGAATCACCCCAAAAGTGGGGTGTCTATAAAGTTGGAACTCTGTCGAGCATAAAAACGGCAAATGTCCAATTTGAACGCACGGACTACCACGAATTTCATTTTTATTCAGGGCAAACATCGCAACAAGGGCCCTGAACAACAATTTCTCAAGAATTTACAAGGAAACTTACTGGAGCCGTGTTCTTGTTTAGCACTGAGATGTACGAAGAATATTATACATTCTTTTTATACTCGGAGTTGGAGACAGCTATTTACGTTTCTATAAGTATAGCTAATTTCGCGAAATACCACTTTGATTCTGTGAGTGATTAGCGGAATGTGTTCTGAGAAATTCCTTTGACAAATTTGTTTAGAATCTGAATTATTTACTGGTACTATTAAATATATTTCGGTTAACACTTTTCATCAGCGCAAACCGTGAATAGTTATGTAAGTAGTGATGTACCTAAGTATTTGAAAATTATTGACTAGCTTTCTGCCCGCGACTCCGTCCGCGTAGAGACCTTTAACGGGTAAAACATTTCTTCTTTATAGTCGGGTAAAAAGTAGCCTATTTCCTTTCTCAGGCTCTGGACTGTATCAGCACCAAATTTATCGGTTCAGTATTCTATGCGTGAAAGCGTAACAAACAGACAGACAGAGTTACTTTCGCATTTATAATATTAGTAAGAATTTATTTTATTACTGATGAAGCATTCAGTTTGATAATGGCTATCACTAAAAACAGATTTTTTTTTAGCTAATTAGGCTTATTAAGCTCTGATAATATATACTCAACGTTAAAGTCTAAGATCTTATTTGTGTGGTAAACTATTTTTGCTTAAGTTTTCAAAATAGAGACCAATATTTTTCTTTCGATAGAGCACCACTCACTACGCTAGCACAATTATTTATTTAAGGAAGCTCTTTGTACGGAACCTTATCAAAACTCGTACTTCGTACTTGACATTTTAATTAAAAAACAAAAGTGTCCACTTCCGCATTCTCTCCACGGATACTGGAATGATGTATTAGGTACATACATTGATAAAAAAAGATTTATATAAAAACTTTGGCTTCCATAATGAAAAATGTTATCTGCAACATTTCGTAAATCAAATTGTATTTTAATTCATTTAAAAACAATTTTATTATGTAATATAACGTGTTTATCAGGATGACGGGTGTACCTCTAAAATCGGGGATTCTAAATACATTAAAGCAATGTGCTAGCAATGTGAGGAATGTGCGTAAAATTTCAAGCATTGTGCTTTTATAAAACTCGAGTTATTTCAAATAGTTAGTGAGCAGCCAGCCTGACTCCAGACAAAAGGTTTAAGAGTAATTTAGAAAACAAAAATGGCGTCTGAACGCCTGCTTATCACATACATTGATTTCATCCCGTGGTAAGAAGCATTAGCAATTGTGTTACGGAAATCAGAGACAACCGTGGATACACAAATAATAATCTATGGATTCACAATAGATTATTAATTGCAAGGACTAGAATTAAACACAAAAGTATACGTCTTCCTTTTGCGAAACACTGGCGTGTTGACTTGAAAACTTCAGTTATTTTAAGATATTTCTACCAAATAAACAATTATTTTATTCCATTACTAAGTCCAAATAAAACAATATTCTGATTTTGCGTCTTGAAACAGTTTCATTTGAGTCTTTGACTTGTTTCCTTCAATTGAGGACATAGTCTAAGATCCCACTGCCATTATTGCCTTATATTGAAAATACTAAATTGAAATGAAAATTTAGGGAGTACGTATTGTATATTTATGTTGATTTAAAATCCGTTCATCCGTTAAGATACAATCAAATTGATATAGGATATTCAATTTAATAAACCCAATCAATCCATCTTTACACTGGGAGAGAACCCCCTTTCCCAGTGACGGTGCGAAAAGCATTTCACCGCGACAAAAAAAAAGGTATAGCCAAAGTTAGCTATTTGAATAAAGCACAGTTACAATGTGATTTAATATGAATTGCACTAGTATTTATTGTGAATCATTGTGTAATTTAAAAAAATATGTTGTAAACTACAGCAAAGTTACTTGACAAGATTATTAATTATTTGAGCAAACACATTTGAAATAAAACTAAGTTTACGGATTAAACTCGCGTGTATTGCTATTCTAAACATATTATTTAGAGACCCAAGACGTTTCGACCTCTTTACAGGGCTCGTGGTCACGGGCAATCTTTAATCATCTTTAGTCTTATAATATGTTTAGAAAAGCTATACACGCGAGTTTAATCCATAAACATAGTTTTATTTCAAACTATTGACCCGCCCTCGCTTCGCTTCGGGTAAATTTTACATACAAACCTTTCTTAAGAATCACTCTATATATTAAAAAACCGCATCAAAATCCGTTGCGTAGTTTTAAAGATCTAAACATACATACGGACATACAGCGAAGGCGACTTTGTTTTATACTATGTATTGATGATACTTAATTCTCCTGAGTCGATTCAGTAAAATACATATCTCCAATTTTTTTTTTCAGAAATACATTTGAGAATCGAGCAGTAGGATCTTAGGCTATTACGGATAACTTTGCAAACATCGGAGGAAAGTTTCTGAACCGCCCACTAGTAACGAATTTTCGGAATAACTAACGTAAGCACCAATCACGACGAATTGTTGCGATTTCTCAAGTTTTTTGTCATACGAAGCTTTACTGGAAGGAATATCAGCTTTTGACCCAGAGATTTCGGTTTTTACCTGAAAATATATTCGGCTCTGAAAGTACATATTTTCATAAACTTACTTGGTTGCGTTGCTGTGACTTTTTTGAACAAAATTCTCAATTTCAAGATTTTTTTTCCTAACTGACATACGGTAATGGCTTGGAGTAGCCTCGTCATCATCACCGAACTTGCGAGGGAGCGGATAGCTCTAATAAATAAATAAATAAATATTTCACAGCATGCCTTCAGGGTGAGTGCGACAGGCTCGATAATGGTCTATTGTGCCTGTCGACCTCATATGTGGATCTCACTACCGCTTATCATCAGGTGGTCTGAGGTCATCCCGATCGTAATTTTATAAAAAATGTAGTTTTTACGTGACATTAACAAAAAAAAAAAACCGCCTTCTAAAACCCGACAAACCAAAAAATTACAAAATAATATAACACGAACATTTAAAATTATCTGTGTAGGAATATAATTTTTTAATTTTTAGTTTGTCGGGTTTTTGGAGGCAGTTTTTATTTTTTTGTTAAAAAAAAATTTTCATACTTTTTAGTGTTCCATTTGATATTATAACTAGTAGTCTGAATATGCATGCATACAGTTTTGTATGAATTATCCTAAAACACAATCAATTGTGATTCGTGATACCACATTCCAATATAATAAAAAATACAATTTTGCGTTTCGCTAAGCTAAATTAGCCATCCAGTTTAGTTATCAAAATTCCAAAGGAATAAGTATTTGGTAATGTTCCCTTTAGAATTCCCGGCATTCCCTCTCAATACAATAATATTGCGGATTCCGAAGCCTATTATGCCTCCCTTAGGGCCATTCTAATTTTTGGCCGACACTACCGTGGGTGTAACCTTCGTGATTTCATTTCCTTTTCTTTTTGAGAAATTCATGATTTACTTATTAATTAATTCGGATTTCCTTTTTCTTTCGAGATATTCACAATGTTATAAGAAACGAATTATAAGAAATGTATTGATTTCACAGTTGGTAAAGCAATTACTGTCTTTTTTTGATTGTTCTTAACTTTTCTCAGCTAAATGATTCACACACGGTGACTCCAAACTAAGCAAAGCTTGTACTATGGGTGTTAGAGACTTATATACATTCATAGATATTAAAAAAATACATAATCATAGTGAGGACTGTATAATTTCACAACATTTTTATTTCCTTCCTTCGAATAATAATTATTTCGCAAAGGAATTCGGCGCGGTACCGAAAAGATTTCCCCTCTCATTTCGTCTTTAATGACGTCAAAGCGCGAATTCTTCGGAATCAGCTGTTATTCGAAAAAAAAAACAATTCTCGTTTTCTTTATTCTTTTCAAAGGATTTTGGAGGAAACAGAATTGGTTTTGCATGATTGATACAGTTTGGCTTTTCCTTATTTTTCTGCGAAGTCGGAGAAAATACGGCGTAATCCAGGATAGGGTTTGTTGCAAGCAACTGAGGTTTGAATCATAATAAATCTCATGATGGGATCTATAGCGGTACCATGAGTTGGCTATCGAAAACTTACGTACGTTAAAAACCTATCGAGTTGTTTTTTTTTATACGACCGATTTTAGTTCTTAGCGTAACCGCCAGGGGCGCTGCACAATTTTTTCATAGACATATTACGTAGGCGATATCGAGTCCGTAACTTTTAAACTCATGGTAGCGCTACTAGTCTTTGTCGTATTTATTTATTTACTAGCGGCAGCCCGCGACTTCGTCCGCGTGGAAATGTAAAAATTAAGATATCTAACCTATAATGTACCTTGTATAGTTGGCTATGTATTAGTGAAAGACAAAAAAGTTTTAAATTTCGTTTTTGTTTTTGGTACCCGACATATATTTATACCCATTTACTAAAAAGGTGTTTTTTTATATTATAAACAGACACTTCAATTTTATTTAGTTGTTAAGGTTATTCTTTTTCACTTCACCAACACTTCATTTAAAAATACACAAGTAAATCCTTTTATTGAAGCATTATTGCAAATGAATTTTTTTTTATAAAACTTAATAAAGCACCGAACACTTTGAATTATCAAAATTATATTTGGATACACTTTGACACTTGAATTTCACTGTAGTCACGGAAATCTTTGAAAAAATCTTAGTGCCGAGGGTCCACTACAGTTTTAGATCAATATCACTACACTACTTATAACCTACACTAACAATAAACAAGAAATCTCAAATAGCTTCACATAAATAGATTGAATCGATTAAGTTGCTTTAGCACTTGTTTACCGGATCATCAAAAACAAGAACAACAGTAGCTTTTACTTACCAGGATAAAATACACCAAGACAGAACAAATGGAAAATTTCAACTTAAATTTTATCTTTAGAAAAGTAAATCACAACAATCATTTTTCACCATCACTTATCAATTGCCGAAAATTGATATCAGGCGTGCATCCCAACACTAGGCCGGACCAGATCTCAAACAGATCTTTTTATTTTTTTACCAGATTTTTTTTATTTTCTTAGTATTTTAAACTTCCCTCTCCTCATTCTTAGACAAACTATTATTTTAGCAGCTTAAGTTTAAAAAAAAATCTCAGTCATTAGTATTTCAAAACCCGATTGTAATTCTGATGGCTCTATCCATAAGCAAACACTTAAAAAAAATAAAACCTTCATGTGCAGCCAGTTAAAAAAAAATCTACACTCACCTGTCAACTTGTCAGCCGGGAAAGTCACGTCACCTATGACCTAGCCTAGACCCTAGACCTAGACCTTCTTTACCAGGCACAGGCCGGTGGAGTACTCCGGAGTTCTTTATCGCACGACTGATTCGGTTCGCGTGGGTGACCTGGCATCAAATCGAATGCCGATCCGATCTGACTCGTCATGTGATAGGCACTTAAGTATCAGGTGTGATCGCTGTTGGAACGGCAGTGAGGCAAGTTTGTACCAAAAAAAAAAAGCCGGCCGAGTAGTTAAGGTCGTTGCTTGCCTTGCGAGAGATCGCCAGTTCTAACCCCGCCACTGTGTTTTTCAAATTCGATAGGTATTTATGTGTACGATTATTCGACGCTTCAACAGTGAAGGAAACCATCGTGAGGAAACCTGCTCTCCTACGAAGCAATTCTTAGGTTGTGTAGTCAACCAACTTATACTTGGCCAGCGTGGTTGACTAAGGCCTGATCGCCCTAGGATAGGGTAGGCCCATGCCCCAGCAGTGGGCGATGATGATGAATTTAACAAGACGTCACCTTTCAGATTAGAAAACTGAAAATGTCCGGGATATTTACCTAAACTTTAAACTGAACCAGTTCATCCGTGATCATGGCGCTTGCAACAGTGCCGAAATATCGGGAGCTCATTAAAACAAAACAACGTGGTAAATATCCCGGACATTTTCAGTTTTCTAATGTGTGTAACTCAGGCAGTTTAAAATTATATACGTTACCTTTCAGTCTATAATAGACATGTTCTCACTATCTACTTCGCTGGTATGTTTGCTGTACTGCGCAGACCTATCTATTAAGAAACACCGCCCACTTTTTTGGCTTTACATAAGTCCAACCGACTACTTGATTATATACACAATAACATGAAACACATGACAATATGTTTCATTCATGATGGCAAGCATCCTATTCACAACTTAGATGAATAAGCTCATATAATCATGTGCACTCATTTATCTAAAAGTAGATAAGCGGACATTTTTTCATCATTACACGTTATAGAGACGAAGCCAAGAATTGTGAATGGATTTTTAATGTCACTCAATTGTAATTAAAAAGCTATCAAATTATATTTCAATTGTGATATACAAGTACATTTTTTTTCTAATTGGCTTGCAACTCAAATAATATAATAATAATAATTTCTATATTGATATAATCGTTATTACAAATCCCTATGAAACTCTGACACTCGAACTAGGGTAAAGTGCTTGTATCGCAAAGAGTCAGTGAAATGAAATGAAATGAAATGAAATAATTTTATTTGCAAGAAATATGGTTACATACAAGTTGTTACAAATTTATAGTATACAGAAACAAATTTATAGTAGTGGCTTCTCCCATTGCAACAAGTGGTCAAAAAAGCTAAATATAACATACTTTTATATTTTAACAAAGAACTATGTATATAATTTGACATAAAAGTGCTTAGTAAAGTTATACGGGAAATGAATTATGGGAAACTGAAAAGACGTTTGTAATTTCTCAACTTGTTTCATTTTTCTCGTTTCAAGTAAAGCTTAGCTTAACATCGGACCAACTCAAAGTTGAGCTACATTGCGGATATTGAAACCACTTTAAATATTTAACATGGAAACCTCTTGCTTTGAGAGATCCAATTACCAGCCTGTGTGTAAAGAATATAATTTATAATTTGACTGCCTCGTTGGTCCATTGGTAGCAAGCGCTGCGTTAGGACCGAGAGGTCCCCGGTTCGAATCCGGGGCAGGCAAAATTTGTGTGAGTTTTTCTGTAATGAAATTACTCAGCCCGGAGTTAGGAAGTTGGCGGTTGAACGCCCGTGCCTCAGAAAGCATGTTAAGCCGGTGGTCCTGCGCCCGATCTCTCATCGGGCATGTCGGATTGCCGCCTCACCGAATTATGACAGTGAGGGAATAGAGAGTGCACTTGTGTTTGCGCGCACTTGGCTGATCTCAATTGAGATCGGCCGCTATGGCTGAAATCGGTGGGACGCCTTTTTTATAATATTGTGTGAATATATAAATACGTAAGATTTTAGACTTTCGCGTTCTATTACACTAAATATAAGTCTTTATGGGTCTACATGCGATATTGGGAGTAGCAACTTAGTACAATAAAAATGATAATTAACAAAACCATATTATAAAACTTTTGTTACTTTATGATGTGGGCATTAGTTAGTTTTATTGTGACTTAGAATCATTTTACATACGCTGTTATGGATAATTGTCAAGTTATTTTTTTCTATTGTTACTTGCAATCTTATATTTGACTCTAATCTATTTGCGTACCTATTACTATATGAATACGGTACAGTTAACTACATAGAAAACTAATCTAATTGCGCAATACATGGCAGGGCATAGGTGTGCCAACAAATCGGTGAATGGAGGCGATGATGTCTGTCACAGTTACCGCATACTTGTCTTTGATGTGACAAGGTGACAACACTATGGTCTTACGACGCCTTTTTGTTTTCGCAAGCATAGTCGTCGGGTTATAATAACTAGTGACGGTAGTGATTAGAACAGAGAGGACCAATGACTGTGACAACAAAAAAAGCGTCGATGGCCGAGTGGTTAAGGTCGTTGCTTGCCATGCGAGAGGTAGCCAGTTCAAACCCCGCCAGGTACAAATGTGTTTTTCAAATTTGAAATTCATATGTACCATTATTCGACGCTTTAACGGTGAAGGAAAACATTGTGAGGAAACCAGCACACCTGAGAAATTTTTCAACGGTGTGTGAAGCCATGTCAGAGGACTATGGGCGGTTTAAAAACTCTGACACCAGGTTGTTCATCAACCATACGATAAGAAGAAGAAGACTGTGACAACTAATTCAGAAGTAACATTCAATAAAATCGAGTAGTTAAGGCGGTTGATTTCCATGCGAGAGGATTCCATAGCCAGTTCAATCCCAATGTGTTCTGAAATTTGAAATTCATATATACCTTAATTCGGCGCTCTTACTTACAATGAAGGAGAACATCGTGAGAAAACCTGCACACCTGTGAAGAAATTCTAAGGTTGTGTAGTCGACCAACCCGCACTTGGCCAGCGTGGTTGACTAAGCTTGATCGTCCTAGTTTAGGATAGGTTCAAGCCCCTAGGCGTGTATTAATGAATAAAAAAATCAAATACCTACTCCTGCCTCATTCCATTACGTACAGTAGGCAACACTGCATTTAAAAGGCTAATGGTATGTCGGTTAAACATTTTACTGACGGTAGAGTGCCGTAACCAAAATACATTTTCAATGTGACATCACAAATATCTCTACCAATAATATCAATGTGAAAGTCTCCGTCTGTCTTTCTATTGTTTTACTCTTTGAAGCTTTAACTTTTGTGCTTAACAGTTTTTGGTGAAATTTGGTAGAAATTTAGTCTAAAATCTGAGAAAGGATAGCATAATATGGCTACTTTTTAACCGACTGTGCTAAAAGTATAGAAAAAAAGGTCTATTTTTTATTATTTGTTATTTTAGCTCTAAAGTAATATCAACATATTAAAAAAAACTGAAATGCGGGGCCATAAATGCGAATTTTTTCAAATTTTAAGAACAAGCACTTTCATTGTGGAAATTTTTCGTACGACAAAATGTCTCTACGCAGTCGGAGTCGGAGCCACAAGCTAGTGTACGTAATATTTCTCTCGCTACCCCCCAAATAAATGAAAGGAAATGCTCGCAATACCTGATCGCATCCGCATGGGAATGGAATTCGATGCCGCGTCGGGTCTGGCTCGCCGTGACTCAAACGATAAGTGATTTATGTGCGGACAATTCGTTTGATTAGATTTATTAATTACTACAAAGTGGGTGGCATGGTCGGTATCGAAATACAGATGATTATCGTTTGCTTATTTTTGGATCATCATCATCAGCATCTCAGCTACTGTTGAACATAGGCCTCTTCCAAAACTTCCCAGCGTGACCGGTCTACGGCTACCTGCATCCAAGAAAACCCAGCTATTTTCACCAGGTCGTCAGTCCATCTGGTAGGTGGCCGTCCCACACTGCGCTTTCCAGTACGTGGCCCCCACTCAAGGATCCTTCTGCCGAACCACCGTCCAATCTTCGTGCTATGTGGCCGGCCCATTGCAACTTTCACCCATGCACTTACTATTTTTGGATGCGGAAGTTCTTAAGTCGACGATTTATTTTAATTGTACCAGCTTACTTATTTTTTTTTCTGACTTTGAGGTATTGGTATGCGGGTTTGACTGACGATTCATTAGATTAAGATTTATGATAACAAAAATACTGTAGGTAATACATAATACATTCTGTCGACTGGGTTACATCAACCGCTTGAACTCCAACGCCGATACGTCGTGCAGAAAGTACCTATGTATTTAAATAAATATGTTGAATATCGATAAGACGTCGTGCTAGAGGTCGCCAGTTCAAACCTTGCCACGTACCACTTCAATCGGATCATTAGTGTCGGCATGAGAACACGAAAGACCCAGTCCCTACTTTCGTATAGTATAGATTTGGAAATGCCACCGTTTTAGACACACATTTGGTCCAAATTATGTAACTACCTAAACTCATCGATACCTGCGATCCACCTTAAAACCTTTGTTATTCAAATTAGCACTGATCGAGCTTCCCTTTGCCCGTTCAGGTAATCTAAACCTATCAACTCTTCACAGGTTTTAGAAGGAAGGGCCTCCCTTTATCGGCTAAACTTTTGTTTAGCTTCGGATAGCAAACACACAATATTATTGGTACAGGTCGTTGTTCCTCGCGTAAAAGCGTCGATGGCCGAGTGGTTAAGGTCGTTGCTTGCTATGCGAGAGGTCGCCAGTTCAAACCCCGCCAGGTACCAATGTGTTTTTCAAATTTGAAATTCATATGTACCATCATTCGACGCTTTAACGGTGAAGGAAAACATCGTGAGGAAACCAGCACACCTGAGAGATATTTCAACGGTGTGTGAAGCCATGTCAGAGGCCTACGGGCGGTCTAAACTCTGACACCAGGTTGTTCATCAACCATACGATAAGAAGAAGTTGTTCCTCAAAGTTTATAAAAACTTGAATATTTTAAAACTTCTGCAGTTAGCCATTTCGGACTCGTTCTCCATTCAGATTCTTTTACATATTATCGGTAGAGCATTACTTAAATACAATGATTCTACTTTATAATTGGATAGTCGTTGTATGGTAGAAATAAGTAAGTACTAAGTCAAAGTAAAAAGTAAAAAACAAATTCCAATATCTTGAAAAATGTTAGATTGAGGATAGGGTGTTTCATACTTTCATAATTAAGTATCTATAAAACTAAATAAAAACTGAAGGGTCAGTTTGTAATATTTAAATAACAACGTTTTACTAAATGGGTGTGAATCTATATCGAGTACCAATAACAAAAACATAATTTAAAACATTTTTGTCTATCTGTCTGTAAGTCTGTTGGTTGCCGCTAATCTCCGCAACGGCTGGACCAATTTTAACAGGACTTTCACTAATAATAATACACATGTAGCTAGTTTTACAAAGTACATTATTGGGTATTTTGATTTCTACATTTCCACGCGGACGAAGTCGTGGGTCGTGACGTTTAACGGGTGAAACTTTACTTCTTTATAGCGCAGTCGGTTAAAAAGTAGCCTACGTCCTTTCTCAAGCTCTGGACTATATAATCTGTACCAAATTTCATTTAAATCAGTTCAGTAAGTATTCTATGCGTGAAAGCGTGACAGACAGGCAGACAAACAGACAAAGCTACTTTCGCATTTATAATATTAATAAGGATACCTATATTTTCTTATAAAACTTTGGGAAACGTTAAACTAGTTAATAATAGGTAACAAACAAAACCTGTTTATTGGATAAAGCAGGATTTTCATCAACGATTTTCTAATAACAATTAAGGTATTATTAGTATTATTGTATTGGAAAGGATCACGATTGTTGACTGGAACAATGTACATTTGGTTGTGTCCCTTTGTCTATAGCCAGGAGTCATGAGTTCGATCCTGATATTAGTGTCGGTGTTTGTTCCGTGTCTGGGTGTATTATTATTTACTAGCTGTGCCAGCGACTTCGTTCGCGTTTTCCCCCGTTTTTTACACATTTTCCATTGTATCTTTGCTCCTATTGGTCGCAGCGTGATGTTATATAGCCTAAAGCCTTCCTCGATAAATGGTCTATACAACACAAAAAGATTTTTTCAATTCGAACCAGTAGTTCCTGAGATTAGCGCGTTCAAACAAACAAACAAACAAACAAACAAACAAACTCTTCAGCTTTATAATATTAGTATAGATATTAATTATATTTAAGTTTATTTGTGTATCCACTGTTGATCCTGATTTCCGTAACACAAGTGCTTAAGCTACTTACCAAGGGATCAGATCAATGTATGTGATGTTGTGTAATATTTATTATTTAGTGTGAAAATAAGCGTCGATGGCCGAGTGGTTAAAGTCGTGGCTTGCCATGCGAGAGGTCGCCAGTTCAAACCCCGCCACTTTATTTTCATCTTTGAAATTCATAATTATGTACGATTATTCGACGCTTTAACTTAGAAGGAATATCCGTTGGTAAATTGTTATTTTTATAGATAAAAGTACGTCTTTAAAAATAAAAAGAAAGTGTACTTTATATTCTTCAGTACAAAGTTAAAATAAGATTAATCAATCTGTTTTGCTCGATCATAAACAAGCAACCGAGGACCTTGTCCTATTTCGTAAAGCGTCAGGCCCTGATTTGTTGTGACGCCGTTGGTGTAAACAAGGTTTTTTCCCGAAACAGAAAGTTGAAAAGCAAATTTGCATTACGTGTTATGTAAAAGTGTATGCGAACAAACTGTACGCCGAATAAATCAACATATTTACGGCTGAAACAGCCGCCGACTGAACGTTTGGTCAGCTACAGATTTTAAGCTATTGCGTAGCTTTTATCGCGGGCTTTGAGCGCGGCGACCGTACCAAGAAATTCCGTAACGAAAAAAACCTAATATCGTCTAACGTTTCGTTTCAGTCCGGTAGACTTCGGCACGGTGTTTGTGTGCGTGCGGTTAGACGTATTGTACGACTCTACAAAACTCGCACGAATCGAGACGAGCTGCTCCGAAATCGGACGATGCTATGCAATAGCTATACCGCGGCAGTCCCCGAGTGCCACACGTCTTTTTTCATCTAATAGATAAATTCAAATTGTTCATTGAATTTCATATTGAGCTATACAGTTTGAGTACACAGGTATTTGCAGGTATTCATGTGACGCTCTGTAAGTATTAGTGAAGAAATGCTATGTAGGTATATCTGTAATTCATGCATATACTAGGCTCGTTCAATAATTTATGTTTTGTGTATGTTCTGGTGTGCCTTATAACTACATAGTAAAAAGCAAAGATTCCCGCGTCTGCATATATGTATGTATGCTTTAATCTATTAAACTACGCAACAAATTTTGATGGGTTTATTTGTCTGTCTGTCTTTTTGTTTTTGCTAATCTCCAAAATGGCTAGACCAATTTCAACTGGACAAATAAATAGCTAATTGAAAAGATATATTACAGGCTATTTTAATGATTCATTGCTGCCAAAGTTAATATTCCACGCGGGTGAAGTCACGGGCGGCCGCTAGTATAACATTTTTTACCTACTGTGCAAAGGAGTGGGTTACCCATCCCAATGCATATTATATTTAGTAATTTATATTTAATGTATATTTGTTTTGTATTTCACTATATGCTAGATTTATTTTATCATAATTTGTCACGACTTCGCACTTCGAATTTGTACTAAGAATAATGCAATCAATTTGTAGTATCAACAAAAAGACAAATAGGTATTCCGCTGTGGCATCAAAGCGTGCCGCGCATTGCAACTGACGAGCGCCCTCACATCCGTGTTCGTCAAATTACTTCATATTTTGCTATTCCACAAAATATCTTAAAATATAATAAAATTCTCGTGTCACAATGTTCGTTCCCGTACTCTTCCCAAACGGCTTGACCGTTTCTCATGAAATTGTGTGAGCATATTATTGTGTAGGTCTGAGAATCGGTCAACATCTATTTTTCATACCCCTGAGAGGTAAGGGTTATCCACCCTCAACAAGTCGCGGACACAGGTAGAAACTTAATAATTTTTATGTGCTTAAGTACAAGCGTACTAGCTGTTTTAATATTTTTTAAAATAATTTTTATAAAATTATTTTAACTCCACTGTTGACCGGGGATTTGAACAACCGTCCTTCCAGTCATTTACATTAAATTGCCAATGTGTCATCAATACTGTAGTTAACATTTCCGCAATGTAATGTCTATGGCCGTTAGTGTGTATCACTAACGGATGATGGCGCCGCTTGTCGTTAACAGGGAATATGCGGGAAAAGAAGTAAAGGAAAGCGATTCTGTTTTATACTATGTATTTTTTTAGAATTCGTAGGTTTATACCAGAAGTAGCAAAATATACTTTCTTAAACACATATCTATCATCTTTCATACATATTTTTGTGTATCTTGAACCGTTTTCGCAGTGCAAACAACGGTAGCTCTCACAGATGAATAATTTTCCCCTATTTTTACACATGTTCCACTGTTTCTTGGCTTCTATTGGTCGCAACGTGATTTTATATACCTTAAAGCCTTCCTCGACAAATGGTCTATCCAACACAAAAAGCATTTTTAATTTCGAACAAATAGTTTCTGAAAGTAGCGCGTACCAACAAACAAATTCTTCAGCTTTAGAATATTAGTATACTTCGATAACACTCATCCCGGACATTTGATGACAGTTGTATGGGACTTGTGTTGGTTCCGCCCATTTAGGTATTTGTGCCAAATGTGGAGTGGACTCTGCATCATATAACCTATATAATATGCAATATACAGGATGTCCCAAAAAGTAGTGTCAAGCGGATGTCCTGAGATAGAACACTCCGTGGGGCATCCGAAACACCCCCATGTTATTTTATAAAAATAATTATGACTCGAAAACTATAAAAAATCGCGGAACATACATGGGGGTGTTTCGGATGCTCCATCTCAGGACGTGTTCTATCTCAGGACTTCCGCTTGACACTACTTTTTGGGACACCCTGTATAAAAATCATACTGCTATACCTAAAAATGCCCTTCTAATTTTGCTATTTGGTCAGAGCGGTGAAGTGAAGCCAACTACGTAGGGCAGGAATCGTTCAGGCCGAACTCATTGCACGCTGCTTGCTGTAGCTAAATTGTGAGTTTCCTATACACATCCTGATTACCTATTCCAACTGCGTCGTCCTTATAATACGCTTTGTTAAACAGTTTGTAAGGCACTTCCGACACTTTATCACTATCACATAGTATGAAGCAGTCCCGCAGACAGACAGTGTAAATTGTCTTGTGGGACAGAATGTAAAAATAGTTGTTTAACTCATTCTGTTCAATAATAAATAAAAAAATAAAAAAGTCGCTTCCCGCGTCTGTCTGTCCCCATGTATGCTTAAATCTTTAAAACAAAAACCATAAATTCCACATATTCCCGAGACAATTAATTCAGCATTGTGACACTATTCTTGCTCGAAACGTCGGATCTCTAAATAGTGTATTAAGAATAACAATAGAACCGAGTTTAATCCGTTAAATTAGTTTTATTTCAAATAGATAAAACTGATAAACGTCACAACCGGACACGAAACCAGCACCGATGTCCATCACTCAGATATTTGTCCCGAGTGGAAATCGAACCCACGACTCTTGGCACTATCCAATGAGCTATCGAGCCAGTCCAACTCATTATACTCAATAGCTCCAATGTGAATAGGAATTCCTGAATCCTATTCCCGACTTCATAGTTCTAGCAACTCGCTCAAATACGTAGAGACAACGGCTGCATTGCGTATTGCAGGGTACAGCATAAAAGGCTACAGCGTAATAGCATGTTGTCAGCTCGTTATGAAATAGGAAAGGTCTGGACAATGGATTTGGCGTGGACGATGCCTTATTAAGCACTAGGTGTGCATAAAAGCACATGTTATCTCTTGGTGCACATTTAGAATGCACTTAAATTGTAAATTTAGGTCAACTTTCTTATCACTCATTCTCTCTCTCTTTACTACTAACATTGGCAAATATACTGACATCTAACATTTTCCTTAAAAAATATGAACGTAAAAAAACAAACAATAATAAACTCTCTCTCTTCAATCGTTCCCTCACTGCTGAGGATCGTGACTCCATTTGATTCCGTCAACTAGTTGTCGCCATCGGTCCCGTTCTGTGGCCTGGTGTAGAGCGTCGCTGACCATCTAACATTTTCCTTAAAAAATATGAACGTAAAAAAACAAACAATAATAAACAGTACAGTAAAAAAAGTAAATCCATCAAACATCAAAGACTCCTAAAATAACAAAAAAAGATGCAAAACAGTCTGTATTTGGTTTGCCCACCAAAAGCAGCGTCGAGCCAGTGGAAGCTCCGACTCTCTGTTAGCAAGTTTATTCTGAACAAAGGTTACAAAAGCTTTAAGCCATCACAAATTGTCCATATCCAATGACGGTCGGTACTGGGCCCTCTTTCGCCGACTTGTTTGCTGGCAAGTTAGCACTCACTTTGTCAACACATAGTACACTTTGGTAAGTACAACAGTATCCTACCAATAATGTAAATTAATAAAAAGCGTCGTAGTTTACCATGCGAGAGGTCGCCAGTTCAAACTCCGACACGTTGTACTGTTTTTCAAATTTCAAATTCATAAGGACGATTATTCGACGCTTTAACGTTGAAGGAAAACATATCGTCAGGAAACCTGCAGGTTTCCTGGCGATATGTTTTCTTTCACACGGTGTGCACACCTACGAAGAAATTCTTAGGTCGTGTAGTGAACGAACCCACACTTGGCCAGCGAAATTGACTAAGGCCTTATCGCCCTAATTTAGGGTAGGCCCGTGCTCCAGCAGTGGGGACTAAGTATATGGGCTGATGATGATTATAAATGCGAAAGTTTGTATGTGTATTTTTATATTACTTTTATTTTATACTTTTTAGTTATGAGTAATGTAAACACCTTTAAGTAGAAGTGGTTGTTACGACGCAACTTTAAATCGGTTTAAATCCTAAACTGTCAATTGAATCGAAAAATGTTGAAAGAAAACTTAAAATGATTTTCAAATACTTATTAAACGAAACCCAACTAGATTTTCTTTTTAATATTGACTATATCTAAAAGAGTTGATATGTGAGTCATAACTGGCATTTCACTCTACATTCTTTACCTTATTAAAGCTGGTCTACTTCCGACATGTACTATGTCGCTGGAGTGGCAGCTTCCGCCCTCAGTGGCAAACACTTCGCGGACTCAAAACAAATCTATGTCAAAATTGGAAATAAACACAGACTCGGTGAAACCCACCATTCTGTGTCGTGAACAATTGAGCTTCAGTAAATAAATTTCACAAGTTGTATTTATTGTGTAGGCAATGGCCCCGACTGTCGACTTTATTCTCTCAAATGCAGACTCGTCTTCTGTTTCTGAACGAGCCCCTTTTACTAGATTATTACAAATATTCAACAAGCACTTTAACAATTTAGACTTCTCCGTAAGCCCTGTGTTTCCAAAAGAAAACAACTGATTTGCAGCCATAGTTAACTATAACTACGTCTTTTGATTTGTATTAGTAAGATTAAATATGTATTAACTTTTTAAGCTACACTGATCTTTTCTACATATGTTAATCTGTGGACATCGCTGTTGGTTATGCATTTAATATATTATATGATGTATATTTTTATAAAATTTGTTTCTTATGTAATGTGTAACAGTTTGTTGTTCCTAATAAAATAAAAGAAAGTCGTGTTAGTTACTACCATTAATAACTGCGGTACTAATGATTATAACTTAAGAACAACGTTATATAACTTACTAACTACTATGTATAACTTAAGAAGGGCTCCACCAATTCGGCTGAAAATTAGAGGATAATGCTTAGCTTAGGCGATGCCTAGTTCGCCTAAGCTACCTCAGCTTAGGCGATAATTTCTGTCCTGCTCTTGACTACATGTCACCCCAACCACTTATGTCAAATAACATTTTTGATTTTAAAAAATACGACACCTATAATCGTAGCCCCTTTATGAATGTATGAAAGATAAAGTATTAATTAAATTTTACAAATTTCCAAAAATCCATAAACGCTTATAAACGCTAAGTCCCATAATTATGTACACCTTTTCAACCTCACTTCAATATTTAAACCTAAATTAACTCGAAACTCACAAAGCTTAACAATTCCTCAAATCTTAAACCGATGCTTTAATTTTTCAACTCACTGAGCATTTCAAATGAAAACCGAAGCTTGATTCTTAATAAATCCGTTGTGTTACCGAATATTCTTGATAGAAAAATGATTATTTGAGAAATAGTTCTGTGAAACAAGATAAAAGGAAGGACTCAAAAGAAAATAAATGGTGTCCAGGAAAAGGTACAATCACATTGAAAAACGATGAGGAAAAAATTTGAGTCGTACGGAGATTGAGATATGAGGAGTAATTTTCCAGATTCTACAAATAATAGTCTCTTGACTTCATAATTTGTTTATAAATAAATATTACACAACATCACATACATTGATCTGATCCCTTGGTAAGTAGCTTAAGTACTTGTTTTACGGATATCAGAATCAACTGTGGATCCACAAATATACTTAAATATATTTAATAATACATCCAGACACGTAACAAACGCCGCTGTCACACAAATATTTGTATATTTGTCCCGGGTGGGATTCGAACCCACGACTCTTAGAACGGTAGGTAGTGATTCTGGATTACTAGCCACTGTTCCACCGAGTCAGACCATTATTCAATTTATTTCTTATGGTACAAACAGATTAATGATAATTTTACATATGCTCCTACATCATTTCTAAAAACTGCTTTATTGTAAGAGCCAATGCCTGCACGAGCTTTTTTTAAATATTTAGAAATCAACAAGGGGGTTGAATTTTAAATTTATATTTAACACTTTTATGTTCATGGTCTTATTTCTTTACATACTTATCTTTTACAAATTACTGCTATGACTAATTAAATGTCTAGTGTTGATTGATAAATATAATCGAAGAAAAGATGAACCCAAAACTTACTTTATCCCTATTAATATCAATAGTAATTACATACTATACATATATACAAATATGTATTTCATTTATCAAGAAAAGAAGTACCTCATAAAGCTCATCTTTTCGACTGATTTGACTTACAATAGACGTCTGAAAATAATATAACCCTCGGCAATATTGTTAGAACATCGTCATAAGAGTGGGCTGGAACTTTAGCCTTCCCCAGTATATTTCTTGGAAACTAGCAGGGCTTTGGAAATATGAGGAGTGGACACGGGTTCACTGGCAACATAGGGCTGCCTACATACGTACGTATTTACCTAATCCAAACATAACCTTACATAACTGAAGGATTTAGTAGAAATGGTCCACGAAATGTTCACAGAAAATTACAGTTGCAGATACATATTGCAAATATGTAGTTACTTTTGGAAGTCAGTTTTGTTATGTTTATGGCACTTCTAGGAGGTTGAATACCTCTTGACATTTTGAAGTAGACTCAACCAGGGGTCGTAATAGACGTAACAACAACCTTAATTGTTAAAGTTACATAGAAATCATGTACGACGGAAATAGTCTACATAAAATTGTTAAAAAGTATTCCGCAACAACATACGAGTATGTCTATCTTTTATGGTTGACTCACAAGACAGTAGGAAATGTGTAAAAAACGGGGGAATACGCGGATGACGTCGCTGGCAAAGCTAGTAAAAAATAAAATACTTCCTTTGGACCACCCCTGATATAATCCACTCATGTCCTGATACCTCCGGCGGGCTGTAAAAGTTCCGATTGGGTTATCACTCTCGACATGTTGTTCGAAATACGATACAGAGGGTTCCCGACAAGAACGGGATTCGGGAATAACGGGGATTGACGAAGAATAGTTATGGCCTCGTGAGGCGACGATAAGCTCCCATATTTAGGGTTCGTTGGACTTCGGTTTGGGTTATTTTACGCAGACTTTAAGATAAGCCACCGCACAAGGATCTTTTTATATCGACAGATGTTGCAATGATAAAAGTGTTTAGAGAAATCTATCGTAGCTTAAGGTTATTGGGAGTTCCGTGCGTGAACCGGAACGAACAAAATATCTCACAAAATGGCGGTAGCGATTAAACTTTCAGAAGACAACTATCATCCTTACCCGTGACCACGAACGCTGTAAAGAGCATAAAACGTCGGGTCTCTAAATAATATGTTTAGAATAACAACACACGCGAGTTTAATCCGTAAAATTAGTTTAATTTCAAATCTTTAGATAATTAATACAATAAGATATTATAATTTAATGTTTTGTATATGTTCTGTTTGTGTACCTTGTCAATAATAAATAAATAAGTAAATAAATAAATCTATTCGTCCGTTACTTACGTTAGTTAGCCATACCTCTAATATATTTACCATGAAACTAGAGTCTGAATTTGATAAGGAATTAAATTTGAAATTGAAAAGAGAATAATCGGGGTTTCAAACCCACGTTCTCAAAACAATCGGGGGGGAAGAATGAGAATGTTATTTTCATCATATCTATTTCATGAAAGCTCAATGCAAATTAAAAACAAAAAATAAATTAAAAGAAGAAAATAGAAAATGCAATGAACATGACAGTACACTTCCATCTCTTTTACACATGCTAAGAACGAAGCCAATACTATAAAATAAGGATAGAGATCGCATGCGCTCATACAAATCGCATTTTTCTTTCTTATCGACGCTTTCTTCCGCACTACTACAAAATAACGTATCCCCGCTTCCTGCTTTGCATAAGTATTTTATGGCACGGTTCAAGCCGGTTATATCCTTAGCTACGTAAAGGATTTTCAGTCAAATCCGTATTATGGCGTATTTTGCATAAAAGCTTAAAAGCGCGTTGGTGCGGTTTTGCTGCATGTTGAGAACTGAGGGAAGTATTTTAAATTTTGTTTTTAGTGCTACATAGAGCTCTAATGTAAATTTAAAATTTGGACTAACTCACATTCATGCCTGGCTGGACGGGGACTCGAACTCACGATTTTGAGGTAATGCGCCCCACGTACTATCAATTATACTATCCAGGCGTTGCGTCATGTATGTGATTTTTTCCGTCACTTTACCCGTTAGCCACGGGTGACGCCCACTGATAGTGATAAACACTATCGGTCCGTAAACATTTCTTTACAGAAATGTAATACAGCAAAGGTAGCACCTGGCAATTATAGTTATTTTTAGTGCTACACAGAGCTCTAATGTAAATTTAAAATTGCAAACTAAACCCACGTTTGGTAGTACCTACGTGTGGCGTTACCTCAAGATCGTGTGTTCGAGTCCCCGTCCAGTCGGGCTTGAATGTGAATTTTTCCAATTTAAAATTTACATCTGGAGAAAGTTTTTAATGCTATGATACAATAAAGACGTAAATATTTGTCTTTATGGGTCTACACGCCTGCCTAATATCGCGTGTAGACCCATAAAGATTAATATTTAATGTAATGGAACGCGAAAGTCTCAAATCTTAAAGACGTATTAATCACTGACGTAATTGGGTCAATGTCTAATACAATGATTGACAAGTTCGTTACAAAAGAAAATGGATTGTTTTTTTCATGGGAATTTGACCTATTTGTATTGAGATAAATAAGAAAAATATGTTTATAGAGGATACAAATAGTTCGTATTAGGGTGAGAACAATGCTTAAACTACGTACCACGGGATCAGATCAATGTATGTGATGTTGTGTAATATTTGCTTATTTCATTTAGAATTTAACTACTTTCAAATTTTCAAAAATTTTCAAATTTATTTAGTATTCAGTCGATAGTCAATGGACAACTTCATAAATAGGGGTGACAGCCATCCACTACTCCGCAAGTCCAGTAATAATGACCAGTAGCGCTACCATTAGTTTAAAAGTTACGGACTCGATATCGCCTACGTAAATATGTCTATGAAAATCTTGTACAGCGCCACTGGCGGTCACGCTAAGAACTAAAATCGGTCGTATGAAAAAACAACTCGATAGGTTTTTAACGTATGTAAGATTTCGATAGCCAACTCATGGCCGGCCGTCATCGTAGTCAGTTAGGAAAAAAGACGTACGATTCGATTGTTCACAGAATCCATCAATTAATTATTAAGGCCATAGCATTATTGTTTCCTGTAAATCAGCAAACTATGTCCACTCATTTAATACGGTATCAATCTGTCCACCAATCAATTAATAGGAATTCATCGAGAGCGAACACTGGCAACTGTTGTGTGGACTATAATTGTACCGGTTGTCCGCGTTACAAATTGCTTTTGATGAGAGCTGTGCACACATAATTATGGAGAGGCTCTTTGTTTACTTACAATTTATTTTGGTGTCGGTATGGGGATATAGAGATGTTTTTGTGTCATCATAAGCTGTTGTCAATGAGGGTTACGCGTATGAGTAATTCACTAGATGGCAATACGTACGCGTGAGATCCAATTGAAGCATGATTGGGGAATATTGACATGACTGTCAACGGCACGTCAAAAATAACCAATCAGTGAACTGAATATTAAAAAGAAAATAGGTATTTGAAAGTAGATTCTAAATGAAATAATTAAATAAACATTACATAACATCACATACATTTCTCTGATCCCGTAGTAGTAGTAGCTTAAGCACTTGTATCACGAACATCAGTGTCAACAGTGGTATGGCTAGTATCAGAATTTCCGGTCACCTGACCGTGTGTGGAAATGTCCCAGGTATTTTTTTTTTTTACATTCATATATCAATTACTAATGAATAATAACTGTTTAATTTGAACACCCAGCCTTACAGTCTGGCACCGCGCCCGCAGCCCACACCCTCCCACTCATGCGTCTGTTACATTACTTGCCGGTACTTAAATAATAAACATGTTTTTGGCTCTCATTTATTAGTCAATTATATCAATTTTGATATGTTTAAAAATCCATTCATCACGTCTTTGTAACAGGTATCTTTGAGTCTAAAGCCTCTTTTTTTCGTGACTGATATAAGATGTTGGCTTGGAGTAGCCTCGTCACATCACCGGACTTGCGGGGAGCGGATGGCTCTCACCACAGCTCCGTATGGATTGAAAGGCCCTTGGTTCGAATCCTAGGTCGTGACCACGAGGCCTGTAAAGAGCTAGAAACGTCGGATCTCTAAATTATTATGTTCAGATGTATGTTGTACTCGAGATGAGTCCTTAAAATGTGTATTGTGTTTATCAGTTAAGAAATCATATATGCACACATTATAAAAACATATCCATAAACGCAACTTTTGATGAATCTGCCGCACAAACTTCCTAGGCGCTGCATACATACAACAGGCGTGTGACGTCACACGCTTGTGGACGTTTGTATGGAGCGTTTTTGAGCTCGCCCAAATAATGTGTAATTAAAATTATAATTATCGAGATATCAAAGTGATACTTTCAACAGTGTCTTTGTCCATCCAACTATATCAAAATAAAAAAAATGTTGTCAATTGTCAAATACCCTATTAAGAGCAAGCGTTCAAGGGCAGGGAAGTAAATACATTCAACTTTCCATACGTAGGATTTATAGTTTGATGACACTTCCGAAGAACGAATTTCGTAAGATAATCTACAAAAATAATTATCGAAGTACAAAATGTGCACCTGATTTTATGAACAACACATCACTTCATTATGCCATTGTAACCCGCCCGTTTTAATGTATAATTTACATAAAAACCTTCCTCTTAAATCCCTGTATCTATTAAATAAAAACGCATCTAAATCCGTTAAGTATTTTTAAAGATTGAAGCATACATAGGGACTGACAGACGCGGGAGCTACTTTGCTTTATTCTATGTAGTGATTGTCATTAACCGCGACAAGATTACTTGATTGACTAATTTATTTTTCTTCAGACACTTATGTTTTCGATATATTTTTTAATAAGCGGCTAACAAGATGACCTCACTCCACCTGATGGTAAGCGGTAGTGAGATCCAAATATGAGGTCGACAGGCACAACAGACCATGTTGAGCCTGTCGCACTCACCCTGAAAGCCGTGAAAAAGGAGACCACTGCTGCGGCAACAACGAGACAAGGCGTGAAGTCTCGCATTGGTATTGAGCTGTGCGGGTCAGAGTTGGCCAGTCCGCCGGACGGAGGGGCCCACGTTTCTACTAACTCAAATTTCATACTGCATAGTTTCGAAACCACCTCTGAGAGATATCATCAATACTGATATCATATGTAACATAGTAAATTGTTTATACAATAGCTGTTTGAAAGTTCTTGTATCTTGCCAAATAAATTTATTATTATTACCGCTATTATCATTCTATATTCCAATCTTGGGACCAAAAGGGCTAGATCTCTGACAGATAAGTTTGGAAGCCATTAAGTGCGATTCATTAGACAACTTTGATGTTTTGTGAAATTACCTATATTTATTGCCATTCTTACTTACAATTTAAGTACGAGTATAGTATGAAGAATGAGTACAAGTCAGGCGATGGGAAGACGAATTGAAACAGACAGCGGGACCATTCTGGATGAGAGTAGCCAGAGAAAGGAACTGGAGGAGGCCTATGCCAAAAGGCACACCGAACTAAGGGATTTCTTGTAACCTTATGTTTTGGAATAAAGGCTATTATTATTATTATTATAATATGAATAGCGACGATAGCCAAGTGGTTACGGTCACTGCTTGCCATGCGAGAGGTCGCCCATTAAACCCCGCCACGTACCACTGTGTTTTTCAAACTCGAAATTCATTATGTACGATTATTCGACGCTTTGACAGTGAAAGAAAACATCCTGAGGAAACCTGTACACTTACGAAGAAATTCTTAGGTTGTGTAGTCAACCCGCACTTGGTGAAGGCCTTATTGCCCCAATATGAATCTTTAGAGTCATTTTGGAAGTTATCATTTCCGACAAAAACAAACCTCGAACGATAACGTGTTACATAAAAACCTACTTAACTTAACATAACCCTAAAAGTTTATGTAAGTTGTTTAGCAGTAACTGTTAAAAGTTGGTGCGCTAGTCCATAAGCATTATTTGTTCCTTCACTTCCACCGTCGGATAAGACGATATTGCAACTTAACATCCTTAGTCGAAGGACAAACGGTTTTAAACGGTTTCCGATCCATTAGAATGTTGCAACACAATTTATTTTTATTTTCAAGGGACTTTTAAACATATTTTTAACATAGTATTGTTATTATTTGCGCGAGCAGTACACATCTTCTTCTTTCTTATAAATAAAAAATTAATTGCTGTTCGTTAGTCTGACTATACCTCGAGAACGGCCGGACCGATTTAGGTAATTTTGGTTTTAAAATGTTCGTAATAGTCCAGGAAAGGTTTATAGTATTGGCGGTATGAAATTCGCCGGGACCACTAGTTTGAAATAAAATTAAAATAGGGATCTCTAAATAATGTTTAGAATATCAATACACGCGAGTTTAATCCGTAAAATTAGTTTGATTTCAAATATGTTTAGCATTTATGCGGAAGATTCAATATACTTACCAACTTTACGCCTACGTAGAGTCGTTAATCTCGTGAACATCATACCAGCAGTATACCAGCGCTGCAACTGCCCTCGAGCTGATGAAGCAAATGCTGAGGCATGTAGCTCGTTAACCACTTTTTGTCTTAATCGGTTTGTGATAATTCTTTATTCTTCTTCTCACTGTCACATGAATGTGTTTTGGTAGAGTTTTGTAAGTTATATTGTAATTCGCTGTGTACTTGTGTTAATAATGCGCTCAATGGATGAATTCTATTCTATTCAATTCAATTATACCTCTTAAGCGCAGTCTGTTAAAAAATTGTCTAGAACCTATAGTCTCAGGCACTTCACAATATGTTTACCAAAAATTTACAACAATTTGCAAATACGCAGCGTTTTTTTTTATTCATCATAATATGTATGTTACGGTCAATGTGAGCAATCGGTAATTATCTATAATCACCGGTAAATATGGATAATTCCCGACGCACTTGGTAAATGTACTGAATTATTCAAATTTACCGGTAATTATATAAAACTCCCGCTCGACTGTGGTAAATGTTGACATTGCTGACAAATATCACAAGTACTCTGCAATTCAATTGTCACAAATTTCAAAAATATATTGACGGGAAAGAATTTTAAGAGTTCCACTGAAAATTCCCTGCCAATTTGCTAATTTTATTTAACTTTATTTTTATAAGATAATATTTTTTTAAAAACCAAACATGAAGTTTGGTTTCTAGATACTTGACTGGTTTATTTTATAACTAGCTGTGCCCGTGACTTCGTTCGCGTGAACTACAGGATTTTACATAAAAATTTTTTTCCAGTAACTCCCGATCCCTTACAAATTTTGCAATATCGCGTCGCAAGTAAGTTAATTAGGGTACCTACCTTAATATACTTAAAGCATACTTGCGACTATGATTGAAATTTGGTATGCAGGTGCATGCCAAATTTCAATCATCTATCTTACGCGGTTTAAATGTTTTCAGAAAAGTAATTTATAAATACATACTTAACTACATAATCACACCTAGACATGGAACAAACACCGATATTCACCAAACAAATATATGTCCCGAGTGGGAATCGAACCCACGACTCTTGGAATCGCCAGCCTGGGTCACTAACAAAACCATTGTTTCACCGAGCCAGTCAAGTCAAGTTTTATTTTATTATTTGCCACATTTACACAAAGGGTATGGTAATTTTATATAATTACCGGTAAATGTGATTAATTCGATAGTTTTCACCACCTTTACCACGAACACTACTAATTATGCATAGTTACCGGTAATTATACATAATAACCACTCTATCCACTTTTACCGTAACATGTACATAAATAAAATAAATAATAAATATCTGGAATATTTCCACACACAAACTAACGCATTATGGGCGTCAGAGACTAATAATATACATTTATAGATATTTATAAATGCATAAATAAATACACAATCACACTCAGACACGGAACAAACGCCGATGTTCATCACACAAATATTTGTCCCGAGTGGGAATCGAACCCACGACTCTTTGAACCGCCAGCCAGGGCCACTAACCACCGTTCCACCTCGCCAGCCAAAATCTATTGGTAAGCTAGTTGTTCAAGTCAGTTTCTGTAAAGTGCACAAAATGAGTCACGGTTGAAACGATTAATTAATTGAAACAGATCTATTCTGAAGCTCGATCAATCGGGCATCGATCGCATTGTTGCAGTTTGGAAGTGCGCCAAGTGCACACTCACCCGTGCAATAATGACATCTCCGTCATAGATCAACTGTAGGCGTTTCGGAGATCAACTTTAAATAAATCAACAAGAATAACATACATGTGCAATCAATTTAATACTGAGTTAAGTTGTTTGAGCACTTTTGTGACAGATCTTGCAATCAAGCAAGGAGGCAATAGCCAATGATGTTGATTCGGATTTCCGTTACTTAAGTATTCAGGCTACTTACTTAATTTAAATACAAAATTGTAAATAATATTGCGTGTCACACCTTATTTACATAGGTGTTACAGATAAGGTACAGTGTGGATACCGTGGGATCTGATCAATGTAACTATGTGATTTTCCTGATATTTATTTATTTAAGCACATATATGCGTCTAATTTAAGTGTAGTATTTCATATTATAAACCATAACAATACCTAAAAAGACTGGATCGGTGGAACAGTGGTTAGACCCAGGTTCACTACATTAGGTTCCAAGAGTCGTGGGTTCAATTCTCATGCGGGACGTGCTCGGGTGTGTTAATAACATATATATTACATATTAGCATTTATGAATACCTACTACTGTAGTTTTTGATTTTCGTAACACAAGTGCCTATGCTACTTACCACGGGATCAGATCAACGTATGAGATGTTGTGTAATATTTATTTATTTAAATTTCAAAATTACGTTATTATTCCTTTATTTACAGATTCTAGTTGAAAGTCGATTTGGACTACGGTTAGAAGTGATATTTTCTGTAAAATTGATATCCTACGGCGCTTGCAAATCTGCAACGAGGATAATGCTTTATTCCATTCAGACAGCAAACCAATAGTTGTGTCTGCTCGTGAGCAAAGATATTTAAACCGATAGACGCTTAGTATGTTGCGTAAGCGTTATGCGTTATACTAACTTTTGCAGATTATCCCATTACATTAAATAAATCTTAATTTTAAACAGGTATACATGTGATACCTCGGGAAGGTAAAGGAATCTTAATAAAATACAATGTTGATATTTTTCCGTTTTTCTAAATATTTGAATAGCTAGTTTTAGTTTTAGCACTTAAAGATTTTAAATTTACATATTTTTATCTTTTTTTACATGTTTTTGTAAAAAGAGCATGTTTCATGCAGACATGATATTTCCCGACATCCCAGCCAAAAGTAACCATGCCGAGTCCTTTGACTGAAAGTTCCCTAACAAGTAATAAAAGGGGGTTGAGTTTATGGAGGCATAATATACTATTGGGTATCATCGAGATCTCCCTGCAAAACTACATTATCTAGGCGCATCCCTTCAGCCCTTTGTATTTACTGCCTTCTCAAAGGATTTGATAGACGGCAGAGATTTTTGGATTTCACTTTTGACAGTATATCATGATGCAACGTCAAAGTCAAAGTCAAAATTCCTTTATTTATATTGGAATTTACATCGTCGGTACAGTACTTAAATAAATAAATTATACTTAGATATGTGATTCTACCACCGGTTCGGAACGCTGATTCTACCGAGAAGACACCGGCAAGAAACTCGATAGTTACTCGTTAACTGATAATCGCATAACATTGTTAAAAAAATGCCATGTCATGCAACAAAATATATATTATATTTTATATGTACTTCTCAAAATAACTATTAGTTCTGTTCCGATTTTACGGGTCGAGTCGTAAGGACTTTTTTTTTTAATAAATATTTCACAACATCACATACATCGATCTTATTCCGTGGTAAGTAGCTTAAGCACTTGTGTTACAGATATCATAATCAACAGTGGATACACAAATAAACTTAAAAATATTTAATTACACACCCAGACAAAAGAGTGGGAATCGAACCCACGACTCTTGGAACCGTAGGTAGTAAACCTGGGTCACTAACCACTGTTCCACCGAGCCAGTCACACACACACTTTCGTAGGTACTTAAGAAAGCTTTTACAAGAATTTATAAACTGGAAGAAATTCTCCAAACAGCTTTTGTTTCATCGTAATAACACCTAATAGCTACACAAGTGTAAGATAGCCGTTAGCAAAATGTTAACAATCATCTTGGTGTGAAATTATTGTTCTATTTCTTGTAAATGAAAAAGAAAAAAGAAAATGTTACACTTTTTTTATACTCTATTGTTAGTCGACTATAAGTAAGATAATACTCTCATTGTGAATAAATTGTACATTTTTAATATCGGCCTTCTAGGGAATTGTAAATCGAGGAACAATTTGTTCTAGGGCCGTAGCAATCAATTGAATAGACCAAGGGCTAGTACTCATTTTAATTACAGTATTTCGTTTTTATTTTTACATTAATAGATATTATCCTAATTCTAGGGTGTGTAATCGACCAACCCACACTTGGCCAAAGTAATTGAGTAAGGCCTAATGGTCCTAGTTTAGGGGAGGCAAGTGCCATCCGGTGGTCTCGTAAATGGGCTGGTGTGGATTATACTCGTATAAGAGATACCAGAATCAACAGTACCTACTAAAAAACATAATCATCATCAACATCAATTCATTCCTGTCCAGTGTCCACTGCTGGACATAGGCCTCTCCAAATGCACGCCACTTCTTTCTATCCTCGGCCACTCGCATCCAGCTCCTACCAGCCGTCCTGCGCAGATCGTCACACCACTAGTGGCCTGCGGGCGTCCTACACTACGTTTGCGAGACTAAAAAATAAATATACTTAATTAGATTTACACCGAGTTTAACAAACATTTGCCCCGATTATGGCTTTAACGGGATTCGTGGGGTTCTACCCCACGAATCACGGCTTAAGACATAACGCACTATCAAAGAACCACTTGATAATGATATACTACTAATACATAATATAAGTAAATATATTTTCTCCTGTGAGAATATTATGTCAAGCCGATCAAAAGATACATAGAGTTGTCACCTACGTTTTTGCATTGTCTACAAACATTTATGACTAAAAAAGCGTCGATAGCCGAGTGGTTAAGGTCGTTGCTTGCCATGCGAGAAGTCGCCAGTTAAAACCCCGCCACGTACCACTGTGTTTTTCAAATTTAAAATTCATATGTACGACTATTCGACGTTTTAACGGTGAAGGGAAACATCGTAAGGAATCCTGCACACCTACGAAGAAATTCTAAGGTTGTGTAGTCGACCAACCCGCACTTGGCCAGCGTGGTCGACTAATGCCTTATCGCCCTAATTTAGGGTAGGCCCGTTCCCCAGCAGTGGGGACGTATACGGGCTGATGATGATGATATTGTGGTTAAAATCGCAAAAAATCATCATCTTCTGGCCCTTGCTCTAACTCTCTGAGCTAGAAGAAATTAAACAAAACACCCAACGAAAATTACATTGTAACGAGGGGTAATAGAATTAAATTTCATAAGCCCCAGTTCTAATATCTAAAAATACTTAAATGTACCTACATCTGAAATTACATTACGAAATTGTTTTGAATCTATATTTACTACAAAGCTGTAAGTTCATACAAATTAGCTCCAGGTACTACATTTATTTAATTTTATTAAAAAGGTACAAAATTACGAAATTTCTTCTGTCTCTCCTTGGCTAAAAAATATTCTCAAGATATTTTTATCCCCAAGGTAATTTCTTCCCCATGTAAAAATTAGAAAAAAATCTCCTATTTCCTCATTTTTATTACTTACTTAATTATTTTTCTATTTCCTTATTACCCCTAATATATACGTATATCCTTCCCATCCCACTTTTCCCTTTATTCAATTTCCCCCTTACAAGGAAGTTGTTAGATATTTACGTACATTTAATGTTTGAAGGAAAATTATTTGTTCAAGACAACTTTCAGTTGAACTTCGACTTTGAGTTTGTAGAAATTGCTCGACATCGCCGCTTATCTGCCCCGGAACAAATCCCGGATCAAGGGTATAACGGGAAACCCGTTTAAAATGCACTTGACCGATTTTTATCTTCAATACGCAAGCAAACTTTGCTTCGCGTTCAAATAACTTTCGTAATATAAAGCGTTTTGATTCTGCGTTCTGTTGAACGAAACTCGGATTGTTAAGATAACAGCTAACTTAAAGATAACTAAATAAGTTTTTTTTAGTCAAATTATTTATTTTTTATTTTTATCTACACAACTAAAAAATTAAGTGTCTGTTTGAAATATTAAAATACCTAACGACTTTTTACTAAATGGCTATACATTATATCGGGGACCAATAACAAAAACACAATAATTAAAATTGTCTGTCTGTCTGTATATTCCCGCTAATCTCCGAAACGGCGGGACCAATTTTGACGCGGCTTTTACTTATAAATAGTAAAAGTTACTAATTATTTCAATAAATCATTGCTGCCCAAACCATTTCCACCCGGACGAAGTCGGGGGCAGCCGCTAGTTAGAATTAAAAGTCTGCGAATTGATTAATCGATATTTCATAAATTCATAAGAATTTCTGTCCACCACGGTTTGAGAAATAATTTGTAAAGAACTGTTTCAATGAAATAAGCTTAGGCAATCCTTACTAATATTTTAAATCCGAAAGTAACTCTGTCTGTCTGTCTGTCTGTCTGTCTGTTACGCTTTCACGCATAGAGTACTGGATCGATTTAAATGAAATTTGGTGCTGATATAGTCCAGAGGTTATCGGCTACTTTTTTACCGACTGCGCTATAAGAAAGTAATGTTTTACCCGTTAAACGTTTCTACGCGGACGAAGTCGCGGGCGGAAAGCTAGTAGGAAATAAAATGTTGAAAGCTTTAATTCGTTTTATACCTCTAAATAAATGGTTCATTCCTTCTAGTTCTACTATGCGGTTCCATTCCAGTACATTTAGACCCACAAAATGTAGGGCAGAAGTAAAAGTATAGTAATAGAACTAGTGGGAATCTCCGAATAAAGTTTAACATATACAATACTTACTTACATAAGGCGTCCGACCAATTTCAGCCATGGCGGCCGATATCAATTGAGATCAGCCAAGTGCGCAGGACATATTATAGTAAACAAGTGTGCGCGCAAACACAAGTGCATTCTCTATTCCCTTACTCTCATAATTCGGTGAGACGGCAATCCGGCTTAACGTGCTTTCCGAAGCACGGGCGTTCAACCGCCAACTTCTTAACTCCGGGCTGAGTAATTTCATTACAGAAAAACTCACACAAATTTAGCCCGACCCCGGACTCGAACCGTGGACCTCTCGGTCCTAACGCAGCACTTACTACCAATAGATCAACGTTCTAGTACTAGCTTTCCGCCCGCGACTTCGTCCGCGTAGAAACGTTTAACGGGTAAAACATTACTTCTTTATAGCGCAGTCGGTTAAAAAGTAGCCTATATCCTTTTCTAGGCTCTGGACTATATCTGTACCAAATTTCGTTTAAATCGGTTCAGCACTCTATGCGTAAAAGCGTAACAGACAGACAGACAGAGTTACTTTCGAATTTATAATATTAGTAAGGATATAATAGATACTATACTCGCTTCGTCGTTCAACTTACCCTATACAAAGCTTCGTTGATCCTTACAAGTTTAATGTAACCCTTTTCAATGCAGACAGACAGACACAGAGACCGCAGATAGTGGCTTTGTCTTCAAAAAGGGTCGTTAATAAAATATTACAAATGATAATTAGCGTAAAACGTGGATTTGTATAACCCACTTTTCACGTTTGCCACAGACTGAAAAGCTTTATTTTTTTTCTATCTTTATCATGAAAAAAAGAACTGTTGAAATTATATTAATACACACAATTGTAGAAATTCTCGATTGTACTTTGGAATTAAATTTCATTTTATCATGACCATTAATAAATATACACTTGTCATTTGTCGTTGGTTCTACAGCAGGTTTATTTTACTAAAGTGATACATAAAAGTTGTATGTAAGTATATGTAAGTATATAATTTATGTCACCGTAACTTATGCGATGACTTGACCTGGTTTCATATTTGATCTTCCCTCTATCTTTTATCTAACTTGTCAGATATATTTGTGGTTAGGAGTAAATATTTACAACATCACGTACATTGATCTGATCCCGTCGTAAGCAGCTTTAGCACTTGTGTTACAGATATCAGAATCAACAGTGGATACACAAATATACTTAAATATACTTAATACACACCTAGACACGGAACAAACACCGATGTTCGTCACACAAATATTTGTCCCGAGTGGGAATCGAACCCACGACTCTTGGAACTGTAGGTAATGAACCTGGGTCACTAACCACTGTTCCACCGAGCCACCGAGGAAGTCCCAGGGCATACCCACTAAATCTCCCCGTCGCATCTCTATGTCATCATCCGCCCATATAAGTTCCCACTGCTGCACGGGCCTACTCTTAATTAGGCCGACAAGGCCTTAGACAACCACAGTCAGGTGGTTGACTCCACAACCTAAGAATTTCTCCGTAGGTGTGCAGGTTTCCTGACAATGTTTTCCTACACCGTTAAAGCGTCGAATAATCGGACATATGAATTTTAATCATCATCCGAGGCGATAGTATCCTTCCTGCCCTTTTCCTTCCCCGTCAATATCCTTGCTACTACTCTTGAGAATGCAATGACCTTGTTAAAACAATGCACAAGGCAGAATGGCGGCGACGTGGTCCACAACCCGTCACTTCACGTTTCCTACAGAGGTGAAAAGTGGATCGCTGGAAGTGATCCCTGCCTACTCCTCTGGGAAAAAGGCGTGATTTTATGTATGTATGTATGTATGAATTTTATATTTGAAAAACACAGTGGCACGTGCCGGGGTTTTACCTGGCGACCTCTCGCATGGCAAGCAACGACCTTAACCACTCGGCCATCGACGCTTTTCTCTACCTCTCTACCTCTACCTAATCGAATTAGATAATCCCTATCTACCCTCCACCTGGGCAACTCTAAATCTGACCTTTGCGAACCATCAAACTAAACCATGTCTACACATGTGCCATCGTGATTAATGAATGTTCCCTCATAGTACTCCTGAGGCCGTATGAATAATTTATTTACCCTATTAAAATGGGAGTGTAACACATGCCAAGGAAGTTCCGCCCTTGTAATATATTAAGATGTACCTCTTGTCATATAAACCCGATGTAAGGGCGGTTGCCAGGGAAACGAAGTTTCATTCATTATAATAACTTGAGAACGGCGAAACCTCTTTGTTTAACATGTAAGGATTCTTATCCAAAGGTTGAATCAAATCAATAAAATGAATGGTACAAAGTAGGAAGTATTATAATCTTATTTTATAATTTTATGTGTATTTGGGGGCTCATCATTACCATCATCAGCTCATAGGTACACGTCCCCACTGCTGGGACATGGGACCACCCTAAACTAGGGCGATCAGGCCGTAGTCCACCACTACGACCAAGTACGGGTTGGTCGACTACACACAACCTTAGAATTTCTTTGTAGGTGTACAGATTTCCTTACGATTGTTTTCCTTCGCCGTTAAAGCGTCGTATAATGGTACATGTGAATTTCAAATTTGAGACGTCGCGGGGTTTGAACTGGCGACCTAAACTGACCGCTGAACACTACAACGATTATGCTTAAACTTATTCATAGCAATTACGATTTATAAGATGGATAAGAAAGTAAGGTAGAGCTTAATTATTATATGATAGTTGAAAACTAAAACAATCATAAAATATCCAAATTTCGTTATGTGTTTATAGCTTAACATAATATTTATCATCGTCTTATTTTACTAGACCGGTTGAACAGTGGCTTAAGTTAAGCCTACCCTATAGGATTATGGTACTAATACTTGACTGACCCAACAGAGCACTCTCATAAACATAACATGCACTCTTCGCTATAACTACACTGCCACGACCGCGCAACGACGATAATTGACAGTTAAACTTACTTTATTGGCAAATAAAAACTTCCCGGTCGCTATCAACACGGATGACCGTCACTGAGTATGCCCCGGAATGCTTGGGAAGGCACGTGCTTGGAGTAACGGGTGCCGATTAAGGAACGGCCCTGTGGGACAACTTTACTAGGGACGGTTATGAGTCCAAGGGGTATTATGTGGGATACTATAATGAGGGTTGGTTTACTTACCCATAGTGCATAGTTTGCGATGCACTAGAATTAACAATAATTTAACTTTGAATGCTTATTATACGTAATCAGGTACTGCTTGCCGCATGAAATTGATGATTAAAGCTAAAGTAGCTCCAGCTTTGTAATATATTTTTATTTATGTAATTATTTTTAGATTTTTATTTATCCCTTTCATAAACCGGTATTTATTGATTTGAAAAAAAAACCTGCACAAATCTATTTTACTACTAAGTTATAATCATTTTACTGCGGGTAAACAACCACTAAAATTTCACGGTGTGTACAATATAAAAAAAAACCATAATATCTCTCACTCAAGTTGTTACGACTGTGTCCATCCCACGTTTCGCAGAACGCTGGCAATGTGTTCATTCACTCGTAAACATTCATTCTTTGTTCCAATCAGTTCAGCTAAATATCTCCACTGATCAGAGCCGAATCCTTCAAAGAAGACACGCAGACATTTTATTGAAACAAAAGGGTTGGAATCAGCAATAAATATCGGACAGTGTAGTTATCTTTGTGCGATATGTACCTAATAGCTTATAAAGTATCACTAGTGGGCAATTTATATCGAAAATAGTAAAAGTCTAGACGCTCAGACAATAATATTATCTAGATTATAGATACAGATAAATACTTATCTGGAACATTTCCACACACGATCATCTAACCTAGGACTAGCTTACCACACAAATATTTGTCCTGAGTGGAAATCGAACATACGACCAAGAGTTCCAAGAGGATCTGCCAGCAAGGGCCACTAGCCACTGTTCCTCCGAGCCAGTCAAAAAAATCAGAATTCTTTGAAATCTAAAACGAACCTTTAACAACTTCCCGATGATTACTTAAAGGGAAAAAGCAAAAAGCACACACCTTATACACCTTAATATACGATATATTGTGAGAAACATTTAAATAAAAAGTAACACACAATGTTATACGAAACGCAATGTGATTTCCTTTACACGGAAACTTGTTTTTTTTTCCGAGAACCGTCTTGATCTCACGGCATAGGAAACGCTCCAATTTTTATTTATTATTATTAATGAATTCTGCGAGCCGGCCCCGGGCGCTGCCATCATTCTTCCGCATTTCTTGGAATGCTATCTTTTACAATTAAGGGATAATTCGCAGGTATCTTTGGTAAGTAGGGAACGTAGGCTGACCTATGACATTTTTTTACTGTTGGTTTAGTTTTTAGTTAATAAGAACTTTGTTTGAATGTCTGTCCGATATAAAACGTATTATTATGTACTGTGTGAACTAATGGGTGTGTTTTTTATTGATATACTAGCTGTGCCCGCAACTTCGTCTGCGTAGAATAGTAACTTTTGCCTGCATTTTTAATTTCAGGAAGATTGTTTTTAAGAAATTACAGGAAAAATAAATAAAGATACAAAAATTATAAAAACTATTACAAAATAAAATATAATTAAACTTTGTCATTGATTTGATAAATATCCATTAAAGAACCTGAATTTTTTTACAGATTAATAGGTGATAAACAACATACATATCACAAATTTTCATTACAAATCGGCCAACTAAAAGATAAAATTCACTCGCACAATACATTTTTTTTGTCTAAGCAATAATCTAGCCTGAGAGAATAGTGGTAGCTAGGACTCACAAAATAATTTTAGTACTAAAACCACGATAAAAACTTTAATTTATTTGACAGGAACAGGGTTCAATGGTTGCAATCAGCATACTGTACCTATGTAGTGATGTTTGATATCAGGATAACTTCAAAAAGGTAAAAATACAAAACTACTGATCCACTGTCTCAAAATATTTATAAAGGATGTGTGTCGCCATGTGACAAATTTATCAGTATTTGCTTTGCTACTTTTTTTGTGCCACTTTTTGCGCATTGTTTTTGTATATTTCTCGTAGATTGTATTGTATTCGTAATATAACACTGAGATAATAACGTAAATCGCAATAAAATATAACTTATGAATTACTTTTTGTATTTGAAACAATATTGCGAAATAATAGAGCATAGTGACATCTCTTTAACTAACCAAGAACTAAACACTCATCACGTCATATCAAATCTGACAGCATTTGACATGACTTGCCAGCTAAGAACGTTATAGTTGGGGTAGGGAGTTTTTGGAGTATTGATCAGACTCAGACTCCTTGTAAGATTTTTAAATGGGAGACTCCTTGCACCTTTTCATGTACCTCTGCCGTGTATGTACACTTCATACGGGAGGGAAGGGGTGCGTGATCGTAAATAGGATAACTGCTGATGCTAATTACAAAGACACTGTTAAAAGAATTGGGCAGAATTATGAAGAACTAATAATCTCTGATGGTTTCCATGGGGCGATGACCGTAGAATCGCGCCTATAACAACAATTACTAAAACCTTTGACACAACAAAGATCCAAGGGGCACTTGACCAGTTTTCTAATGATCTATGTGATTTTATTTGTTACGATGTGTATATAGGTACGATAACTTACTTTAATTTTATAATGTCCAACATTTTTACGTGAATGTTTATAAATTTCCCTTTATTTGCTTAGAATAGCGATATCCCTCTATGTATATAAACATTCAGATAATATCGAACAGTCTATCAATTGGAACAACACAACCCACCAATGTAAGCCAGCAAGCAAATATCGGACAACTGACCACCTCCATACCGAAAACCAGGTAATAGAGAAATGTAGCGAATTCAATAAACCTTTGAACCTGGCCTTTGTGGATTATTCAAAGGTTTCGACGGTATAACCCACACCAACCCATTTAGCTTTCTCTTCTACAGCAAAAACATCGAACCCACATATAGAAAAACTTCTCCAAATCATTTAACAACAAAGCACAGCCGATATCAAACTGCACACTGAAGGCCTGACATTCAAAATACAAAAAGAGTTAAACAGGCTGACTCCCTATCACCAAAGCTTTCAGTAGCACGCTCCAAGAAGTCTTCCAGGTCACTATGATATTCTTAGGAAACAAAAGGAATTGGTGTAGAGGATAAGCGACTGATAAACTTTCGCTTTGCAGATGACATTTTCCTAGACGAAATACGTATACATCGACAGAAATTGAATAAATGCTCGAACAACTGAGTGCAGAAAGCGTTGACGTTAGACTGACGATGAATAGATCCAAAACCAAGGTGACCAACAGCATCACTGATTTGGTGGATTGCAGTCAACAGGCAGGTGAAGCAATATGTAGAGGAGCATACTTGAGCTAGGCAGTCTCCTTCGAAGACAGGCAGGACAAAGAAATAATCCGTAGAGCAGACAACGCCTGGAAAAGCTTCTGGTCCATGAATGGGTATATGAAGGGTGATCTTCTTATATCACTGAACCGCAAACTCATCGACGTTTTCATACTGTCTATCCTAACACATACATCTTGGTCCCCCAATGAAAATCAGAAGTCCAAACTCAAGGTTTTACAAAAAGCTATGAAGCGGAGTATCGTAGGTATTAAGTTAAAATAAAATATACCACCATCCACTCCCGTACTGGTATTGTTGTTGGTTAAAACTGATGTATCAATGGGCGGGGAATGTGATATGAAATGTGCGAGGATGAAGAACAATAGATGGACCAGACTTGTTACACATCGCGTGCCTGAAGATGATTTTCGCCGAAGAAGACCTGAGAAAAGGTGGTATGACGATCTGGTCCATGTATCAAAGAACTGGCAAGTCCTAGCATTGGACAGAGAGCAGTAGATGAGTTTGAAGGATCTTTGCCCAGCAGTGAGGTGATACAGGTTAAGAAAAAAAATTACAGATTATTATACAGCAGGACTTCGATATCAACTTGAACCTCATGCATAAAAATGTAACGCGCTGAAGTATCTCAAGATTATGTGTTTTTCAACAGACACAAAGATTAATTATAACTTTTGATCCAAATCGTTACAATGTCACTTTTTAGGGATTATTTAACATGCACTTTAAATGACTGATACGGTCAAATAACTTTTTTTTTTCAACAGCTTGTTACCAGGAAACCCTCCTGTATTAATCGCTGTCCCCCACTTATAAAGAAAGTTTAATATTCTTTTCGTTATCTTTCTATTCCGGTTCCATGTCGTGCGAGTAACCCCAAATCTAGCCATTTACCTCCCTTACTATGACATTTTGCTCAATAAAGTAGTCCGTATAGTGCTAGTCAGAAGGTTCATTATGGTCGATATACTTTTATCATTTTTGTACGTGATCTAATAAAGTTACATTTTTAACTATCCTACAGGAATTTCTGTGACTAAAAGTATTTAAGATCTTGACCGGGGATGCATGGGACCACCATGCAAAATTTCATTTAAATCGGGGTAATAGTTTCAGAGATCAGTCATTTATTTAGGTTTTTGAACATCGCACGGGAACCAGTTAACTGTCAGTGATTTAAAGTATCCTATGCATTTTTCCGGAATTGAAAATACCTTCGTGTAAACTTTCATTTAAATTGGTTCAGCCGTTTAGGAGGTCAGTCGAAACAAACAAACAAACAGACAGATACACAATTATTTTTAAGTATGGGGATGTGTTCTACTACTCTCAAAACATATCCCTGACTTGTTTTTTTGCGTTTTTCAAAAAAGTACAAGAATTTTTACCTCTACGTTTTTATTATACTATAGATACCGTGTAATGTTAGTGATTGTTTTCCCGTAGCAGAATATTTTAGCTTTAGTGTTACTATCGAATCATGCTAGTTATTTCTTGAAATAAAAATAGATTTTCTTTCAATTATTAAACAAAAATAATCTTCCAACTTAAAAGCGTGAGAAGAGATAGTTGAGCGCGGCGACCGAACCAAGAAATTCCGTAACGAAAAAAACCGTTTCAGTTCGGTAGACTTCGGCACGGTGTTTGTGTGCGTGCGGTTAGACGTATTGTACGACTCTACGAAACTCGCACGAATCGAGACGAACTGCTCCGAAATCGGACGATGCTATGCAATAGCTATACCGCGGCAGTCCCCGAGTGCCACACGTCTTTTTTCATGGACACAACGGAATCATGGAAATATCATGCATATCATGGTAATATGCGGGAGAAATTCGACGGCTTCAATGAGCTGTTGGTCTGTGGAATGGTTCGCACAGCTGGGCGCGATTCCTGGAAGGACTGGTGTTCAAATCCCCGGCCAACAGTGGAGCAATTGAATTTTCTCCGTTTTCCAAAATTATAAACAGCTTTTAAATTTAATTTAAACCAAATTTACATGGATGATATTATTAGTCACACACAATACAGTATGAATAATGGCGTAAATCACTTTAAAAAATCACTAATCCATCGAATCTGTTCCGGAAAGGTCGACTAAGCATTTCACAAGCGAATTCGACTGAATTTATAAAGGATAGATAGCAAATGCCCGTTGTAAAAGGTACAGTATCTATTTTTGGGGAAGAATAATAAACCCCACTCTAGATTGGTTAAAAATACCTACTACGAGTATCCTACTAATATGTACTTTTTAACCTGTATCATCCCAAAACTGGGCAAAGACCTCTGAACCTGGTTTTATCATCATCCCACTCCTAGAACCTATCTACCTAGATAGTTTAAGAATATCTACTAAAATATTAACCTGTATCCACCTGTATCAACCCGAGGGCCTACCATAAGTTGCCTATCGAAAACTTGCATTCGTTAAAAAGCCTATTGAGTTGTTTTTTCATACGGCCGATTTTAGTTCTTCGCGTAACCACCAGCGGCGCTGTACAAGTTTTTCATAGACATATTTACGTAGGCGATATCGAGTGCGTAAGTTTTAAACTCATGGTAGCCCCACTGTGTCCCATAGCTGGGCGAAGGCTTCCAAACCTGGGTTTATCATCCACTCCTGTCTCCTTAAAACCAGTGAGTAAGTATTATACACCTGTTGTAGGTATACAAACTTTTTTTAAATTCACAATGCAATCCATTGCTCCTTTCGAAGCCACACTGCACTCGGATTAGGAGCGATCGCTCAACTATTTTCCCCTATGCCAGTAACAGGTACCATTATTTATCTCTGCTCTCGTTTAACGGATAATGGAACGTGTTACGTGGAATCTCGCCCATTTGTTACAGTTTTTGCACAAGACAAACGACGCGACGGAGGCCGCAATAAGAACAACACTAGCTTGCATCCAAACTGTTTTTAGGGTACCGGAAGAAATTAGAAAGCGTTTGAAATAAAGGTTATTTACACGGATGTGTGATGTGCGAGTTTAATCCGTGGAATTAGTTTTATGTATAGGTAGAGTTCCCGCAAATGATAGACAATACTAAATAGGGAAATCTTAAAAATAAATGTATTTTATCTTAAACTATATGAGCAAAATTCATACCGCCTTAACTTGTCCATGAAAAAAACGGGTTACACAAAATCAAATTGTGCTTAAAATAAAAAAAACTAAAAGCGTCATCCAATTTGGTAGGTTTGGTAAATACATTTCGACCAATTTATATTAATATAGATTAAAGGACAGGATCTCAGAACACTATGTTCAGAACTAAACATTAGTAGTGGAATGGTGTGATATGGCAGCCTACTGTAGCCGTAAATCACAATGTCACTTATTAGTTTTGGCACAGGACCAACGGCTTAACGTGCTTTCTAAGGCACAGGGGCTAACAGGATTAACATCTTAAGTCTGGGCTAGTAAGTTGTCAAAAGAAAAATTTTCACAAATTTGACCCGATTCAGGAATCAAATTGGAACATCCCGGTCTTTATGCTGGCCATAAATAGACCAACGAGTCACAAGTAAAAGTCATTCTTTGCTGTCAAATGGCACATCATCATCCCCGCTACTGGGGCACGGGTCTACCCTAAACTAGGGCAATCAGGCTTTAGTCATCCACGCTGGCCAAGTGCGGATTGGTCGACGTCTTGCCGGTAGCCTCGAGCGCTGTAAATAGCGTAGGGTCCCTAAATTATATGTTTAGACTTAACCCTGTAATGCATGAATTAACCAAAATTATTTCATTGGATTTCAATCTTATTACAAAGGGTTAGAGTTCAAAGTATTTTTTATTTATTTTTTAAGCCACATCAACAATGTAAACACAAACATTCTTAAATTAAGCATGCATTATAAATATTCTAGTGCTTACGTCTATTACAGATATGCACAACATGGTTACAGTTAACATTTTAGTTAGGTAGGTATTCTAAAAAATTATAGCAAATTAAAAAAAAATTTAAACAAAGCCGGTACTCAGATTTCATTTTCATATTTATAAACAGTAAAACGTTATTTATGCGGGGGATGGGGCCCTACCAAGATCTTTGGGCCCAAGCCAACCTCACGTGCAAGTACGTACCCCTGCTGACCAACGAACGAGGCTCTGGCACCAGCTTTCCCTCCGGGGTTGGGTGGTCGGACGGCAGTCGCTCCCGTAAAAGTGAAACACGCCACATTAAATGGAAGGAAATATCAAGAAAAGTGCCAGGAATAGGGCGCCGCCGCAAAACGGCGCGCAGGAGTTTCGCCCGACTCCTGTGGCAAGTGGGCGAGGGCTACCGCGTTGGGGACGGACGCGGCTAAAGACGTTAGCCCCAACCCCACGGAAACTCCGCTTCGCGACGTGGAACGTGGGCACGCTCACCGGACGCGCGAGAGAGCTGGCCGACGTACTCACCAGGCGGAGGGTGGCAGTGGCGTTCCTGCAGGAGACTCGGTGGAAAGGCAGCAGATCCCGGGCCATTGGGAATGACTACAAGCTGATCTACACAGGAGCACCTAGTGGAGAGAACGGGGTTGCGGTAGTGCTGTCCGGGGAGTTGCAGGATGACGTGTTGGAGGTGAAACGCTACAGCGACCGCTTAATGGACGTAACGGTGCTTATCGAAGGGGTTACGACCCACTTGATAAGCGCATACGCTCCACAGGCTGGTTGCAGCGACACCGAAAAGACATTATTCTGGAATAGACTTGGAGAGGTGCTGCGGGGAATCTCACCATCTCAGGAAGTCGTTCTGGGGGCGATCTGAACGGTCATGTGTGTGAGGAGCCTGAGGAGTTCGAGCGTGTACATGGTGGCTATGGGTTCGGCAGACGCAACACTGAAGGGGAGAACATCCTCCATTTGTGTTCGGCTGCCGACCTGGCTATTGTGAACACGTTTTTCCAGAAGAGGCCTGAACATTTAATCACCTACAGGAGTGGACGGCATGCTACCCAGATCGACTTCCTACTCACTAGGAGGCACCACATCGGCAAAGTAGTCAACTGCAAGGTCATACCCGGAGAGAGTCTCACTGCACAACACCGTCTACTTGTCATGGATCTCTGCGTGAAGCCCAAAGCCAAAAGCTTTGAGCGCTGTCGGCGTCAAATAAGGTGGTGGCGGCTTGACGAAGACAAATCCCAGGTGTTCGTCTCAGCTATCGGCGACAAGTGCGCTGAGGCTGAGAGCGAATCAGTTCAGAACCACTGGGACAGGATTCAGGCAACCATAACCGAAGCGGCGAAGTCAGTGCTTGGCACGTCTAAGGGTGGACGCAAATTTGACAAGGAGACTTGGTGGTGGAACGACGCAGTCCAGAGGGAGACTAGGGTGAAGAAAGCCTTCTTTAAAAGTGGCAAGCGTCCAACTCTCCCGAAGATCGCGACGCATACAGGTCCGCAAAACGTGCAACAAAGAAAGCTGTTGCCAGAGCCAGGCGAGCCCACCTACAGCCGCTCTACGATAGGCTGGAATCGTCTGAGGGGCAGAAGCTTATCTATAGATTGGCACGTTCTAGGGTCAAAGCGGCACAGGATATCTCCATGTGCCGCTGTGTTAAAGACCCTCACGGTGACCTACTATGCGAGGACCTCGCGGTGAAGGAGAGATGGCGCTCTTACTTCCACGAGCTGTTAAATAAACAGCATAGAGAAGTGCAGCCACCGGACCTCCCTCCGAATCTTGGACTCGTGCCACCGGTAACGCCTGAAGAAGTAGAGAATGCTCTTCGCCGCATGAAGAATCGGAAAGCTGTCGGAGCCGATGGAGTCCCCATCGAAGCCTGGAAGGCAATGGGTGGTCGTGGTGTGGGCATCCTAACTGACCTTTATAACCGCATACTCAGCACCGGCAGGATTCCTCGCCAATGGAGACTGAGTGTTATCACCCCGGTCTTCAAGGGCAAGGGATCAGTGCAAGAGTGCGGTAGTTATCGCGGTATAAAGGTCATGTCCCACACCATGAAACTATTCGAGCGGATAGTAGACTCTCGAATCCGTCAGGAGTGCACTGTCTCTGGATGTCAATATGGTTTCCGCCCCGGTCACGGGACTATGGACCCCGTTTTTGCCCTAAGAATCATCATGGAGAAATACAGGACGAAGAACACGCCTCTCCACTTCCTATTTCTGGACATGGAGAAGGCCTTCGACTGTGTTCCGCGTGCGATGATTTGGTGGGCCCTGAGGTCCAAGGGAGTGCCAGAAACGTATGTTGATATCATTAGAGACATGTACTGTGATTCCGATTCTGTAGTTAGGACCGCTGTTGGCGACACTTTGCCCTTCCGTATAACCGTCGGAGTACACCAAGGCTCCGTCCTGAGTCCGTTCCTCTTCAGCCTGATATTAGACGTATTGTCAGACAGCATCAGAGACCACCATGAGCAGCCACCATGGCTACTTATGTATGCTGACGATATCGCGCTGGTGGACTCGGACAGGGGACGGTTGGTGAGACGTGTTAACACATGGAAGGAATCGCTTGAGAACGGGGGTCTGAAACTCAACGTGGCGAAGACAGAGTACTTGGCCTGCAACACTACAGATCCCATGTCCGTCCGCATAGGCGAAGACACGGTCGAGCGCACGGACCGGTTCAAGTATCTGGGATCTGTACTCCACGCGAACGGCGACATCGACTCCGACGTCAAGGCACGCATTTCTGCTGCTTGGGATAAATGGCGGGAGGTGAGCGGCGTCACTTGCGACCCTAAAATGCCGGTTAAACTGAAGGGACAGGTCTATAAATCCATCATTAGGCCTGTTCTCTTATATGGTAGTGAAGCATGGCCATTACTTGAGCGGCACAAGCAGGAACTGCGGGTCACGGAGATGAAGATGCTGCGCTGGATGTCGGGAGTTACGCGAGCTGATCGCGTAAAGAACTCCCGTATTCGCGGCAGCCTTCATGTCCGAGACATCGCTGATAAACTGCAAGAGTGCCGCCTACGTTGGTACGGTCATGTTTTACGGAAACCGGCAAACTACGTAGGGAACAAGTGTCTAGCCATGTCGCTACCGCCGGGTCCCGGCAGAAGGGGAAGGCCCAAGAAGGCTTGGCTTGACGTCGTAGTGGATGACATGCGTGCCAACAAACTCTCCGTAAAGGATGCCGAAGACCGTGCGAAGTGGAGAGCTAGGAGTAGGAAAGCGGACCCCGGGCTCCGCAAGGATGCAACCGGGAAATCGCGAGGATGATGATGATTTATAAACAGTAAAACGTTATTTATGCAAAAGTTTTTCTTAAAAGCCTTGGGGTGGTCGTGAAAAATGTCAAGTTCAAACAGTTTATGCCACTCGTTATAAGTGGAGGTTAATCTATTAATTGGCGCGTGCTTACCCAGAATAGTTCTGTGTAAGTATGTAGGTTAACATTTGGACATACATGTGATACAGCATGTATTTAAGGGTTAAGAGTAATAATAAACGCGTGTTTAATTTATGAAATTATTTTATTTCAAACTAGCTACGGTACCTAACCCCACGGTGCCACTCGCACTTGACCGAATTTTTGTTATTTTATTACTTGTGCTTAGCTTGCTAGCGCAGTGCAGAATGAATAGAGGTCCCCACGAGTGCACGCTAACTGCAGACTAGTTTGTTGGCATCAAAATGACCTCTAAAAAATATCACAGCATGTAGGATGTGTATCTGTACATACATACAGCCACATGATATTTACACCGTGAAATTTAAATGGTTGTTTTCCCGTACCAGAAAGATTTTCTTCAGTAGTACTATCGAATCATGCTTGTTATTTCCTGAAAAAATATGCATTTTCTTTTCATAAAATAATCATCCAAATCGAGGGCGTGAGAAGCAATGGATTTTTATGTTATGTGATGTAATCAGGTACTGCATGCCGCATGAAATTGACGATTAAAACTAAAGTAGCCCTAATTAAAGAGGTTCGAGCGTGTTTTCGAGTTTTTGTTTATCCCTTTCGTAAAACCGATATTGATTTGAATAAAAAGAAATGGACAAATCAATTTTACTACAAAGATAGAATCACTTTACTGCGGGAAAACAACCACTAATATTTCACGGTGTATTATTACAGAGTTATAAGACTTAAATCTTAAATAAGTAATTCTAATACGCCATTAAAATAATCAATAATCATTACAAATTATTCGAATCTAATCTTATTGTAGAGTTAACGTATCTAAATACGGAATGATCCCATAGCAACCGCGTATCTGGCCACCCTTCGCGTAAACATCAATATTTACGGATAACCCTAAAAGGCCTAAAACATTAATGAAAGGCACATTTCCAGTGAAATATTGGCTCGCTCCGAACAATATTGGAATATTGTTTGATCTTCAAATATAAATAATATTCAACGGGCGATTCAGTATTATTATCGCCCACAATACATCGTCGGTGCCTTTTTGGAAAGTTTCCGCAAATAACAGGCGATGGGTCGGCACAATGTATAATTCCTTTCGCTCCAATAATTCGACAACTGGTGGGTTGTTTACACGATACGATGGGAGAATAGAGAAGTAGTATGCCTTGAATAAGTATACATAAAAAGCAAAAATAGGGGGATCTGACAAAAATAAATTTTCCGTCTGATAAATATGCAAATTGGACACGTGTTTTTTTACAAGTAATCAAATCTATATAAATAAAAATGAATCGCCGTACGTTAGTCTGGCTAAAACTCGAGAACGGCTGGGCCGATTGAGCTGATTTTGGTTTTAAAATGTTCGTGATAGTCCAGGGAAGGTTTATAGTATTGGCGGTATGAAATTCGCCGGGACCACCCTAATAATACCTAAAAATAAGAGTCAAAATTTGGCGTGACGCTATTGGGAGCGTGCACGACGGTGCTGCCCTCATTTTGGTGGCGTTTCTTTCGTTAAATCTTATGGAGTGAAATTAGTACCAACGGCCGCCGCTAGCAATAACAACGGACATCTTATAATGGACCAAGATCCCAGGGCCGCCAGACATCACTTATTTTCTAATGGACAAAATATATACGATTGAGTAGTGGTGGGGTGTACTATCATCATATGACTAGTTGCTACCTTGACCAGACGGCCATTTTTCAGATATCAACCAATCAAGGTACATAGAAACACTGCTCACCTCACTTAAATTCTGATGGCTGATTTTTACATATATTTCACACAATATCATTAAAAATCAGGATTCATTACTCCCAGACACATGCGGTCGGCGGTTTTACCTTACAGACGCTTTAAAGCTATGAAAAAAAATTTACTTTTACTTAATTTTACTTATTTTGTGATGCTTGATTTTTATATATGTTATTCAAACAACTATTTTAAAACGTTTTGCAAACGTACAGACCGATCCAAGGGGCCAAACATTCACCAGACCCAACTGTTATAGATTTTGTTTTTAAATTGAATTGAGTTAAGTTTTTCTAATAAAATAGTTTGTAAGGTACAATTCTATAATAATTGCGGTCAGATGAGCACTTTTTAGTTGTTTGAATAACATATATAAAAATCAAGCATCAGAAAATAAGTATCTAAATTTTTTTTCATAGCTTTAAAGCGTCTGTAAGGTAAAACCGCCGACCGCATGTGTCTGGGAGTAATGAATCCTGATTTTTAACCGACTTCAAAAAAGGAGGAGGTTCTTTTTTTTTTTTTTATGTATGTTCACCGATATTTTCGTCAATTATAGACGGATTTCAAAAATTTTTTTTTAGTTGGATTGAGTTCACTTCCGAGGTGGTCCCATTTTCACCAGTCTTGGATCTGATGATGGGATCCAGGAGAAATCGAGGGCAACCCTCAAATTTTATAGGGACATGTACCGCGTTTTGCATATTTTCTGAAGTCATATTGGCATTTGCTTCTGGCTATCATAATCTTATGATGCTGAGCTGATGATGGAAGGTCAACTCCTTAATAGTTATGAGTAAAAGAATAATTATTTCAATACTGTATACATATTAAGACTACTAGTTATAATATCAGTAGCATTACAGGTGAGCTAAACTATTAGGTTGACCAGTCTAGGATCTGATGATGGGATCCAGGAGAAATCGAGGGCAACCCTCAAATTTTATAGGCACATGTACCGCGTTTTACATATTTTCTGAAGTTATATTGGCATTGCTTCTTGCAATTATAATGTTATGATGCTGAGCTGATGATGGAAGGTCAACTCCTTAATTATTTGGAGTAAAAGGATATTTTTTTCAATACTGTATACATATTAAGACTACTAGTTATAATATCAGTAGTATTACAGGTGAGCTGAACTAATAGGGTGAAAAAATTGCCCTCGATTTCTCCTGGATCCCATCATCAGATCCGGGACTGGTGAAAATGGGACCACCTCTGAAGTAAACTATCTGAAGTTATATTGGCATTTGCTTCTGGCAATCATAATGTTATGATGCTGAGCTGATGATGGAAGGTCAACTCCTTAATAGTTAGGAGTAAAAGGATAATTCTTTCAAATCTGTGTACATATTAATGCTACTAGTTATAATATCAGTAGAATTATAGGTGAGCTGAACGAAAAGGGTCCAGTCTAGGGTCTGATTATGGGATCCAGGAGAAATCGAGGGCAACCCTCAAATTTTTAAGGCACATGTACCACGTTTTACATATTTTATGAAGTTATATTGGCATTGCTTTTTGCAATCATAATGTTATAATAATAACAACGCAACATACATACAGCTATGACTAGTCACCGTAAACATCACCCCAGATCCTGCATCCAGCGCATTACACTTCCTAGGAATAATGCAGCGAGAGGGTTCATTGACATACACAACCTACACAACAAGCAAGTAAATAACTTAAGACTCTTCTTTCACGAAAAAGCAAAGAACTCGCCGCTGCATGACGCAATAGTGCATTCTGATACTCACCTCACGATACTTAACCTGCAAGATATGAGCGAACAACAAAATGAGCGCATCACAACAGGCGCAGAAAAAGAACATATGTGGAAACAGAAGGCACTGCACGGGAGACATTACCACGATCTGCACTCACCTAATGTTGATAAGGCTGCATCAAACGCATGGCTGCAACGTGGTGAATTATTTCCTGAAACGGAAGCCTTTATGTTGGCTATTCAGGACCAAGTAATTAACACCAAAAACTACCAGAAACATATTTTGAGAAACAGCAACATAACGGACTTATGCAGACGATGCCACAGCAGCTCGGAAACTATCCAGCATATTACAGGGGCTTGTAAGGCTATTGTGCAGACAGATTATAAACATAGGCACGACCAAGTGGCAGCCATAATACATCAGTACATAGCATTCAAAAACAAGTTCCTTTCAGATAAAATTCCGTACTACAAGTATAAGCCGGAGTCAATTCTAGAAAACCAACAATTTAAAATTTACTGGGACCGTACAATAGTTACCGACAAGACGATACACTTCAATAGACCAGACATAACTTTATTAGACAAAATCGACAAAACAGTGTTCCTAATAGACATCGCAGTATGTAATACACACAATTTGCAAACTACTTACACCGAAAAATTAGCAAAATACAGGGACCTTGCAATTGAAATCAAAACCCAGTGGAGAGTCAAGAACGTCAAAATAGTACCCGTTATCATGTCAACTACAGGAGTCATCCCTACACAATTACACACAAGTCTTTACACACTCAGCATACCTTCGCCTACATACAAACTCATACAGAAAGCAGTCATTTTAAATACTTGCCGCATAGTCAGAAAATTCCTTAACATAGAATAATTTTCTTTCTATTTATAATTTTTTTTTAGCATTTGGCTTTGGCCCGTGCTTTAAAAATAATCCTCTACGGAGAGTACAAAAATGTAAACCGTATAATAATAATAAAAAGCTTTATTATCAATTTATAAATATTACATGTACATACAAACTTACTATAATTACAGTTACTAATTAACATAACATATAATCTATTTTAAAAACATTAATCTAAAGTTAAGTTTATCTAGAATCTAGAGTATTTTAATTGACAATAGGTACCAGTCTCAGCATATGGCTAGGCGTGAACGCCCAGCGCTGGTTTTCAGCCTGGCCCTTGGGAGTCGGTGGGTCGACCATTGAACATAAAATTGTAAGGATACACGTGAAAGGGATATATAGATAGATATATAGATGTGTAGATAGAGTAGTGAAGATTTAATGTGTTTAAATTTCGTGAAGATGTGATGTGAATTTTTATGTGTCATGTATGATGTATGTGTGGTGTGTGTGCAATTAATGTTTCTGTATAGTGTCGTGGTTATAATTATAGCTATGAAACCAACCATGAGTCATTTCTGGAGAGGAGGTCTCTAACGAACTTTCAGCCGTTCGTTTTGCTTATGTTTCTGCAACTTAATGAAGTGAGATCGAACCATGTGTTTGAATCTAAAGGGATGCATCGGCTCTCGCAAGGGTGGGGGCAGGTCATTCCATATTTTTGTAGCAGAAAATTTAAAACCTCCTCTATACAGACTTGTTTTATGTTTAGGGATTACTAAGTTGGTCTCTCTGTGACTTCTCAGGGGCTTTGCGCGATTACATTTAACCCATACAAGTTTTTCGTAGAGATAACTTGGCTTCCCACTTTCTATAACTTTTCGGATGGTTGTTGGCATATGTAGATGTCTCCTGTAAGTCATATTTAAAATATTAGCGTCATTTAAATATGGGGTTATGTGCGATCTCTTGGGTATGTCAAAGCGGAACCGCATGCAGGCGTTTTGTACACGTTGAATAGACCTCTGTGTTTGCTGCAGAAGTCTAGGTCCGTATACTATGTCGCAGTAATTAAACTGTGATAGGACCAGTGTTTCTGTCAGAATTTCCCTGACTTCCTTTGACAGATATTTTCGGATTGGGTATAGTGTCTTCAGTCTATAATACGCATTTCTTATTTTCAAATTGATCTGTTCGATATACCTCATTTCGCCATCCAGGATCAGGCCAAGATTTTTTGCCGCATCTACACGTTTGACTGGTTCTGTATTAATATAAATAGTTGGGTTCTGTGCGATTGTCTTAAGACATTGCCCTTTGGTACCCAAAACTACAAAATGCGATTTAGTGGGATTCAGTACCAGATTATTTCTAATGGACCACTCTGCCACGATCTTTAAGTCCTGGTTTATCTCATCTACAGACTGTTTTAGGCTATTTGGTTTGAATGAGCGGTATAGTTGAGTGTCGTCTGCATACAAGTGAGGATCACAGCTTTTAATATTTTTTACTAGATCAGCCGTGTAAAGGATAAACAATAGAGGACTTAGGATTGAGCCCTGCGGCGTTCCTCGTTCGATCCTTTCACATTTTGAGTGTAGTAATTCCCCCGAGACAGTTTGCAATTCCACGTACTGCCGCCTATAAGAGAGAAACGATTGGAACCATTTGCAGGAGGCCTCAGATAAACCATAATAAGACATTTTGGCTATTAATAAGTCGGGATTAAGGCAGTCAAAGGCCCTGGAGAAGTCCAGTAAGACAAGAATCGTTGCCTCTCCTTTATCCGCTGCGGTTATGATATCGTCTGTTACTTTAGCCAACGCTGTCGCCGTTCCATGTCCACTACGGAAGCCTGACTGCGTCGAAGGCAGTAGTTTATTTGTCTCCAGGTATTTCGTCAGTTGAGCCGAAACAACTCGTTCCAGCACCTTTGACAGTACCGGAAGTAGGCTAATAGGCCGGAGGTCCTTAAATGCCTCTATTTTGTCGGACTTAGGTATTGGTCGTACCTTGGCAATTTTCCAGTCATCGGGAAAGACGCTAGACTGAATGGAATCATTTATTATATGAGTAATGATAGGCAACGTGACATCTAGTGTGAGTACTATCATATCTATTGTTATACCGTCGTGTCCGCTTGCTTTGGTTGTTATTGACAGTATGATTTTCCTTATTTCGTCCTCTGTGCAGCTATCAATGTTAAATGGGTTCTCACTCTGCCTTTCGTTTTCAAATATTGTCTTTGTTTCCTGGTCGGTGGTTGCGTTTCCCGGTAGTCTAAGAAAAAAATCATTTATCATATCGGGTTTGGAGAATTGATTTGGAATTAATGGCTTTGACGAATCGCCTAAAATTGACGCATTTTTGAGATGGTTCCACATTTGTTTAGGGTGACTTTTATTCTTGTTTACATAAAAAGAGAAATAGGCCGCTTTTTCTCGTTCGAGGGCCGAGTTTGTGTAATTACGCAGACTTTTGTAATAGTCTCGGTTATGATCCTGAGCTGATGATGGAAGGTCAACTCCTTAATTGTTTGGAGTAAAAGGATAATTCTTTCAATACTGTGTACATATTAAGACTACTAGTTATAATATCAGTAGTATTACAGGTGAGCTGAACTAATAGGGTGAAAAAAAATGTAACACTAAAAAGTATGAAAAAAAATTGTAAACAAAAAAAAAAAAACCGCCTTCAAAAACCCGACTCACTAAAAATTGCAAAATAATATAATGCGAACATTTATAATCATCTGGGTATGAATTTTATATGTTTTTGAAGGCGGTGCCAATCAAAATTTTGAGGAAAACGAAGCACTCTGTGCTTGTCTGTATGAAATATAAACGGCACCGCCTTCAAAAACATATAAAATTCATACCCAGATGATTATAAATGTTCGCATTATATTATTTTGCAATTTTTAGTGAGTCGGGTTTTTGAAGGCGGTTTTTTTTTGTTTACAATTTTTTTAATGATATTGTGTGAAATATATGTTAAAATCAGCCATCAGAATTTAAGTGAGGTGAGCAGTGTTTCTATGTACCTTGATTAATTGATACCTGAAAAATGGCCGTCTGGTCAAGGTAGCAACTAGTCATATGATTATAGTACACCCCACTACTACTCACTAGTATATATTTTGTCCATTAGAAAATGAGTGAGGTCTGGCAGCTCTGGGATCATGGACCATAAGATTACATGCGTTTTTGACAATCAGCGCCATTTCTCCCTCCACCCACTTTGCACGGTCCTAATACGTTTTTACATTTTATGATGCCTACACGTGTCGTAGTTAGCACCCACTCCCAAGCTTTATTGATTGTCTCAATTCTATCCATTTTAAACCGACTTCAAAATGGACGAGGTTATCAATTCGTCTGAATGTTGCTTTTCTCTATTAAAATTTTCACAGAAAAAAATACTTAACTTTCCAATATTTTCCATTATTCGAAGGATAGGCAATGTGACTTAGTTTTGTGTATCTTGTCCGATCTTATGAGACTTATCGTTATCTATACTAATACTAATACTAATATACTAGTAATAATAATATAATATTATAAAGAGGAAAGATTTGTTTGTTTGTTTGTAATGAATAGGCTCCGAAACTACTGGACCGATTTCAAAAATTCTTTCACCTTTGGAAAGCTACATTATCCCCGAGTAACATAGGCTATATTATATTTTTTAAAAAATTAGGGATCCTTACTAAAACTCCAATAATGTAACCCAAGGTGTAAAAAAATGACCTGTAAAATTCCTTACGACGCGTGCGCTGCGAAAACTATTGATGATAGAACAAAATCATTTACTACGACTTTGCAGAACTCATCATTATCTATAAAAAATGTCGCGACAGCATATGTCTAAATATTATAGTTATGTCACAGTAAGGGGTTTTTTAATTTAAAAACTTAATTTATATGCCGCCGCTTGAAAAGGCTCTTTATTTGTACTTTGGTATTAATCCTCATCAAAATAAATTATTTTATATTCAAGACCGCTTCAATACCTTTTTATAACTTTTTGAATTATTCAATTCGGCCATTTAATTCGGAAGATATCACGAGTTTAAAAATGCAAGTATTAGAAAAAAAGTCGCGTTGTTGCCGCTTACTTAGCCAGCATGCGATGTAGGCTCCATGTAAGCGTCACTGGGGTACAGGGGGAGTCAATGTAATCTATACTAATATTATAAAGCTGAAGAGTTTATTTGTTAGTTTGTTTGTTTGAATGCGCTAATCTGAGGAACCGCTGGTCCGATTTAAAAAAAAATTTCAGTGTTGGATAGTCCATTTATCTATACGGGGGTGAAATATATTTATTAAGAGATAGAGATGTATCCGAAGCGAAGAGAGGGCGGGTCGCTAGTGGGGTATATAATAATTTCTATCGTTAAGGTCGTTGCTTGCCATGCCGAGGGGTCGCCAGTTCAAACCCCCGCCTCTTCCCACTGTATTTACAAATCGGAGAAGGAAAACATCGTGAGGAAACCTGTGAAAGAATTCCATGGTTGTGTAGTCGACCAACTCGCACTTGGCCAGGGTGGTTGACTAAGGCCTGATCGCTCTAGTCTAGGGTAGGCCCGTGTCCAAGCAGTGGGGACATATGTGGGCCGATGATGATGATGATGATTACACTGTTTTTAGGCTATTGTCTAGTTTAAGCATTAATTATACCTAAATAAATATGATATCGATTGATTCGACATAACTCTAATCTCAAACAATAACGCAAATCAACCACAAATGTACCTATGTCATGTGTTGCGTATGTATTTAATACTAACTAACTTTCCACCCGCGTCTCCGTCTTCGTAGAGACGTTTAACGCGTAAAACATTACTTCTTTATAGCGCAGTCTGTTAAAAAGTAACCTATGTCCTTTCTCAGGCTCTGAATTAGGTATTACTGTACCTTTCATTTAAATCGGTTCAGCCTACTCTATGCGTGATTGCGTAACAGACGACAGAGTGGTTCTCTATTTCATCTCATAAAATTTTTATCCATAATTTTACATCTCATAATGTTTTATGTCCGAATCATCATTTGCCCGAATGATCATTATCCCTAACTACATTTATCATAATATCACTTGCCCTAAAATCGAAATCCCTAAATATTATTTACCCTAAAATCTTTTGCCATAAATATCACAATCTATAAAGTTTCAAAGACATAAAAGGCTTTTCCATAAACGTCATAAGTCCGAAAGTACTAAAGGACCTAAAATGTTTTGTTATAAATATTACAATCCATAATATGTGAAATGCACAATGCTATTCTATAATTTGTTACAAATCCTAAATATTCATTTGGAAAACGAGACATTTAACAACAGTACCATCTTACAAAAACTGACTTATTATGTGTGACGAACATCGGTATATATAAATATTTATTTTTATTTGTGTATCCACTGTTACATAGAAATTAAACAGTAGTAAATATTTTCTGGCGCTTCGCCGGCCGCTGCCGCGGCACGCTCGCTTCGCTCGCTCGGCTCGCGCGTTTTATGGTCACCAGTTCTAACCTAACCTAACCAAAATTCTAACCTTACCTAACCAAATTTATCAAAATAATGATTTTCCAAATATTGCGTTTTAATTTAACCCGTACCATATCTATTATCAGATCGATTAATAAAAGAAACATTTGTCAAATAAAACATTTTATCAAACTTTTTAGACCAATAGTAGTTTGGTATGATAACTCAGTTGTTAAATATTCATTTTGCAAAATAATTATTTGTAAATGAAAAATTTAACTGTTGATCATTTGGTCAAAAAGTAAGTCATTTATAAAATGATGATTTGACGAAACCATTTTTTGGCCAAACATTTTTTGAATAAAACAAAATTATAAATAATCATTCATAATTCGGACTAATAATATTATGATAAAGCTCCATTCGTAGTAACGAACATTATACTATGTAACACTTCGGGCATTTAACTTTATAGCAAGTAATTTTAGGAGATTTGATTATTATAGAACTCGATATTATGACAAAAAATTATTAGAATTAAAGACAATTAGGGATTATGAAATTTCGTACATTCGAACATTATGGATTTTGATGATTATAGCAAACGTGTTAGGGATTTTGATTTTCGGACAAACGATTTTCGGATAAGAAACAGAGTCCCCGACAGGGTTACATTCGCATCTATAATATTAGTAAGGAATTAAGGGTTTATTAATTTGACTGACTATTTCACTAATTATATCATATTACTTACATATTATAATCGGTCGCCGAGTGTAAACCCTCTAAGATGAATAAAAGCTTTTTATTAAGCCGACGTTGTTCCTATTGAGTTTCTAATCAATTTTACAACTTTTGGATGGGTAAATTAGTTCAATATAATTAGCAAGCAATTCCGAGAATATCTCCCCTGAAACTACTAAATTGCTAACATTATGTTGTGGAAAATGTACATATAGATTACTTGGAAAGTTTTAACTTGTTGTAATTGGTTCACAACGTTGTTGGTGAGTAGGTAGGTACCTAGTTTCCAATCAATTTTCATTACTTAGTGAGCATGGAGTAAGTGCGGTGCGTCTCTGGGTCTTTCAATTACTTCTTTGTAGCAAATGTGTGTACATTTGGAGTTCGTGTTGAGAAAGTTTCATTTTAAACTTCGTTATTGAATGAAATTGCTCAGCCCGGATGTAGGAAGTTGGCGGTTGAACGCCCGTGCTTCGGAAAGCACGTTAAGCCGGTGGTCCTGCGCCCGATCTCTCGTAGGTCATGTCGGATTGCCGTCTCACCGAATTATGAGAGTGAGGGAATAGAGAGTGCACTTGTGTTTGCGCGCACACTTCTGCACTAGAATACTTATGTCCCGCACTTGCCTGATCTCGATTGAGATCGGCCGCCATGGCTGAAATCGGTTGAACGCCGCATTGAATGTTAGTTATGTGCCACATCAAGACTGGTAACGATTTTTCACTCAGAAATACTATAGTTTTCTGCAAAAATTTACTACATATTCCTTTACATACCTGCCTACCTATTGTTAGAAGGCATTATATTACAGAAGACACTATGCTTTGTATACTTTTTTCTTTCATCTGATTAACCCTTAACAACCCACAAGTGTCTCGCGGACACATTTTTGCGTTTAAGTTTTGATAAAAACTAAAGTATTTATTTTTATGAATCAGCCTTTTACCTATTTGATCTCCAATGTTTTAAGATTCTAAAAGTGCTTTTAAAATATTTTTAACATGTAAGATTTATTAGTTATTTTAAATATACAAAAATAGTACTTCATCAACCCACAAGTGTCCAATAGACACAATAACATTTTGTTTGAGAATGTGAACAAAGATTATTTTTATTTATATTAACGTATAATCTTATGATGTCGGGTGGGTCATAACGATTAATATTTTATACCCATAATAATCTGACACCACTTTTTTGTGTTATAATTGTCGTCTTTGTTTTCGTCTCGCATATCAGTGATTAGACACACAAGACACCACATAATAGTCCTCTTATTCAGTATTATTCAGATAAATAGATGAAGGGCAACCAATTCGACGTAAACTTCAACTTGAACATGTTTACAATAACGATGAAAATACTTTTAAAAAATGTGACAGAACCAGCAACTGTAAACGGTTATGAACGAATTATAGTGATAATTCTTGGAGTGAGGGTGATGATTATGACTCATGAGTGTAGGTAGTAGAGTTCAGTATGAAACGAATAGATACATAGCAAATTCAAAATATATTTATATTAGATGTTATTATGTAAAGTAGTGTAGGACGCCCGCATGCCAGGTGGTGTGACGATCTGCGCAGGACGGCTGGTAGGAGCTGGATGCCGAGGAGAGAGAGAAGTGGCGTGCATTTGGGGATGCCTATGTCCAGCAGTGGACAGAAATAGGCTGATGATGTTTATGATGATGATAAGATGTTATTATTTGACTGGAACACACGCAAAATAAAAAAAACACAAAAAAACTATTTTGCGTGAAATTGCAACAGTATTGGTAACACCTCATACACGGAGACAAAGTAAGGAAAGTCCATCAAGTAAGCACTTAGATGCCATGAACCATGTAGAAGCTGACCTACTCAATTATCTGAATCTGCTGTAAAAAGGATAAAGCGTTGTTAGTTTACTCTTCGATATTAACAGCGTCTCTATCAAGTGCTGTGATAAGTGAAATCATATAATGACTATTACAAATTTTGAAAAAATATACATTTTTAACTATACAAGTGCAAAAACACATTACTGAAGTTCATTATAATATCTTTTTAATTTAAATAACTTGTTTTTTACTCATCACACCTTATATTTATCAAATGTGTCTGTTGGACACTACTGGTCAGTTACGTTACAAAAGCTTACTGGGTAGTTAAGGGTTAAAAGAACTGATTTTTTATTGTAACAGTCATCAAAGGTTTTGCCAGAATATCAGCGCCGTCGCGTCCTTGCGGCTGCTACGGCACATGCTGAGGCAGAATTTTTTGATCATAAATATATTTGTATGTGTATGTTTGATTTTAGTTTTGTATGTTTTTATGATCAATAAAAATATTTTCTATTCTATTTCTAGAGTAATGTTAAAATTAACGATTTATGAATTGAGGTCACCAAAACCACAGAGTGGTCCAAGTGACATGAGCCGTAATACCGAGTGATCTGGGCCCCTATACTCTAATAATATTGAATCAAAATCATAACGTCACTTGTGATTGTTTACTAAAATTACGTTTGTACCTTTCAAGCTATTAACAAAGCCTTAGTTAGTAAGGTATCTAAGATATAATAATAATAATAATAATAAAGGCGTAGGGATGTGACGACCCCACCGCCCCTGGTGAGAGTCGCTGATTTTCGCACCAAGAAAAACAGCGACTCTCTACCAGTGCAACCAGTCTCCCCAGGGCAGCTTGTGGCGGGCTGAATGGGATTGACACCCCTTGGGACCCCTGCCTCCGAAAGTCGACCAGGCCCCTCTCTCCGCTTGCCTTAGTTGGCCGGTAGGAGTGGACCCCACGGGGGCCGCAGGACTCTCACCTCTGCCTTGCCTTAGCCGGCCGGCCAGAGTGGGGCGTCAGAGCTACATGCTCGCAGGGTGGAAGTGAAAGATGCATAAGTCGCGAGTTGGCACAGTGGCGTTACGCCACTGGGTATAAAGCGGTGTACACCTCTCGGCACCCTGAGCCGCTCACAATAATGTTGCCCCCCGTCGCTCCGGCCTCGTGCCTTGTGTGTTCGACCAATGGGGGGCCCATGACAGTGAGTGGCGAGTCACCACCTGCCCATTTTATTCGTGTTTTTAACATAGATCGGGGCAGGTGCCATAGTCCTTCCCATAGTCCCGGTTACCCAGTCCATCAGCACCTCAACCCAATAGCCCAAATTCTTTATTTTTCCACTCCATTCCATAGTCCTGCACTTACCGGGGTTGTCCTTGGCTGCATTTTATAGTGTATACAGGGATAATCGTCGGCTGGTGCCACATTACATATTAAGATCATACAAGTCATTAAAGGGCCTCTACGTGTTGGCTTTGGCCCCACGCACGCCTCCCAAAAATCCGGGACTCTGTAGTCCCGAGTATTGAAATGACTGATAATAATAATAATCTTTATTTCTTCTCTCACATAGTGGGTTGGTACAAAAATGTTGCTTAGTCTAGTTAAAACTTGAAATATGTGAAAGACTGGCGTCTGTACTAGGAGACCTGAGGGCCTACCATGAGTTGGCTATAGTAAACTTACGTACGTTAAAAACCTATCGAGTTGTTTTTTCATATGGCCGATTGTAGTACTTCGCGTAACCACCAGCCGGCGCTGTACATGTTTTTCATAGACATATTTACGTAGTCGATATCGAGCGCGTAAGTTTTAAACTCATGGTAGCCCCACTGTATGACAGATTACCAGCCTCTCCTGCACCGGACCGGTGAAGATGAGTAAGCTTATAGTAAAATTGTGAATTCAGATGTGAGTGTGTGTTGTGTGTGATTATTATGTTGTGTGTGTGTGTGTGTGTGTGTGTGTGTGTGTGTGTGTGTGTGTGTGTGTGTGTGTGTGTGTGTGTGTGTGTGTGTGTGTGTGTGTGTGTGTGTGTGTGTGTGTGTGTGTGTGTGTGTGCGCGCGCGCGCGCGCGCGCGCGTGTGTGCGTATGTGTGTGGGTGTTAGTATGTGCTATCATGTGGACAAGGTGTTTATGAGGCTACCATTAAAATATTTACAGTATTGTCATAATCAAGAGATTTTAGCCATGTGGTGAGTGATTTTTTACAACGAGGTCTCGTCATCGGATATATGTTGACTATTTTATTTATTTTGTTGTATAGACAAGTCCCCAAAAATATATAGAACCGTTTTGCAAATTGTGTTAAAAGGTGGGTGTCTAGCTGACATACTTTATGTTTCAGACGCTTATTGCCTAAAGTCTCTGGGCTATAAGGAAGTGAAGAATGTTTTTTAAAATGATATTTAGAATAAAAAGCTGCCTAACGGTAAGAACATCGAAAGTTTTGAAGAGATCTTTAGTCGGAAATAAATATGGTAAAAATAGACTAACTTTTATGACAGCCCTTTGGGCTCGTTCCAGCTTTATCAATCTAGTCTTGCAACTTCCTCCCCAGACTGTTATACCGTAGCTCAGTATGGACTGGCATAGGGCGAGATATACCATTTTAATTACTTTTACAAATACAAATTTTTGAAAAATATATATTAATTTACGTATTTTAGATGTAAGAAGATCTATGTGCAAGTTAAAATTTAGAGAGCCATCGATTATGATGCCCAGATATCGAATGTTTGATGTTTTAGTTAATGAAAGGCAAGAACAGGAAGATTTATTCGGACAGAAGTGAGCTTTGATTGAGAGTTTATCGTGTATAGAATTAGAGGTGGTTTTGATCGAAAAGGGTATAAATTTAGTTTTTTCCACATTAAGTATCAGGGAATTATTAACAAGCCAAGAACACACTAAATTGAAGCCTTTTTGGGCGTTGTTATAAGCCTGCTCCCAAGTATCACCATCGAAAACCAGAGCTGTGTCCAGGGTCGGACTGAGCCGCAAGGGCCCGGGTGGCAGATCACAATCCCAGGGCCCGAGACTATATCATGGTGATGGGATATCATCGAAAAATACTGATTTACACAGATTGAGATAAACAAACCATAAAAAATAATTATAATAAATACTAAAATAAGTAGGTTTACACATTTAAGAGGAAGTGTAAAGAATTGCTCGAAGGAAACAAGACGGGTGCCTCATAGTTCTTGCTTTGTTTTCAATAGTATAAGTAATACATAGTTAGTTTTATTGTATTCACTGTATTAGTTTGTACCTTACCTAGTCGATAATTTAAAAATAATTTAAGATTATTATTTCGTGTATGTTGTATTCGCCTGTAATAGACATATCTTTTATCTTTAACTAGTATATATAATTTAAATGTATAAAGATAGTGTTGTTGGCGAGTCTTTAAAATAAATAAATAAATAAAATAAGTAGGTTAGGTAACTACTAAAAATTATATATAAAGCTAGCCGGTCAATTTTTTTCTTAAAGAGCAGAACTTTCAGCTAAGCAGTTAATGACTCGATCATAATGCTGTTGTTTCGTCATCCTTGATTTTTAACGCAAAATCAAATCAAATCCTTAGGTATTTAATAATATTATAAATTCGAAAGTAACTCTGTCTGTCTGTTACGCTTTCACGCATACAGTTCTGAACCGATTTAAATGAAATTTGATACAGATATAGTCCAGAGCCCGAGAAAGGACATAGGCTACTTCTGCGCTATAAAGAAGTAATGTTCTACCCGTTAAGCATCTCTAAACGAACAAAGTCGCGGGCGGAAAGCTATTAGTTAGGTACACAGGTGTCCCAAAAAATAGTGTCAAGCGGTCCTGAGATAGAACTTCCTGTGGGGCATCCGAAACACCTCCATGTATTTGAATCGGTCATTTCAAAAACCTCATTAGTCATGAAATCAAAACTTTTCAAAAACCAATAAAAACTGTTTCATACACAAACAAATGAGTTTTATATGTTCAACTTCGTATTTGAGTGGCAAAAAATTTAAATAGTGTATAATCGTTACAGTTTATTAACAGAAATTATGAAACAAACCTGAAAAATATTTCTTGACTTATGTTGTTTTAGCAAAAAATAGGTTTAGTAGCATAAATATAACCAAAAAAAATCGTAACCATAATATTTTTTATTGCTTATGATCAAGAGTTACGTTTAAAAATTATCTTTTATTTGTCAAATTTAATAACTTTATGGTACATACTCATATTATCCATCGTTCTCACCTGGATTATCTTCAACATTTGTAGTTGGCCAGCCAAAGATGTTTTTATAAAATGGAATATGCTCTTCCAGAATGATTTCTTTAACTTGTTTTATATTGTAATTTTCTCCACGCGGTATTATGAAAAGGCGAAGGAAAGTATTGACTTAAGATGTTTTCCCTCAGAATACGTAAACCTATGAGGAAGCATTTTCAGTAAAATAAGCATGTTGGAAAAAATTGTGACTTATGAGGTTTTTGAAATGACCGATTCATTTATATTTGTTGTTTTTAATGCTATTAAAGCTCAATGTAAATTTAAAATTTAATCAAAAACATTTAATAAATGTATGATCCGTGATTTTTTATAGTTTTGCGAGTTATGATTATTTTTCTAAACTTTTGAGAATTATTGACCTAGTCGACTAAAAAAATTAAAAAAAAAAAGTATTCTACTTTTTGGAGAAATCTTTTTGCAAATCAATTTCCATAAGTTTTTCTTGAATGTTTAAAATATTTGTCGTCATAACTAAGATAGAAATCTTCAAAATATAGGTACAAACTGAAAAATTAGAATTTTAAATTAGGTTAGAGCAACCGACGCGATATCGGGAGGTCCGGTGGTTCAAGTCCTGTTCAGGCGGGGCCACGAATGCGATTTTTTTCAAATTTAAAATTTAAAATAATCATTACTCGAAAACGATCGTGGAACGTACATGGGGGTGTTTCGGATGCCCCACAGGTTGATCTCACAGGTGTTCTATCTCAGGACTTCCACTTGACACTATTTTTGGAACAACCTGTAAAAACATATTTTTAGGCAAAGCAATTTGCTACATATTATCAATAGCTGTGCCAGCGACGACTTCGTTCGCGTTTCCCCCGTTTTTTATACATTTTCCATTGTATCTTTGCTCCTATTGGACGCAGCGTGATGTTATATAGCCTAAAGCCTTCCTCGATAAATGGTCTATACAACGCAAAAAGATTTTTTCAAATCGAACCAGTAGTTCCTGAGATTAGCGCGTTCAAACAAACAAACAAACAAACAAACAAACTCTTCAGCTTTATAATATTAGTATAGATGTTAAAATTTTGTGAGACGCATTGTTTCCGAGAAATGCACGCGGGCAACCTGGGTTGCCCCCGCGGCACTGGTCCCCCTCGGGCCCACGAGTCTGGGCCCGTGGGCCCGAGGGGGCCCGTGGGGGCCCGCGCAGGCTGGGGCCCGGCTGGCAAATGCCACCCCGACTGTATGGCCAGTCCGACGCTGGCTGTGTCATCCGCGAAAGTAACTATTTTTCCATTTGGGACAGGAAGATTGCACCAGGGTCGGACTGAGCCGCAAGGGCCCGGGTGGCAAATCACAATCCCAGCGCCCAAGTTTTTTTTTTTCGTAAGGTTCTGTTCGCTGTTGGCCGTCTGTGGCCTGTTCAGCTTCACCGGACTTACGGGTGAGCAAATGGCTCATAACCCTAAGTAGCCCAGGGCCCGAGACTATATCACGGTGATGGGATACTATCAAAAAATACTGAGATACACAAATCGAGATAAATAATAATTACAGATAAATCCCATAACAAATAATATACAGGGTGCCCAAAAAATAGTGTCAAGCGAATGTCCTGAGTTAGTACACCTAAACTGTTGAGAATAATTGACAAAACCGATTTAGAAAAAATTCAAAAAAAAAGTTTTTAATTTTTATTTTAATTCTTTTTGCAAATAAATTCTCATTAAAATTGTGATATGTTTTCATCAAAATTGATTTGCAAAAAGATTTTCTAAAAAAGTCAAATACTTTTTTTTTTAGAAATTTTTAATCGGCTATGTCAAATTTTCTGTAACTGTAAAATTACGTTCTGTAAATAATGTCTTAAAATTTCAACTTAAAATATTAGGAGGTAGCTGCATAGCTCTTTAGTAACCTTAAAAACTGCTTTCAATCAATCAATAATAAAAACTAGAACCTAATAGGTTACTTTTGCTGAAATCGGACTTCAAAGACAGAGATGTGGAAAAATCATAAATTAGCCATTTGATTACGAAGTATTATTTTGGACACTTTATCATTTCTAAAGTTAATTAGTTTGTTTGTTAAACCTAAATTTAATACAGGAACACTCAGATGAGATGCAAACATTAAGATGTCGTATATTTTTTTGTTTAATTTAAGTTTCATTGCGTTAACACTGTTTTCGCATGACGAATCCTGTTGTTACGACGAACTTGACGAACTTTGCTTTCTTTACGGACTTTGAGTGCGATCACTAATAATTATTCAATAATCAAATACACTTCCTTTTTTTCACTTAAGGTCCATTTCAAAAATTAATTTATTTTTTAAGTATCACAAATTAAACTCTCATTAGGTTAAATCTTACCATTTCTGTAATAATTTCGATTGTTAACAATCTGAGGCCTGTTCAGCTTGAGCAGAAGTCAGGGGATATCAGTCACAACTATCTGTCCGGTGGTTGGTGAACGGTATACGGGTAAGCGACCCCGGCTCCTCGAGCTACTATCGACTCAGCCCAAATCATCCGAGGCGATAGTATCCTTCCTCCCCTTTTCCTTCCCCCGTCATAATATATCCTTGCTACTCGTGGGAACGCAATGACCTTGTTAAAACAATGCACAAGGCAGAATGGCGGCGACGTGGTCCACAACCCGTCACGTCACGTTTCCCACAGAGGTGAAAAGTGGATCGCTTGATGTGATCTCTGCCTACCCCTCTGGGAAAAAGGCGTGATTGTATGTATGTATGTATGTATGTTAACAATCTTATTAACTTCAGAAATAATAAAATGACCAAATAATGCTTCGTAATCAAATGACAAATTTTATGATTTTTTCACCATAAGTAGCCCGTTAAGTACTAGTTTTTATTAATGATTATAAAAGCTGAGCTACATCCTAATATTTTAAATTTGAAGTGGAAATTTAAGACATTATTTACAGAACATAATTTTTCAGTTTGAAAACTTCCATTTAAATTATGGAGACGAATATTTTAGGCATTAAAGAAGAACTCATGAAAATTGCTTTGCAAAAAGAATTTCTAAAAAAGTTAAATACCTACTTTTTTTTAGAATTTTTTAATCGGTTTTGTCAAATATTCTCAAAAGTTTATAAAAAATAATAACTCAAAAAATAGCGGAACATACATGGGGGTGTTTCGAAGCCCCACGGGGTGTTCTATGTCAGGACATTCGCTTGACATAATTTTTTTGGACACCTGTATAAACCTGGCTAGTATTTTTTTTTGAAGAGAAGAACTTTCAGCTTTGTACTTAATGACTCGATTGCAAAAGCTGCTGTTTTCATCATCCTTGATTAGATTCGATTCTGTGTTCAACAGTTCCAACAATACCGGTATTTTAAATTTCGAAGATAAAAATCGTACGATTTTGTGTAAATAAAATGTATGGTGACTCATATTTTTTTACTTTCATTTAAGGAGTATTGAATACAATTTTTTTACTTTCATTTATGGAGTATTGAATACAATTTATTGCATTAACTTAGAATTTTTAGTTTCCGAGATTTTTCGGATTCTTAATGAGAGGACGCAATTTTATTTTTAGAACATGTTTGTGGTGGTCATTGGTCAATAGAACTTCAAGTTTGTGGGGGCCCTTGTCCCCCGGCCGCCATCTCAAAAAGGGATGAGAAAACACTTTTTTCACGATATCTCGGAAACAATGCGTCTTTTTCGCTTTAAATAAAATAAAAATAAGGAACGATCTCTTTATTTTGCTAATGACTTCTTTAATCTTTACTTTAGGACAAAAAGTCATTTTAAACATATTTGTTGGCAAGGCAATTTGCTAATAGCATAAGCAATATTTTTGTGAGAAGCATAGTTTCCGAGAAATGCAAGCGGGCGACTCAGGCCTGTGGGGGGCCCGCGCAGGCTGGGGCCCGGCTGGCAAATGCCACCCTGACTGTATGGCCAGTCCGACGCTGGATTGCACAGGTCGTTTATAAACATAAGAAACAGAGTAGGGCCCATCACACTGCCCTGTGGGACACCGCAGGTGATGGGCAAATCCGCACTTGTCACGTCGCCAACCCTAACTCTCTGTTTTCTACCAGAAAGGTAGTCCACAAGGAGTTTATGCTGGTTATTGCGTATTCCGAATCTTTGCAACTTATCCAGCAACAGTGGGATGGAGACTGTGTCAAAGGCTTTACACAAATCTAAAAATATTGCAATTACTTTACGTTTTTTGTCAAGTTTATTAACTATGTAGTCAGTAAGTTCATGAACGGCATCATTAGTTGAAATGCCAGCTCTAAAACCGAATTGGGATGGGGATAATAGTTTTTGTGATTCGAGATAGAGTACTAAACGCTTATTTATTAATTTTTCAGCAATTTTAGATAGTGAAGGTAATAATGAAATTGGCCTGTAATTGTTTACACAGCTCTTGTCCCCGCCCTTGTGTATTGGAATGACCTCAGCTAGCTTCAGTTCCGAGGGAAATACACCGGAGTGGAACATCCTATTAAAGATATGTGTTAGAGTTGGAGCTAATATTGGTGCATATCTCTTTAGGAAATATCCAGAAATACCATCACGACCAGCTGAGTTAACTTTTTTTAGGTTCATAATACATGAGATAACTTCGTGTTCGTCGGTAGGTGTAAGCACAAAGGAGGAATTATGTGTGGGTAAGTCTGGTTTTATACGTTGATCCGCTGTATCTACTTTCTAGTAGGTTTTCCCCGATGCTGACAAAAAACTTGTTTATGTTATCGGAGGAGTCCGTAGGGTTTGAGGGGGAGAGCAAGTCCAGAGCTGGGTTGTTAGATTTTTTAGAGTTTGTTATTTGCTTGATAGTATCCCATAGCGTCTTATTGTTAATATTAGCAGCAGTCTCAAGTTTCTTTTTGTCATAATCTCTTTTTAGTCTTTTTAAAAGCCAATTACAAAAATTTCGGTATCTATTATATGTTATTTTAACTGTATCGTTATTAGGATCTTTTTTTAGTTTTTTGTGAAGTTTGTCACGGTTTTTCATGCATCTCAAAACTCCTAAGGTTATCCAAGGCTTTTTAATTCTCTTACGGTTTGAAATTTTTATTGATTTAGTGTGTGATACGATTAAATTATTTAGCTGTTTAATAAATAAATAAATATTGCACAACATCACATACATTGATCTGATTCCGATGTAAGTAGCTTAAGCACTTATGTCACAGATATAAGAATCAACAGTGGATACACAAATTTACTTATATTTAATTTAATGACACACCCAGACCCGCAACAAACACCGATGTTCGTCACACAAATATTTTATCCCGGGTAGGAATCTAACCCACTACTCTTGGAATCGTAGGTTATGAAACTGAGTCACTAGCCACTGTTCCACAGAGCCAGTCCAGCTGTTTAATGAGTAGGGTTGTAGCTGTATTAGCATCCGTAGTTTCTAGTATAGAGTTTAGGTTCAGATTTTTCATTTTAGCATCAAGTGAGTTATAGTCAATTCTTCTAATCGATGTATATTTAGATATTTTATGAGTTTGTAGTTCTAGTACAAATATTACTGCCTCATGATCGGATATAGTTGTCTCTGCTACGTAGCAAAAGGCAGAATAATTAGTTTTAGACATGACGTGGTCCAAACATGTTTTGTTATGCGTGGGCAAAAGATGTGCAGGTAGGATAGGGGAGACTGGGTACGAAAGTGACAGGGTACGGTTGTGACAGGGCACATATCTCCGAAACTATCAATTGACGGTCGAGGGGTCCAAGGGGAGGAAGTGCGCCTTGCAGGTGTGAACATGTCTCACGGGATTGCGTCAGCCGTCGCGCGAAAACAACGCTTGCAGCGACCCATATTGTATTTTGGGGACCAAAAGTAAGTATTTTTGATTGTTTTTCTGGCTGAATTGTGTCTTTATTTACACATTAATTGTTGAGTGTTGTTTTTTTAGTATAATAAGCTAGACTATAGTCGATAAAATAAAAGCAGTTATTATTTAAAACAATTAGTTCATAATGTCTTAATGCTAGATTATGTTTCGAAAGATAGTGAGGGGACGGTTGTGACAAATTTCGTGGGTACGGTTGTGACATCAGTTAAAGCTTGTTTTCATACTTTCAGATGCGTAGGAATCGAGTGAAAAAGATTGAGAGAGGTCAGGGCGACTTGTCATAATATGCAGCTGCTTACGAAGAGGTTAAACGGGGTACTTCTCTACGTGTAGCTTCAGAAAGACATGGAGTGAATCGCATGTCGTTATTGCGATACCTAAGGATTATTTTAAATTATTTTAATTAGTTTGTGAGATCTCAAGACCTATTTTTGTTACTATTTTAATCATTAGGTGCAGAAAGATAATTTGTAATGTTGATTACTATGATAACACTTATATTTTCATATTTAACACATATGTGATCCTAGGTGAACCTAGGATCTCAGAATTTTTTTTTTTTATTTTTATAATTTTGATTGATCTGAAGATATGTTTTTGTTTCTACTTATTCGTGATTATGTGTTAAGATCTTTTGTAACGTTGATTTTGTTGAAAATGTTATAACAATAATTAAAATAAATAAGTAGAAAATCCTGAAGAATGTTATAATAATTATTAAAATAATAAATGCTGAATAATTATATACAAATTATAATTAAAATAACGTCAAAGTGCCTTAATACAAAGCTTTCATTTAAATAAAGATACAGCACAATTTTGAACCATATTTGAGTATTATTTTTGTATGTCACTACTGACCCCATACACTGTCACAACCGCCCCTGGCATGGGGTCGGATGTGACAAAATTCTTTATTTTTTGTAACTACTTTGTGACATAACTATAATACCTAGATACAAAATTTTAGTATTTTTATGAGCCAAATGTATACACTAATCTAATCAGTAACTATCGTCTTTCTGAATTGCATACAGACAAAACTATACACGATCAAATCAAAATTGGCACAACCGTACCCAGTCTCCCCTACCATGAGAGGCTAGCAAATTGAGATATAAATGAGAGTTGGTGTCACTACTATTTGGGGTAATATCAATGTTAATGTCTCCCACGATGACGATATTTTGGCAAGTGAAACCCGACAGAAGGTCATTTAAAGAACGTATAAATGCCTCAACATCCTTGTAACCCGGAGGTCTATATATTGCAATGATTATTGTATTTGAGTCGATCTTAAGAACGAGACAATTGGCGTTCACAAGGTCGGGTTCACAAACAGAGACTCTCAAGTCGTTTTTGAAATAAACTACGACGCCTTCGTTTTGGGTTAAATTGTTATGGGTAAGTGCAGTGTCATATTCATCTATTGTAGGAATATAAGGTGCATGTTTTAACCAGCATTCTGTAAATATAATAAAATCCCAATCTGTCTTAGATCTACTGAGAAGTGTTTGAAAACTCAAGAAGTTACGATTTATGCTACGTATATTCTGGTGAATGATTTTATAACTAGGGGTCGTTTTAATCAGGTTTGGACATTGATCAATTGTGCAAGTAGATGAATGGGCTGTGGCAAGCTCATCAAGTTCATTGTTTATTGCGTTAATGTTATCGAATTTGAGGGTATAAGGATTTTGAGAATGAAAACTGTGAAGGGTGAGCCATTTTTCTAGAGGGGATAATTAAGAAAATTTTGTTTTGGTGAGTGTATGGGTGTGTATAGGAGACTAAATAGGTAGATGTATCATGTAACCTTGTGGATATTGTGAAGTATTGTCCGCTACGAGATAGTATGTGGTGTGTATGAAGTTGTGTTGAGGTGTGTGAGACGTGTTTGATAATCAGTAAAGAAATACAAATATAGTTTTGAAAAATAATTAGGGTGATCTGCAAGAATAGCAAAACTAAAGCCTTAATCGTAGGTACGTACATAATTGAATACAATAATAGCATAACAACTGAGGGGTTTGAAAGGGGACATTTCCATAGTCAATTAAAAAAAATAAAGTTGTGGTTGGGACCACTCTGGTTCTGGTGGCCTCAATTTATCTAATGTTTACTTCTGTTTTACTTGTTTATTTTCTTCGTAACTAACACAGTTAATCGATCTCTAAAATTTCACCTGGGTTACACTGGGCTACATACACCTGGGTTACACCAATCGTGGTCGCGAGCGACCGAAACCCAGTCGAAACGTCGGGCAGTAAGTAAGTAGGTAGCTATGTAATTTGCTACTCCTAATATAAAGACTAATTTTAGTGTAATGGAACGCGAAAGTCTAAAATCTTACATAATCGATCTCGTTCTAATATAATCTACCTACTTATATGTATCACATTACATCTCATATTAATGTTTCATTAGATGTAAATTTAGTTTCCGAATTTCCTTGAAGCGTGGTAACACAGTTAATTGAACAATTATGTTACCTTCGGAGCAGGTGGGGTTATGTACATAAATACATACCCCTTCTCTAAACAAGAAACAATTAGATTTACAAGTACCTACACTTACATATGGATTTGCACTTAACGTCATTTACTACGTCGATTTCTACACTTAATTTAATGAAATACAATGTTTGCGCATTATTTAAGTAGCGACACTTTAGGTAATGTAGATATTTTTGATTATCATAAACCCTTGGTCCCCCTTATGGGTAGTGATATCATTTTTAACAGCATTTTTGTTCATATATTTAGACTGAAGAGTTAGGCTTAAGTGAGCGGATGTAAATATGGAAAGTACTCACTACCATCTATACTAATAATAAATCTGTAAGGGTCGGTCATGGAGTAAGTTAGTTTGTTTTTCAGAGATATTGTGTTTATAGGCTCAATATATGATACTGATACTAATTTCACGATTTTTAGTTTTTTTTCTGTATGTGGGTATGTATGTATGTTCTTTCATAACTCTGAAACCAATTATCCGAATTTTATGAAATTTGGTATAAAAACACATAGACATCTTGGACACAGGATAGGCTATTTAAATTCTAGCTCTAACGCGAAACACCTATGAAAAGGAGAAAATGAAACCACACGTAAAAGGAGATAAAATACGTTTATTTCTTAAAATTTGTCAAATAATCAGACACGGATATCCAGAACAACCAATATCTCTCGGAAAGGGAACATTTCCCGCATTCTATGTTATATAGTATGCCATATACACAACAAAAATTATATACCTATAATTATGTATCGCGTACAAACTAATTTTACATTATTTAGACACAGAGTACCTATTAGCATTTTAAATGCCTTAAGTTCTAATATAAATCATTTTAGTCACCCGACGCCGCTTACCTTCCGCGTTCTACATAGTTTATACATTCCTTTACACGTTGCTCCTTTGTAGTGACAGCTGAGTATAATTGTTTTTATAAATAAAATTAAGCTCGTAAAACAATTCATCTCATACAAAACATACGTTTGGTGTGAACACTTAAAATACTTAAAATAATAGGCGTTAACTCAATACTTATGCATTGAAAAGTTTTAATAAACTCAAAATGGTACAGCATTTTATAAAGGTCGGAACATACAGGGTCCGCGTTTGTGTACCTGAACGTTGAACTAATGTGTTTGAAATGAAGTTAGAGAAATAGTTCAGTGAAATAATAAACAGTTGACTAATTCAGTTTGTTTTGTCGCCATTGTATATTTAGCGTATGCCTACACGTACAAATACGGTTTAGTATTTCATTTATACAATATTTTATAAATATGTATAGGTCTTTCAATATTATACATATCTATTTTAGAATCTTAACAGATTTTTTTTTATTTATCGCAAACACGTTTTATGTACAATCCTCACAACTACGAAATTAGATTTATCGAAAATATCTTCCTTTGGGAATATGGATTATCTCGGATTAAGCATATTTAGTGGAAGCCTATAAAATATATTGGAAGTTCTTATAAAACGTACTGACAAATAGGAGTATTTTGAGAAAACATAAAAAAATCATTGAAATAGGTACTATTTATAACACAAAAAAAGTTAAATCATTTTATTAATATTTAAGTAGAATAATATACATATTATATATGTTATGTGAATTGTACATAAACACACCGTAAAACATGTTGTTCACGTTCGCACCAAAACATGAGATTTCACATGTTGTTTCTGTATAAATTACTGGGGGCTTGTTCGGCCAGCCGTCAATATTTACTCGATTAAAGGGTTGAATCTTGTACCATCGGCTTAGGTATTAGTTTACTTACAATCGAGTGAAGTTGAATGGGTTAACGCGTATGAGAAATTCACTAGATGGCGATACGTAGGCGTGAGGTCCAACTGCAGCATGATTGGTTATTTTTGACGTGACATTGACAGGCATTTCAATATTCACCAAACATGCTGCAGTTGGACCTCACGCCTACGTATTTCCATCTATAATATTGCCATTATCATTGGGTGTGTGAACGTGTAGGTGTCTACTAGGTAGGCGATTATAGTTCTTCTTTTGTATCAGGTCAAAACTGTATTTCAATCAACATTTTAAAAGCTTTTTTTCCTATTTATTAAAAAGTTGATATTATGCGTAGTACAACAAAAGTATTATTCAATTTAAAACAGTTATGGAGAATTAGTATTTACATAATTAAAAAACTATATGATCGTGCCTGAATAAGGGTAGAAAATGTTTGGTTAGAATAATAAATTTTAAATCACTTGTCTTTCATTGGCTGGATATACTTAAAAAGAATACAAAAAATTACAATCAATATTCTCTTTTAGCTTGCAATTTTATTTCAGTTAATAGAAGTTTAAAATTCTATAAAGATACATTACTTACATAACATAGTGAAATACATATCTTGTAAATAAGAGAAATATTAATTATTAATTTTAAATTTAGCCGATGAATTCTCAAACAATATTTGCATATCAATATTTCATATAATATGTATTTTCCCAGCTAAACGGTGCAAACTATAATTATATATCTATGTTTATTAATAAATCGGCAGCGCACATACAAAGGAGCAAATCTCTGACCCAAATGATACATTTCATTAGAAAGCCTCTCGCTTAACATAATTCACAAATATAATAATTAAATGCTAAAATACATCCCTCGTGCTTCGTCGTGGTCACTATATCTACTATATTGTATAGCGTATCTAGATGTTATATAAGTTTACAATTTTAATTATTATTGTATTTTTATATAATATTTTTGTACACCTAAACAGAATTCAACGTTACGTGACAGGAGTATCTCTAAACTAAATCACAAGGTTTCAAACAGATACCGTCGCTTGCTTACCAAACATATCATTTAAATATTAATTTTGTTATACATTTCCATTACACTACTTATATTTATATTTGTAGTATTCCCCGATCACCATCGTTGAAAGATACATAGTTTGAACAGGCATGCTATTAGGAGTAATGTTAACTAAATACGCACATTTACAATTTATTTATATATTTTTTATTATACTAAAGGCATTTCCCATACATTATTCGAGGTTCGACGTCTTATGTTTGGTAACCGAGCGAGTTTCGTGTCAAACTAATTTGATCGACATATAATTGCATAAATAAAGCTTAAAATCCAACTTATTAACTACATTTTATTTAAGGCGTGTTTACATTTCGCAAAACTGACAAGAGTTGGGTAGACTACGAGAGGTGTAGACATATTTATCTTTCTGAGGCAGCCACAGCGAGGAGTTATGGCGCGAAGAAAACAAAATATCCGGTCAAGTGCGAATCGTTGTCGCCGTGGGTTCCGGACGAAACGAAGAAACGATTTTAATGAAAACTCTATGGTATTAGAAAACTGAAAATGTCCGGGATATTTACCATGTTGTTAAGCTCCCGATATTTCGGCACTTTTATCGGACTGCGAGAATGACGGCAGGTCTAAGAGTAGACATATCAGTCTACCCTCTAACAAAATAACATGGTAATTGTCCCGGACATTTTCAGTTTTCTAAAGTGTGTAACCATGACAGTTTAAAATTATAACTCAAAAATATTGTTTCGTCTTATTTATGCATTGATTAAAGGTTGCAAATAGAAACAAAAAAATAATTTGAGACATCTATCGGCAATATGCCCTATCTCTTGTTATATTTTCTCACTATTTTTTCTTTATTCATAAAAATACTTAGGTTTTCAGACAGAACAATGTTACTTCATTCTTTTTGTGTTGAACTCGAGAAATTAAGTCGTTATCCGAAATTGGTTTAGGTACCCGATTTATACGTTAGAGGTAACCAATTAAATAGATATTTTAATAGACACACAATTGTCTATTATTTTTCACCTGTTGTCTCTCTAAGCGGAATTAAAAACAGATATTTAATCATGCCTATTTATTTTTAATTTCATATTAATTTTATCGTACTGATAGATGGGTTAAATACTAGTGTATGACGGTAAATTTCAAACTGGCAACTGTGATTTCCAAACTATGGATTGAATAATTAAGAAGAATATAATCTATGTCTAAATGGACTTCGGTCTAATATGGAAAGTAATTAACTAATACATCTGGGATCGAAAGTGTTTCTTCAACCTGCTTGTTAATCCGTTGGTCCTTCGCCTCGCCATCTAGCATGCTATCCGAACACCCAATAACTGCAAGTCGGCACTCGGCCTTATCTCAACGGGCCGAGCGTTTCATTTCACGGGCTATATCGGCGGCCGTTCCGTTTTACGCGTTTGCGAAACGGCCTGCGACGGTTATTGGCGCGTAAATATCAACGCGTTAACAGTTTCACTCAGCATTGTAACAAGTTGCACGTTTTTGACGTTATTTAGAATAATACATTGCATTGTTCGACGTTTTATGGTGGGCAGATGCGAACATTCATTCGCTTATTAGCATTTTAGCCCTGAGTTTACTGCTATACATTACATTGTTGTCTAAGCAAAATTGTATGTCTTATTTTAATATTTATTTGCTAACAAAGTTTAGATCATTCTTTTTAGATCTTGCACGGACTTTGTAGGGATATGTGTATAAGATAAACTATAAGCCAGAACTGGTAAAGCTCCCCTCCTAGAAAATAACCATAGACACAGTATATGATACATTATAAAGGGATTACTTAACCAAATGTTACTTGAGCATTTACAACTAACTATACCTACTGTTATCGTGTGGCAAAATAAAGGAACTATTTATTTGCGGTAGTGTTGTAACCGACGTCATTTTATCGATATAACTCGCCAAAATCGATTATAATATCGACTAATTTCACTTAAGCTCATATTACGACATGACTTTAGAAAGAAGATTATTGGACTGTAGGTTCCGGATAGTACCTGCTTAGACAACGACAATCATTCAATAAAATAGCTTTTCCTTAAATAACAGCAGTCAATGTCATACAAAAATAGTACTTATGAGAATAGCATAAAGTGCTTACACTTTATTCAGTACAGATGTTTCTGGTGACAACCGTTAATTTCATGATTACAGTATTTGGTACTGCAAACTTGAAGATATATTAATATCTCATTAAACCTTTCGTCATGAATGAACGTACTTATTAGTCGATATTCTAATAGATTCGAGTCTACAATCAGGATTAGATGTAGACATATTTTGACTTTTTAACCTTTTTAAAACAGGAATATCTATCAAGCAAAATTCTAAAAAAGGTAATAGCTAAATCAATAACGAAATCTCGACGATTTCTAGATGTTTTATCTGATTGTGTCTCACTTTGCTTGGACTATATTCCCGAGTCGTAAAGGTCATCAACAGTCAAATATGTGCACCTATACTGCACTATATATAGTCATTTTATTACTTTATCATAGACGTTTTCACAACACTGACTTGCGAGTATACGAATAATTATTCAAGACGACATGAAAAAAAAAAACTAAATACTTACTTTACCGGGAATCCAACACAGCATATCCTTTATTTTTCAATAGTATGAGTTTCTTAATTTTTTTAATTTATTTTACAAATACTACTACTGGCTTGACTTTTACAGAAAATCAATGGGGTATAAATGTTGTACCAATACACTGTATACTTTATATTGAGTTAGTCTCAGATGTCTATACAAAAACTGATGAAATTCGATCAATGGAAACTATAAGCAGTTCATAAGCGCTCATACAAAATTGTTATTTCACGTTTACAGTTAAATGTATCTCGATATGATTCACACATATCTATTGCCCGTAAGATAGACGATAAAATCGTGTAAGCTATGAGGGACAAATATTGACTGTGTGAACTACCTCTTATAAAGCCAGTCATACACATACGAAAATGTATCCATTAAAAACTTGCGAGTTACAAACGGGTCTAATAAAACTTTATCCAAACTTTTATGAAAGTACTTTAAACTCTTAATTTCTAATCTACTCATCAAAAAATTATAACTTCCTTACAAGAATTGAGAGTTAAACAATGTTAACAATTCAATATATTTTGTTTAAGTTTTGTAAATTTTACTATAAATCGCCGATCAAGAAAGGGTATTTAAAATCTTGTACTCCATTTAGAATAAATTCGATCGATGCATTACTTTGTTAACGATTATATTTTGAGTACTGAGAAATGAACAGGCGTTTAGGGAATTGGGTTAAAATGGCCCAAAATATTTCATGACACCTTATTGGTATCTTTGATGTCAACGAGCTAGTATGAACCAGTATGTAATGAAGGTTAACGCGTATGAGAAATTCACTAGATGGCAATACGTAGGCGTTAAGTCCAACTGCATCATGATTGGTCAATATTGGCATGTCTGTCAATGTCACGTCAAAAACAACCAATCATGCTGCAGTTGGACCTCACGCCTACGTATTGCCATGTGAGTTTCTCATACGCGTTTTAATATTACTTACTGTCCATAATAGGGAATGTGCATGAGTTCCTATGACAATTCATTTTAATATTTTATAACACAACTAATTTCTTTTTTTATTTAACATATTTGTTAAAAACAAGTAATCAATCTCAAATGGTGACGTCAATTTACCAAGTCGTCATACACTTTACATTAAAAAAAAACTATGAACTCTGAAAACTGTTTTGCCTCGTTCATTTTCAAGTTTCAGTTACATTTTTGCCTAAATTATTTGCTTTTACCATTTTCGGTGCATCTTACGATTATATTTCATGCATATTCCCTTGTAAACAAACCAATATGTAATCAGACCTAAATAAAAGGTACTTTTACTAATTGCAAATAATGATATACGCCAATAATATTTAAGATTATATACCAGTAGTGCATTCATAATAAGGATCAAACAGTTATTCGAAAAACGGTATTGAAATTTCAACTATTGCAAATCGACATACATCTTCAAGTATAATTATAACTAAGTAGTCGATCATTAAACTACAGGGCATAAGCGAAATCTGATTTCGTCTCTGCGTTTCCATTGTAGATATATCATACGTTAATTTCGTCGACAAGCAGAAATCATACCATTTTCAAAACTATACTTTTTGGTCTACCTATATCTCGTTTGTCCATGGCTCTCCACAGAGCAAAAATAAAGACGTGCATTCCAACAGCTAAGTTATTTAAGTAGTCTATTAAATAAGTAACAATGGTCGGTTACATATTTTTATTTTTTTTAACTAAACTTAAATTACATTTATTCATTGCACTTATATTTCATCATAGAAATGTTAGCGCCAGCTTCATAAATTTGCATTTTATAAAATTAACTTAAACACTAGTGTTAAATTTCTGATGAACCCGACATTACGATTTATTTGTGAAGCTGGCCATACATAGTCTGCAAGCGGACGATTAAAAAAAATTAATCTGTCAAAGTGACGTTTCGATGTCGAAACGTGTTTGTCGACGCGCACTGCCGAGACGTTGAAGCTCGTGTGAGTTTCAAAAGGTTTTTAAACGAAAAAAAATAAATCCTACTGCATTACTTAGAGTAAACTTAAAAGTTACCACTCGGAACAACACTTTATTCTTAGCACGGTACGGTCGTACGTCTCACCAATGTTTTTAAATCTTGTCCAATTGATCACTCCTATCGAATTATTGCTAAGATATTACACATCCGTAGTTTGGGCCCCCTGCTTCTGCAATGCTTGACAGTCACTAATACTAAACTCATAGCAAATGCTTCATGCATTATTACTATTGTAATAAATAAACATTTTAAACTGTTACGATTTGTGAACATATGGGTAAAATAGCATTAGTTTTACGTAGAGCTACGTATTACCTGATATTTATACGAATGTAATATTTTCTTGATACTTGCGAGAAATACATTTATTATGTTCTCTCTTTGTCTTTTCTATTCATAAGTATTCAAGCTTTGACTTAATTTTTAACATTACTCGTTTAAAAAACAACAACTTCTATATGTTTTCCATTCAATTTCAACTGAACTTTTTGATATTAAAAAACAAACAAACAATTCTTTGTCTTTTTCGATCTACATTAATCAAATTAACTTTGAATCATACTCAACTGTTTACTATAAGTGCAAACACTGCATTATGGGGACACAAGTATCATCAATACATAGTATAAAACAAAGTCGCTTTCGCTGTATGTCCGTATGTATGCTTAGATCTTTAAAACTACGCAACGGATTTTGATGCGGTTTTTTTTTAATAGATAGAGTGATTCTTAAGGAAGGTTTGTATGTAAAATTTACCCGAAGCGAAGCGAGGGCGGGTCACTAGTATCAAAATAAACTAAAGCATAGAATATTGTATGAACCCATGTGTTCGTATATTGCACAGTTATTCTTTATATCAAACATCTGTCCATACGTCAATGTGAAGTCAAGTAATTAGCTAGTAGCTACTACTAAACTGCACTAGTCATGTAACTGTGTCAAGTATGTATGTATGTTTGTATGTATCAGCGTTGCCGTCCAGATTTTAGTGGGACGTTCCAATTTTTTTAAAGCAATATTTAATAAGAATTTAACAAATTTATGGATTAAACTCGCGTGTATAGATTTATCTTTCAATCGATATTAAATGTATCGGCGAGTCTCGTATGTTGCGAGAATCTTACTTGAAAAAGTCATTAATAAGTTTTTTAGTATATTTTTACAGTATATACTGTTTTTGACGACAAAAGTAGCAAAATCATACCAAAAAAACAGTCCGAAAACGCTAAACACAACAACCGTGTCAAGTATACATCTACCTACATTCAAATACGTACTGTCTCAAAGGAGCACTACAGAAACAGGGGGTATATAATGTGTTCAAACCGAGCGCTTTACCTCGCATCGCTCAAGCGGGCGGGCCGCGCGCCTCGCCGCCCGAGTTTCGCGCCGGAGTCTCGAGACCCGGTGTCTCGCGAGACATTGTCTCGGGATCCCGTGTCTCGTGAGGCAGTGTCTCGGGAGACATTGTCTCGTGAGGTCGTGTCTCGTGCGGACGGGCGCGGCGCGGAGGGCGGGGCGGCCTGTCAATATGCGCGTCTGTCGTCTATGTCGGACATCTGTAATGGAATTTTTGTTGTTAGGATAATTGAAAGTCTACGCTACAAGAGGGTTGAGGATAAATGTTTGTTGCTAGGATAATAGAAAGTCTAGGGTAATTAATTATAAGAATGCTATTGTTTCGTTTATATATGACTGGCTCCGTTAAACAGTGGTTAGTGACCCTGGCTGGCTGGCGGTTCCAAGAGTCGTGGGTTCGATTACCACTCGAGACAAATATTTGTGCGATGAACATCGGTGATTATTCCGTGTGATTATGTATTTAAGTATGTATTTATAAATATATACGTATATCAGTCTCTGACGCCCATGGTACAAGATCTGCTTAGTTTGAGGGTCAGGAGACCATGGGTGGAAATGTCCCAGATATTTATTTATTTATTATATAATAATTTATTATGTATCCACAGGACATTGGGATTCTAATTGGAATGACAGAAGTTTGATAGTACTTTGAAATTATGTTTTTATTGCAATAGTATAATGAAATTACCTAGTGTAATATAAGTTCTGTATACTGAACAGCTAAATCGATTTGACTTAAAATTGGTTAAATCATACCATCCAAGCAGTGGCGTAACTATACCTGTTGAGGTCCGTGGCAAAATTAATCGGATGGGGCCCCGTGCACCCCCCGTTCTTTTTTTTTATCTTAATGTGTATGTGTGTTGGCAGTTGAGATTCTCCTACGACCGGGGGCCCCTTTCGGCTGGGGCCCCCTACCGGGTGGGGGCCCGTGGCATTTTGCCGACTTGCCACCCTGTAGTTACGCCACTGCATCCAAGTTGGATGGTATTGGATGATCCAACCAATACCTCACAACCCAGAACTAGTCGATTGACGGATATCTATTATTTTAATGCTTTTAGGTTGTCTGTATATGGTTGGCAGGCGTAGGGATTTTATACTCAATCCTGTGGACCGGGATATAAAACAACTTTACAAATGCAAGTCAACGACTGCTCCCACTCCACCAAAAACGGAGCCACGTGGGGACGGATCGCAGGAGCTGCCGCGGCGCTAAAACCGACCGTGACATGACCACTACCACTCCGTCAAGAGTGCACGACTACGAAGTTAACAAAGAACCAAAGATTCTCAAACTAAGTAACTGTTCAGTTTCGCGGGCAGGACAATTGTGAATGACATTTTGTGAAAGTGACCGTTTGCGAAAGTGACGTTTTGCGAAAGTGACCAGTTGCGAAAGTGACCACTTGCGAAAATGACATTCTGCGAAAGTGACCAAATTTTTCGTGATGACCAATTGCGAAAGTGACGATCTGCGTCAAAACCTACAAGGGTTCTATAATACATTTGTAACTCACGTGGTGTCGTGCGCGCTTGTGCTTATGGTCGAGCGCGATGGGCGCGGGCGCCGACTCCTCCACCAGCAGCTCGCTGATGCCGCCGCCACCTCCGCCGCCGCCGCCGCCGCCGCCGCTACCGCCGTAATTACCGCTGAGAAAGATATAAATAAATAAATAAATATCTGGGACATTTCCACACACGGTCACCTGACCCCAAACTAAGCAGAGCTTGTACTATGGGCGTCAGACTGATATACAAACATGTATATTTATAAACATGTATGTACGGAGCAAAGAATAACACGTATGTTTCACTCGAGCTACCGAGTGAAACATACGTGTTATTCTTTGCTCCGTACATTTTCTACAATTAAAATAGCAAAAAGTTATTTTTTACCCATAAAGTTGTGATATTTAAATAGTTAAGAGTACGACATAACAACCAGTGAAAAGTGTTTTTCAAAATTAAGTTTTTATAAAAAGATACAACCAAAACAATTTCAAAACTATAAAAACGGCCACTGCGCTGCGAGCCCGCTGTCACCCCGCGCCGCCCACTGCCCCGCGCTCCACCCCCGCTCCGTGCTGCGTTGTAGCGTGCGAGTATACTTGCCCGCTACTTGCCCACTGGACAACTTATGAGTGAAACATGTCATCAGTTGCGGTAAAATTTGGCTGCTGTGAACGACAGGCATCATCACCAAATGCTCTAAATTGTCAAGCTTGTAAATATAAATATCATTTGGATTGTATAAACATAAAAAAACCATTCAAGGAACTATCGATCGAATATAAGGCAACATTCAAGTGTCCATCTTGTCTAAGTAAATTACCCAGGACAGATAATACTGATACTCCAGTAAGAGGAACCTCGAACCAAAGAGCAAAGGATAGTTGTCCGACCGGTCTTTCACCGAATCACGTCAATCCTTTGCGGGGTAGCCAGCCGCATCAAAAAGGTGCATCAAACGTGACTGCTGAAAGTATTCGGAGTATCATCAGGGAAGAGCTTGCAGTTGTATTGGATAGTTTTAAAACCAGCATTGTAAAGGAATTTGAGCTTAAAACCAAGACGGTCCTTGACAGATGTGACCAGATCTCCAGCTGCCTTCAAGAAATCGAAAACCAACAAAAAGAATTAAAAAAAGATATTAAGTCTAACTCTACGCACATAAATCAATTGGAAACTGAAAATACATCCTTGAAGAATACAGTCAGTGACCTAAACTCGAGGATTTGCCAAATAGAACAGCACGCAAGAGCGACTAATTTAGAGATCCAAAACGTGCCAGAATTTAGATCTGAAAACCTGGTTTCTACTGTAAAGCAAATTGCAGCGGTCACAAATTGTCACCTAGAAGACAGTGACGTTCAGTTGTGTACAAGAACCGCAAAAATAAATAAAGATAGCCTGCGACCTAGATCAATAGTCGTAAAGTTTACCTCACAACGGTCGCGCGACAATTTCCTGGCTTCAACCCTGACGTTTAATAAAAAAGCCAAAACTCCAATTGACAAGCTAAACACGAGTCATCTTGGCATCGCCGGTGACAAGAGACCGGTTTTTGTGGTGGAACATCTGTCTCCTGTACTGAAGTCCCTTCATGCTGCAGCCAGAACCAAAGCAAAGGAGCTTAACTACAAATTCGTTTGGGTGAGAAGTGGTAAGATTTTCATGCGAAAGACTGAAACATCTGAGTATAGATTAATTAAAAGTAACCAAGATCTCTTAGATATAGTTTAATTTTGATACAACTTTATTTTAATTTTATTGTTATTAAGTTCTAAGCGAAATTGTTATATTATTAAATTGATGTCAATTGATTCCATAACAATATATTACCAAAATGTAAGAGGACTAAACTCAAAAGCAGCTGAGGTACGTAAACAAATAATTAATAATGACTTTGATGTGTATGTGTTTACTGAGACTTGGCTCAATAGTGGTTGTTTCGATGGCGAACTTTTTGACAGCAGATATAACGTGTACAGGCGAGACCGTGAAACATCGGCTTCTATTAAAAAAAGAGGGGGCGGTGTGCTTATAGCCGTATCCAACCGATTTATGTCAACGCGTATTATGGAATATGAAAGTGATTGCGAAGACCTCTGGGTCTCAGTATCATCCATGTCAAGAGGAAAGGCATCCCAGGTGAATATTTGTGCGGTATATTTACCACCACCGGTTACAATAAATAATTTAAAATCTTTTGTCGAAAAAGCAAGTTCAAACTTGCAACTACAGGCTGAACACGTATGTACCTTAATCGCTGGTGACTTCAACATGGGTGGTATAACTTGGCAAAAAAATAATGATGATGATACACTTGGCATGACTCCCTCTGACTATGATAATTGTGATATGTTGTGTTACCTCGTCGACTTTATAATGCTAAACGATTTCAAACAATTTAACACTGTTGCAAATAAAAAGGACAAAATCTTGGATTTATTACTCTGTAATCGGGAGGGGCTATGTATTAAGGAATGTCTGCAGCCTATACGAAATGTGGATACGTTTCACCCACCACTTGAACTGAAATTAAAAATTACGATAACTCCTCCTAAGATATCAGCCCCTGTAAAGCGTCTTAACTTCCATAAGGCAAATTATGAAGCAATCAACACTTCACTTGATGCTATTCAATGGATAGAAGAGTTCAGTGTGTGTTGTAATGTAAATGATATGCTAGTTCGTTTTTATCAAATTTTGCATGACACTATTACAAAATACGTCCCTATGACCGTAACCAATAAGGGTTCTTATCCGGTATGGTTCTCCTCGCAACTCATATTTCTCCTGAAACAAAAGCATAAGTACCACAGAAAATTCAAAAAGTACGGTAATCCACTACACAAAATAGAATTTGAATATCTGCGAGGGGATTGTTATAGAAAAATTAAAGAATGCTATAACGATTACATCAATACAATTGAATGTGACATAAAGAAAAACCCAAAGCGCTTTTGGACACATATCAAGAACCTACGAAAGAATAGCTCTTCATATCCATGTACAATGATGCATAACAACACCATCTCATCGGACATCAATCGTATCCCTGATCTGTTCGCGGCCCACTTCTCGTCAGTTTATGAGAAAAGTGATAACAATGCTGGTAACGATGCTCATAACCCAACATCACGTCATGCTGAAGGATTTGACATGATTGGATTCACACAATTCAGTATTTCCGACGTTCAAAAGAAGCTGGAAAAGCTTGATACTACAAAAGGTGTAGGCCCGGATAATATTCACCCGATGCTGTTGACTAACTGTGCAAGTACTCTGGCGCCGCCCTTGACAATGCTGTATAATCGATCTTTGGAAACGGGCATATTTCCTGACATATGGAAACAGGCTAGAGTAGTGCCGATTTACAAGTCTGGCAAAAAAGAGTGCGTAACCAATTATCGACCCATATCGATTCTCTCAGCAATGGCAAAGGTTTTCGAGTCATTGGTTCATCCAGTATTGTACAACCACGTCCATAAATACGTCTCCACTGATCAACATGGCTTCATGGCCAGACGATCAACTAACACCAACTTGATGATCTATGCATCTGAACTTATGGATGCAGTTGATCAGGGGCTACAGGTGGATGCAGTTTACACTGATTTTTCTAAAGCCTTTGACAAAGTAAACCATATGATTCTTTTGGAGAAGCTGGCCGCATTCGGGGTTGCGGATGACTTGCTGGATTGGTGTCAGTCCTACCTTATGAACCGGTCATCAAGGGTTGTCGTCGATGGCGAACAGTCCGATTCCTTCTTTTCACATTCGGGTGTGCCCCAGGGCTCAATACTTGGACCACTACTTTTCAACGTTTTTGTTGATGATATATGTAATTATATCAAACACAGCAATATTTATCTCTTCGCTGATGACCTAAAGCTCACTAAAATAGTCTCAAAAATTACCACTGACTCATCAAAATTGCAGGAAGATCTTATTGGGCTCCAGAACTGGTGTACAGATAACAAAATGTTCCTGAATCCCAAGAAATGTCACCACATCAAGTTCACCAGAAAACGCAACAAGGTTCTTTCTGATTATACCATAGCAAACGAGAGTTTAGACGAAGTCTCAGTCATTAGGGATCTAGGTGTCTTAATAGATACACAACTGCGGTTCACAGCTCACATCGACAAAGTTATAAATGATGCAAATAAATCGCTTGGTTTCATCTTGAGAAGTACCAAAGACTTCAAAAAACCGCATTCCATCATCCTACTCTACAATAGCTACGTGCGAAGCAAGCTTGAGTATTGTGGTTCGGTTTGGTGTCCAACCTACAATGTTCACATGAATAGGCTAGAGAGAGTGCAGAAAAAATTACTACGCAGCCTGTCATACCGCTTCAGACCTCCCAGGAACGTAAAAGCCTACCATGAGAAACTCAAGCATTTTAGGTTGGATTCTCTTTCTGTGCGGCGAACCCTCACAGACATGTCTTGCTTGCACAAACTATTGAACAACCATATCGATAGCCCTAAGTTGCTCAATAAACTAAATTTTAATATTCCGACTCATTTACCGCGACACCCGTGCGGTTTGTTCAAAAACAAACGGTATAGGACTAATTTAGGCCGTAGCTCGCCCGTGTTTCGATTGTCTCGTCTGTATAATGATTTAACTAAAAAATTACCTGAATTGGACATAAACTTTCAAAGCCTCGCTAAATTTATACATATTTTAAGGTTAAACGTACCTCAGCTAGTAATGTAATACTATTTCGTAAGCCCTTCTTATTCATACCTATCCTATTATTATTCAAAATTGTATTTCTTGTTATTTCATTTTTTATTCCAGCAACAATATTTTTGTATTTTTCACTTATGCAGGATGTGGTTATCTTTAATTATAAGTGCAGTTAAGACGTTAATTCTATCTCATTGTATAATAAATATGTAATGCTGTAACTTATGTTGATAATCCAATAAATAAATAAATAAATAAATAAATAAATAAATAAATACATACTTAAATACATAATCACACCCAGACACGGAACAAACATCGTGAAGGAATCTCTACGAAGAAATTTTAAAGTTGTGTGGTCGACCGACCCGCACTTGGCCAGCGTGGTCGACTGAAGCTTGATCCGCGGTGCTACGCCTCTGCCATAGGTGGCGCGGGAAAGGATGAAAATCCAAACTTCCGTAGCACTATCGGACCCTCCTTAACCTAACTTAAACCCAGTCTTAGGCGACAGCAGCCTCAATGATTATATTTGTTGTTTTAAATGCTAATAAAGCTCAATATAACTTCAAGTTTGCATTCATAAATAAGAATTCCCGTTCAGGGGGTACCATTAATACGATTTTTTCAAATGCTAAAGCCTGAAATGTCCTTTATCCCTGTTGATTATTTTATTTATGTTTCATATTATTTTGTTCATTTAATATACTCACGCGTAGTAAGGCGAGTGCTGGTGTATGACGACGCTGGCGGGCACCTCCTCCTCCTGTATGGAGACCAGGTTGCCGCCCGTCGTCGTGCCCACCACGTACTTCTCTGTAACACAGAAACACGTCGTCAGGTTTATTTATTTATTTATTATGGTACACAAACAGATAACTGTCATTACACTTATTGGTTGGTTGTAACAATTTAGCATAGCTTAGACAGTATTCCTAAGTAGTGTACACAGCATGCTTTGTGTTTACATAACTATAGGAATATTGAAATTACTACAGATCAATGAATGTGTTATTTACGGATTTATTTTAGGAATCGTTTGACGGTCTTTGGGTGGTAAGGCCGTAGAACCGTGTACAGTTTTTTTTCTGCGGGAATTTCGTAGTGAGCTTTGTATACAACTTCATTACGGCGTTGTAATGAGAATGTAGAAAATCTACATTGATAACGTGCCGGCTAAAAAAGTTATTAAGGTCAAAAGGTCACATAAATCACAATTTTCGGAAATATTCCGCGACCTACTGCTAGGAGATAACTAGAGGTCATTATAAAAATTGTTTATCTTAAAATTCGCTACAGAAAATGCATTTTTTTTTGTAAAATTAACCGTTTTTAAGTAGAAGATAATAGGATGATAACTTTTGTATTAAGCAGACTTGAAGATATTTTTCAGTCAACACTGTGTAGTGTATCTCGATAATGAAAATGATGGCTGTAGTGTCCTGTGTATTGCATTATACCACTGACTATGCACGCCTAATATTGGCTCGACAACGCATCATTACTCCGTTCTGGCAGGCGGTCGGACACAGACTGACTCGTCCCCTTTCCGCCGCGCGTGACGAGACAAGTTCGTGCTTGTCAATACACTACAATAATGATGGCTATGATGATGATAAAGCTGCCTGCACCCACCTTCCCGTTCTCCTCCGGCGCCGTTGGTGACGACGGTGATCTGGTGTCCCGCCATCACCAGCCCGCTCCCGCTAGGAGTGTACGACAGCCCGTGGCCTGCAATACAAACGATACCGCCATTAGCATACTCTTATTTACATACTACTCTATTTATTTTTTTCATTATGTAACTAGCTGTGCCAGCGACTTCGTTCGCGTTTCCACCGTTTTTTACACATTTTCCATTGTATCTTTGCTCCTTTTGGTCGCAGAGTGATGTTATATAGCCTAAAGCCTTCCTCGATATATGGTCTATACAACGCAAAAAGATTTTTTCAAATCGAACCAGCCGTTCCTGAGATTAGCGCGTTCAAACAAACAAACTCTTCAGCTTTATAATATTAGTATAGATTGTGAGTCTTCGCGTTTATATGTAACTAGCTGTGCCAGCGACTTCGTTCGCGTTTCCCCCGTTTTTTACACATTTTCCATTGTATCTTTGCTCCTTTTGGTCGCAGAGTGATGTTATATAGCCTAAAGCCTTCCTCGATATATGGTCTATACAACGCAAAAAGATTTTTTCAAATCGAACCAGTAGTTCCTGAGATTAGCGCGTTCAAACAAACAAACAAACTCTTCAGCTTTATAATATTAGTATAGATTGTCATAAATTGGCCACTAATATCCTCGATTTACAGATGGGACGTGGAGTCTTGAAATACAGGGTCGCCCTAGTTTAGGCTCCAGTTCACATTTATGTTCTCCCTTAATGTGTATTTTTATCTGTAACTTGTGTAAAGTTGAAAAATATTTTTATTTAAATTAATTTTAATTCATTGATTAGAATCTTGCACGAATGGTTCCGAACCTAATATGTAAAAAAAACACGTTTATTGTATGAGGACCACCAATCTCTTAAATTTTTTAGTATTTGTTGATATAGCGGCAACGTAAATACATCATTTGTAAAAATTTCAGCTTTCTAGCTATCTAGGTTTATGAGATACAGCTTGGAGACAGACAGACGGACAGACGGCCGGCTGAGCCGTAGTAATAGGGTCCCGTTTTTGCCTTTTAAGTACGGAACCCTACAAATGGGATATTTCCCTCACCTGGGGAGCCGGGCGCGCTCTGGCTGACATGCGGGAACAGGTACTGCGACTGGCCGCCGCTGTTGTTTAGCCGCTGTTGGCTCGACTGGGAACAAGACACAACATGTTATACCTTTTAGGATTTTTTCGTTACTGACATACAATTGGCTTGGAGTAGCCTCATCATCATCACCGGGGGAGCGGATGGGTCTCACTTAGGGTTGCCAGATGGTAACTTATCAAATCCGGGACAATTCTACTAAAACAATGTTGGCTCGTGGTTATAATAGAAAATATCTTAAATGTCTATAATAAGTACATAATTAATATGTTTTATAGTTATAATTTAAGATAAAATACTGTGGTAGTTAATTGAACGTTAAACTAATAAAAAACAATGTTGGCTCGTGGTTATAATAGAAAATATCTTAAATGTCTATAATAAGTACATAATTAATATGTTTTATAGTTATAATTTAAGATAAAATACTGTGGTAGTTAATTGAACGTTAAACTAATAAGGAAAATAAAGAGCACTTCGCTTAAATTACCAATTTTAAACTTTGGTAGACAATGAATACCTACTAAATGACAAATTGAATAGTAATAAACTAAAAAAAAGTTTCCGAAATCCGGGACAATAAGCGCTAATTACTGGACACGGGACAAGAGGCAAAATTCCGGGACAATCCCGGATTTCCCGGCGGTCTGGCAACCCTACTCTCACCCCTAGTTATAGCTTTTATTGATTGATTATCTTGTTGACTGCCTCGTTGGTTGGTAGCAAGCGCTGCTTAAAGATCGAGATGTCTCTGGTCCGAGTCCGGAGTAAGGCCTCGGAAAGCACGTTAAGCCGGTGGTCCTGCGCCCGATCTCTCATTAGTCATGTCGGATTGCTGTCTCGCCGAACAAATCCTAAGTACCTACCTGTCCGAGTCGTAGATGCAACAGAAATTCACATTTCATAAGGTTATACACCGTGAAATTTTAGTGGTTGTTTTCCCGTGGCAAAACGATTTGCCTTTAGTAATACTATCGAATTATGCAAATTATTACACGAATAAAAATTTTTTTTTTTTGAAATTTTAAAAATAATAATTTTCTATCTCGAAAACGAGAGAAGATATCTTTCTTTTATAAGATGTGACGTAGTCAGGTACTGCTTGCCGCATGAAATCGATGCTTAAAGCTAAAGAAGCTCTACTCCTTAAGTAATAAAGCGGTTCGGTTAAACCTTTCGTAAATCCGGGATTTATTGATTTAAATAAAAAAGAACTGCACAAATCTATTGTGCTACTGAGATAGAATCATTTTACTGCGGGAAAACAATCACTAAAATTTCACGGTGTGTATCTCGGACGAGCCAAACATCATAGGCGAGATAAAAGCTCATAGACTTCGCTGGCTCAGTCATCTAGAGAGGATGAGTTCAGATCGTGCTGTGAAACGAGCGTACATGGGACGTCCCACAGGTCGGCGGCCAGTTGGACGTCCCAGGTGCCGCTGGAAGGACGAAGTTGTGAAGGATCTTCGCGAACTCCGTGTGGTCGACTGGCGGGAAGTGGCGCAGGACCGGCCTAGGTGGAGGAGCTTAATATCGGAGGCCAAGACTCATTTTGGGTCGCTGCGCCAACCTAGTAAGTAAGTAAGTATACACCGTGAAATTTTAGTGGTTGTTTTCCCGCAGTAAAATGATTCTATCTTAGTAGTACAAAAGATGTGAGCAGTTCTTTTTTGGTAAAATCAATAAATGCCGGTTTTACGAAAGGTTTAACCGTAACTCGAAAACACGTTCGAAACGCTTTATGACTTAGGGTGTAGAGCTTCTTTAGCTTTGAGCATCGATTTCATGCGGCAAGCAGTACCTGAATACGTTACATCTTCAAAAACAACGAAAGCTTCTCTCGTTTTCGAGTTGGAAAATTATTATTCTGAAAAATCGAAAAAAATTTTTTTTTTTTCGAGTAACAATTTGCATGATTCGATAGTATTACTAAAGGCAAGTCGTTCTGCCACGGGAAAACCACCACTAACATTTCACGGTGTATATCTCGTATACCCATCAAACTCCGAAGTAACCAGTAAACTCATCGCCTTGAACCTATTTTCCTTCTTGTATCCTCGTCATCATCACCGACCTTGCAGGGGAGCGGACGGCTCTCATCCCTCTGATGCTCGTTTTTTTCGGGAGAACTTAGCTGTTAGCCTCAGACTGTTTTTACAGCTTCACCGGACATGCGGGGGAGCGGACGGCTCTCACCTAGGGTTGCCAGACCGCCGGGAAATCCGGGATTGTCCCGGAATTTTGCCTCTTGTCCCGTGTCCAGTAATTAGCGCTTATTGTCCCGGATTTCGGAAACTTTTTTTTAGTTTATTACTATTCAATTTGTCATTTAGTAGGTATTCATTGTCTACCAAAGTTATTTATTAACTACCACAGTATTTTATCTTATAATTATAACTATAGTTAATTATGTACTTAGTATAGACATTTAAGATATTTTCTATTATAACCACGAGCCAACATTGTTTTAGTAGAATTGTCCCGGATTTGATAAGTTACTATCTGGCAACCCTACTCTCGAAAAAGCGTCGATGGCCGAGTGGTTAAGGTCGTTGCTTGCCATGCGAGAGGTCGCCAGTTCAAACCCCGCCAGGTACCAATGTGTTTTTCAAATTTGAAATTCATATGTACCGTCATTCGACGCTTTAACGGTGAAGGAAAACATCGTGAGGAAACCTGCACACCTAAGAAGAAATTCTAAGGTTGTGTAGTCGACCAACCCGCACTTGGCCAGCGTGGTCGACTCGCGGCCTTATCGCCCTAGTTTAGGGTAGGCCCGTGCCCCAGCAGTGGGGACGTATATGGGCTGATGATGATGATGAACCCTACTCTCGCCCCTAGCTCCTCACGGATGGCCGGTGGCGGTGTACCTGGTGGTCGTGGTCGTCGGTGGAGAGCAGGTCGGGCGTGGGCTCGCGGCTCAGCTCCTCCGGCGTCACGAGCCCCGACACGCCCACCTGCGACGGGGACGTCGGCGCGCTCCTGCGGGAACGATGCATAAACGATCAGTATTGGGACCGTGCGAAGAAATGGCGCTGATTGTCAAAAACGCAATCTTATGAGATGTCCGTTGTTATTGCTAGCGGCGGCCGTTGGTACTAATTTCACTCCATAAGTTTAAACGAACGAAAAGCCCACAAAATGAGGGCAGCACTGTCGTGCACGCTCCCAATACAACATATATGGTGGGTTATTCCACTTTGTCAAGTCAAATTTTGACCAGCCTGGCGTACGACATGCTAAAACAAAACAAGCAATACACACTGGCGCGGTGGCTTTGACAGGCTCGATGGAACAGTAGTTACTGACCCAGGTTCATAAAGCAAGAGTAGTGGGTTCGATTCCGACTTTGGGACAAATATTTGTGTACAGTGTGTGTGACACACTAGGCGTGTGAAACCCTAGGCGTGTGTGACACACTAGGCGTGTGTGACACACTAGGCGTGTATGACACACTAGGCGTGTGTGATACACTAGGCGAGTGTGACACACTAGGCGTGTGTGACACACCAGGCGTGTCTGACACACCAGGCGTGTGTGACCCACTAGGCATGTGTGACACACCAGGCGTGTGTGACACACTAGCCCCGCCGTACCTGGACGAGAGGCCGAAGGGCGCACGGAACTGCACGCCGCGCGGGCGCCGCGGGCGGAACGCGAGCTCGATGAGCTTGCCCTCGCTCTGCGGGTCGATGCGCCAGAAGCTGCCCTTGCCCGGCTCCTCCTGGCTGCGGGGCACCTTGATGAAGTATCTGGAATGAGATTTATACGAGTTACTTAAAAGGTTCGGGATCACTGACGTATTCATTAAGGATTAGAGATAGAACATAAAATGAGAGTTATTTGACAGATTCGTACAAGGACGAGTCCAGGGATGAATTTGAGATAGGAGCAAGCCTTGAGTGTCTTATCTGCTGAGAAATGGCGGTTTTGGTGAAGTTACTGGTACAGGATTCAGGAAAATAAACCAAAAGGTCCACAAAGACAATTAATAGTACATGCTGCCAAAGCAAACTCTACACATAAACAATTTACAGAGATTCGGAAGTCGTATCAATCACAGTCGTTTTGACAACTACATTGCGAGTACAAAAGATGTCAGTCGTGTGTAGAGTCGGACTGGTATACATGACATAATATACATATATGTAGTCGAGTTCGGTTGCGATTGCGGGTCTGGGACCCGCATAGACTAGCATAGCTTGCCCGAGCGTAGCTTGCACTGGAGGACAGACAACGGTACTACGCATAACTATTATGCATGTATACTCCGGGCCCCTTTGTGAGCTGGTTTTACATGAGGAGTTCAGTATGTATGGTCCGGTAGTAGGGGTAGTGCTTGGTGATGCAGCTGTAGATACTTTGAAAGTGAGTTCCTGAGGAGTTGTGTGCGAGCTGACCTGTTGAGCGAGAGGTTGTGCCGTATGGAGTTCTGCCAGCCCTTATCCGCGGTCCGGTAGTAGGGGTAGTGCTTGGTGATGCAGCTGTAGATGCCTTGAGGGTGGGTTCCTGAGGAGTTGGGAGTGAGCTGACCTGTTGAGCGAGAGGTTGTGCCGTATGGAGTTCTGCCAGCCCTTATCCGCGGTCCGGTAGTAGGGGTAGTGCTTGGTGTGATGTAGCTGAAGATGCTTGGAGGGTCAAATCCTGAGGAGTTGAGTGTGAGCTGACCTGTTGAGCGAGAGGTTGTGCCGTATGGAGTTCTGCCAGCCCTTGTCCGCGGTCCGGTAGTAGGGGTAGTGCTTGGTGATGTAGCTGTAGATGCCTTGAGGGTGGGTTCCTGAGGAGTTGGGAGTGAGCTGACCTGTTGAGCGAGAGGTTGTGCCGTATGGAGTTCTGCCAGCCCTTGTCCGCGGTCCGGTAGTAGGGGTAGTGCTTGGTGATGCAGCTGTAGATGCTTTATAAGTGTGTTATCAAGGAGTTGAGTGTGAGCTGACCTGTTGAGCGAGAGGTTGTGCCGTATGGAGTTCTGCCAGCCCTTGTCCGCGGTCCGGTAGTAGGGGTAGTGCTTGGTGATGCAGCTGTAGATGCTTTATAAGTGTGTTATCAAGGAGTTGTGTGCGAGCTGACCTGTTGAGCGAGAGGTTGTGCCGTATGGAGTTCTGCCAGCCCTTATCCGCGGTCCGGTAGTAGGGGTAGTGCTTGGTGATGCAGCTGTAGATGCTTTATAAGTGTGTTATCAAGGAGTTGAGTGTGAGCTGACCTGTTGAGCGAGAGGTTGTGCCGTATGGAGTTCTGCCAGCCCTTGTCCGCGGTCCGGTAGTAGGGGTAGTGCTTGGTGATGCAGCTGTAGATACTTTAAAAGTGAGTTCCTGAGGAGTTGTGTGTGAGCTGACCTGTTGAGCGAGAGGTTGTGCCGTATGGAGTTCTGCCAGCCCTTGTCCGCGGTCCGGTAGTAGGGGTAGTGCTTGGTGATGCAGCTGTAGATGCTTTATAAGTGTGTTATCAAGGAGTTGAGTGTGAGCTGACCTGTTGAGCGAGAGGTTGTGCCGTATGGAGTTCTGCCAGCCCTTGTCCGCGGTCCGGTAGTAGGGGTAGTGCTTGGTGATGCAGCTGTAGATGCTTTATAAGTGTGTTATCAAGGAGTTGAGTGTGAGCTGACCTGTTGAGCGAGAGGTTGTGCCGTATGGAGTTCTGCCAGCCCTTGTCCGCGGTCCGGTAGTAGGGTAGTGCTTGGTGATGCAGCTGTAGATGCTTTATAAGTGTGTTATCAAGGAGTTGAGTGTGAGCTGACCTGTTGAGCGAGAGGTTGTGCCGTATGGAGTTCTGCCAGCCTCTTGTCCGCGGTCCGGTAGTAGGGGTAGTGCTTGGTGATGCAGCTGTAGATGCTTTATAAGTGTGTTATCAAGGAGTTGTGTGCGAGCTGACCTGTTGAGCGAGAGGTTGTGCCGTATGGAGTTCTGCCAGCCCTTGTCCGCGGTCCGGTAGTAGGGGTAGTGCTTGGTGATGTAGCTGTAGATGCCGCTGAGGGTGAGCTGCTTGTCGGGCGCAGAGGCCACAGCTTGCACGATGAGCTGGGCGTAGCTGTATGGAGGCTTCGCATCGTCGCGAGGCTCGCGCGGCTCGCGTTCGCGCACGTCGCGACTGCTTGTGTAGCCCGAGTCGGAGGTGGTGGATGACACCTGGAATTGGTGAAGGTATTTTGATTAAATTTTGCCATAGCAGTTAAGAATACAGTATATCTAATGAATAACCCACGTAACTATGTAGATTTTTTTTTCCTAATAAACTTAAGATGATGGCTTGGAGTTGCCTCGTCATCAACACCGCACTTGCGGGGGCCTTAGCCACGCAATTCACTTTTATTATGTGTTAATAAATGAATAAATATCTGGGACATTAATAAAATTAAAATTGGACACTTGACTGGAGTCTATGGACGGAGAATCGAACCGATCTATCTTTGGGAAATCGTGGCAACCGCAACGCTCTTCCGATTAAGCTACCATTTTTCCCATCTTTATCCATACGGATGGCGCCCCTATCGAAAATATCGTTACAGTAATAGTGGGTCATTAGTAGTTTGTGCCTCATTGCCTTTGGCACCTTGGCGGCGCTATCAGCTATTTCATAGGCGTCGATTTTTCATCTCGCAATACATATCTCGATTCTTTATGTTCGACGACTACGGCGCCCCCGGGCACTCTTTCTACAGTTCCTCATCGAGGATCAACTCACCGCAGTGCCGTTGCTGTTGGGCCGCTGGTGCTGCGCCAGTTCTGCGTACTGCGCCACCAAGCCCAAGTCAGCATGCCGCCGGCCTGAAGAACCCGCGCCGCGCGGCGACGTCGGACAACTGTTCGCCGCGCTTATTGTGCCTGGAACAGTAAAGTCAAAGTCAAAATTTCTTTATTTATATAGGCATTCACATGCACTTATAAATCGTCATTGTATTAAATAAATAAGTAATTCTACCACCGGTTCGGAAAGCCGATTCTATCGAGAAGACACCGGCAAGAAACTCGATAGTTACTCTTTTTAACCGATTATCACATAAACTTGTTAAATATAATTGCCATGTCGTACAGTTTGAGTATGTCACAGTATCAAAGAGAGAAAAAAAACTTATACTACAATTACTGTTAATAATAAAAAATAGAAAAAAAAGGTAAGATCGAACAGTCCAGGGCCCAAGAGTAGCACCTGATCCGAATAATGACAATTCGAGCCTTTTGGCCAATAATTAAAATCATAAAGAAACAAAACAAAACATGAGTATAGGATCATCTCTTCATCGAACGCTGCTAGAGTGTCATGCTTATTTTGTACTTATACTTTTTCAGACTCGGAGATAATCACGTGATGACCCCGCGAGAACACGTGTACAAGAAGGGTAGATTGCAATCTGATCACTCAGCAGTGGCCCGTGGTTATGCTTTATCAGAGTTACAAGTAACAACTTTGAGCTGAAACATTTACTAAGCATGAAGTTGTAAAAAATTGGTAAAACCTGCGCTTTTTAACTCGACCGAGGATCTGTTGAAGCTGCCTTTTCCACCTATTGATGGTTCATTGCTAAGATATAGCCTATCAATCTTATAGACCAGTAGATGAAGGAGCTCTCCTACACCACTAACTAACTGGTACCACCTGGTTGTTGGACCCTTTAGGGTCTGTTCTACCCGGAGCGAGCCTGAAGACCACTGCTGGACTCCGGGCGTCGTTCTCCTTGGGGATGGCGATGCGCAGCGGCAATAGCGACTGGTGCCAGCTGGGTATTGAACCCTGGACCGGAGCGAGGCTGCTGGCAGCGGCTGCGACACTGACCAGTGGGCGAGGGCGCTGGACTCCGGGCGTCGTTCTCCATGGGGATGGCGATGCGTAGAGGCACCAGGGGCGCGCCCGAGCTGCCTCCCGCGCCGCTCTCCCCCACCAGCGACTGAAACTCCAGCCGTATGTTCGTCGAAGGGAACCGTAGCGTGCATCTGGAATTGACAAACAAATACACTGTGAGTAATGGTAATCAGTACATGGGTGTAAAGGTGTCTGTAAGACACAAGTCCTGAAAGACCCCCACAAATTATTTGTAACCCACATGATACACGGATACTCTCTATTAGCTACGAGTACTTAACAGGTAAAGCTGAAATATGGTTGTAAAATGTATTTCTATTACTCGTTCAAACTTTTCTGATGGTAATGAAATGTCAATAACCAATAATTGTTTTCAAAGCTCAAAATAAACATTGACTTACACTTCCGTAAGTAAATATTGACGCAAACATCCATTTAATTACGACGTGATTAACTTAGTAGTGTAAACAAGATAAGACCGATTTTAAACATTTGGCGCCCAACGTGTGACTAGCCAGGGGTCGCCGACCATTGGCATATCGATTGAACCTAACGTTGACATGAAAGTAGTTGTGGAGCCATTCAAAACAACTTCTCGGAACCGTGTCTATTCACCGCGGGTCTGCAGTGCAGCAAACTCGATGTTCCGCCGCTGGTATGTCTCGGATACAGGACGGACGTTGGCCGTCAAACTGCGGTTCACAGAAACGATGCGAGACGTGTTGAGGACGTTTGTGGTAGTGGGCATGTCAGGTATAGTCTATCCATTGACTCCGTGGCCTACAGTCCAGATTAGCCAATATGATAGATTAGAGCAGTATTTTGTTTCTACAGTAAAATATGAATATGTTTCGAAATAAGTTCAGGCCAAAATCCAAATAATATAAAAATGCGATAATAGCAATCTTCACTATTATCCACTATACAATCAAAAATTGGTATTTTTTTATATTCCTGAAAATCTTCAGTATTTAGTATATAGCTCTTTTTAAGAAACGATTTAACATATACCGCCGTGACTGTAGTTTGAGAGCATCTGGAACTCATGCCCAGACATCTCCAAGGAGCCGTTGCATAGCAACGCTCCGGTTGCATCCTCGTTACCAGCAGACGCCTTTCAGCGCGAGCCGTCTCCAAGGGATTACCGAGTTCAATGAATCGAGAGCATTCCCAGACTACTCGATATGGCGTATTCCTTAATTAGCTGGGCTGGAATTGATTCAAGTTTACTTTCAAATTAATTAATCCAACGGAATCCGGTTTCGTTAAGTAAACATCAATGAGATTTGATAAACTACTGATTGATAACAGACCTTCTAAGAAAGCAAACAATCTATAGATAACACGGTGAAGTAAATTGATGATTTCAGAGGAAAACGAATATTAGGCAGAATTGGCACCCAACGTGTTGTTAGAACTTTCTACATTACTACTTTTCTACACATATATATCCAAAAATCAAATTAAATGCCGATCATCTGTATGTCTACCAATATATATTATAGCATTTGTCGCTCAGATATCTGTCTCGAAAATTTGGCACTTTATGAAATTATTCAACCAATCAATTCCTTCCTTTGCAGGTGCAATTTACAAGTAACTGACGATGCAACTCGCCTTCGACATTGTTTGAGCAAATGCTGAAACACCCCACTGTTATTAACTAAATGAGTAACCATTGCACCGCCGGGAGCTGCAGTCGTGTAGGGCATGGCGAGTGGCGCCGTTCCAAATGCATTCTCGTTACCAGACAGGCTCTAATACAGTCTATGACTACGATGCGGTCAATACTATAACAGGTCTAATTGTCTAGTTATTGTCTAGTCTACATATTGAATCGCTTTAATTAGAATGGCATAAAATCACTGTCTTATTATAAGACGTCAAATCAAAACCGTATGTGGCTAACTTTTAACTTGGACCCCCTAGTAATGTCTTGTTAGTCTTAGTTTTATTTATTTAGATTACTTTTTCTTTTTTTTTCTTTTAATGTCACGTGTGGATCTCAGTTATCTGTAAATAAACGGGACTCAACACAGCTCGTGCCAATAAAAACTTTTTCAAGTGTTTATATCGTGGTCTAGTTAATTTACATGTTAAATTAGCCCCTTCTTTGCCATTTTTTGAATTGAACAATTACATCCCCGTTTGTATTTATCACCTAAGGTTCAGCACGTTTCAAGTTCGAACGATGAGACTATTCTAAAAGGAAGAATTATTTAAATCCCACCTAATTTAAAAAAAAACCTATTGTCACTTGACAGGTATACTGATCTAAAACATTCGGAAGAAAATAAAATCAACGGCTCACCAGCCTTTCGCAGATCTCACAAAAACACCCTCTGTCGCAAACGTTAAAAACAATATCCGACAACACAAAGGTATTTCAGTTACAATGATTTATCCGATATCCCCTATTATGCAAATGCCTCGGGCCGTAAGTACGATTCTCTTTGTCGATAAAACTGGCATTGTCCTGTAAATTTTCTATATCATCGCATCAAACGTTTGCCGTAGACAGCCCATCCAGCCCCTGAAACTTTAATCTGATGCGAGCATAGGGCTGTTCATGTTTTTGTTATGATTAAAGTTAGTCAGTACGACCGAAATAATGCGTAAGACATTAAAAAAATCCTAGTTATTCTAAAACGAAGCTTAGGTGTTCAAAGAAAACAATCCATTTTAATTTCCATTTCGCATTTCACGTTCTCTGATTCAGATTGATTTAGAACACTATTTTATTTTCCCCGTGGGCAATATTATTGTCATAATCAGGTGTCAAAAAACTTATAAGGACATTTTGTCCTTATAAATTTTCTTTGCAAAGAAATGACGAGTATTATTTATTTACATCAGTCGATGGTACAGTAACATGCCTGTTTGGTTAACTTCTTTCGCAAACTTTGTCGACAGAATACATATAACTGTAAGTTTGTGTGAAACTCTATTAATAATCAATCCATAAACAAGTAACCATTTGGAAATAAGATACTTGTAAGTTTAAGAATCTGAGTAATACCTAAGAACATACTAAATATGACAATCCAAACTTACAGTGGTGACAGCCCTACTCATAGTCCAGTCAAAATAGACATTTAACCTAGGAAAAATTCGCATAGAGCTGAAAATTGGCATGAATGTTGGGAACACTATTACAAATAATCTGTCAAAAGTCCCCATCGATCCCACGTCTGCAAAAAAAAATAATCAAGGTCAAATGTCACAAATATCAGTTTTATGCACTTTTGAGCGAAACGGTAAGTTTAATCATAAAAGTATGTATGACAAAATTACTTATCACGTAATTATCTATAAAAAATTTCTAAACACTTTGTTCCTAAGATTCACCATTTCAGAGATATAGCGATGCACAAAGTTGAAAAAGTTGTATTTTCAAACGCTTCCAGGCCCCCATGCGATTGTGCTAGACAGTTAAAATTTTAACGAATGATGTATCTCAGTTACCTCTATAACATCTAATACTAGAAACAACATGAAACCAACGTGTAAAGTGGGTTCTCATACAAAATCTATGTTTTTTTTCTCACACTTGGGCGGGTTAGTGAACCTCTTCCAGGTGACACCTTTTATAATATGAAGAACATGTTGTTCACATGGGAGCCTAGTTAATTAATTGAAATACCAGCAGCTGTAAATTCTTCACATAGCATTAAAATGAAGCGAGACTTATTGTATGTATTTGCAAGAAATAATTGTTGGTTTGTTGGAACTTTCATATGTCGATCAAAAACGATATCAACATATGAATGCATATTATTATGTAAAATATGAATTTTCTAATGATTAAAACCACGATATCTCGCTAATGGTGAGTCGGAACAGAAAAAGTGACTGGACCATTTTTGTAGAAAATTGTATGATCTACAACTTTTGTTTGACCTATTTTTACGATAATACTTACTGTTTTCGAGAAAAATGGAAAAATCCTTAATTTTATACTTTTGACCTTGAATAAAATTTTTTGCAGAAGTAGGATTGATGGGGATTTTTGATATTTCGTTTATTATGATGTATTTAACGTCTCTGGCAATTTTCAGCTCTATGCGAATTTTGTCTAAGTTAGCACTTATTTTTGTCTATTTTGACTGGACTATCAAGAGATATTTTGTTGTGAAATTTCAAAGAGCGTTATTAGTTCAGATAGTTTCTAGACTTTTTTCACGAGTTGCTAAGCTTTCATGTTATGAAAGGAAATATTAAACTTTACTTGAACTGTCTGTTGGTTCAATCGGACGGCGACGAAGGAGTTTTATAGAGACATAAAAAGTTACTTTGTTACCCGTACGAATATTTTTGTTTTAATCCATTCAAAATACGAATAAATTTATTTCCTGCCATGAGTGAACGTTTGAATATGACGTTACAATGGCGCCCAACGTGGGGCAGCCATCTGAATTAAACTATCAATTTATCTGTATTATAGGTAATTCGCCCGTTTATGAACACTTTATAATCTTGTTAAAATTTCATCATTGCATAAGAAGTGATAAAAAGAATCAATTTTCCCGGCACACAAAATCTTAATATCTTGATCTAGGTACTACACAAGTTAAGCTCACCAAAAATTTGGCAGCCAAAAGCGGAGTGTCGGGCCAACTGAGTGTAACTCCGTACTAGTTTTGCGGAACAATCGATAGTTTCGCCATCGATGCATGTCTCAAATGATTTAGAATATCGATACACACATCAAACCGAAAATTTAATAGTACCTACCATTACAGCATTTTAGTTACTAAGTATCAAATAATTCAATTTGTATCGATAAAGCAATTTAAGTATACTATAGATAATAACGTCAATACTGTCGATACTATTGCCAAGATACAGACAAAAGTTTAGGGGTGAGTGCCATCCGCTCCCCGCGAATCCGGTGATGATAACGAGGATACACCAAGGATACATCGTAAGTCAGTTAGGAAAAAAACTGATTAAAAATGTCGATGATCTATCGATAGTCCATCGAGAGAAAATTATCGATAGGCAACACGACTTCGTACCTTCCTGCCCTAAGAGCCAAGTTTCTTTAGCTTAGCATGTGGGGTCAATTAAAAGACCTCTGGCATCCACTCACATTTTGTCTTAATGCGAAAAATAATATCCCCACCTCGTGAAGAGCATCAGACGCGATATCTGAAGACCGGTGGTTCAAGTCCCCGTTTAGGCGGGGTCAAGAAGGCATTTTTTTTCAAATTTTAAATTTACATTAGGGCTTTAAATGGCCCTAAAACAACAAATAAAAAAAATAAACCTGACTCTGTTCAAGTTTGATGAAATTACTTGTGATACCGTAGTTTTACTTACATACTGTGCTACTTAAAAAAAAGTGTTTTATTATAAATGAACTAACCACCCAAATTTTGCACCAATGACCTGACATAAATTTGATTTCAATCAAGAAACCTTTTATTTGACGAAGTTAATTACTAGCGTATAATTATAAAAAATATACTTACCCAATGTCCAATGTTATATTAAAATGTCTAGCCAAGCACCATTTCAGCCATTTCAACATTAGTTAAGAACTCTTACATTTCAGGCTTCTATAAAAATACTTTTCTAAACTTGGCTAACCTCTCACTGGCCGACTAAGTTTAAAATATACATTAGTAAGTCCGTACTACCCCAGTTTTCCCACGATTCCCCACAAATAGCTGGTAGTATCGATTCATATGTTCGTAGTACTATTTTACAGGGAGTTGTAATTTTACACAAGGTATTCTTAGGAAAATTGTGGTAAACTAAAAGGGTTAGTAACTAAGAGAAAGTTAAAAAAAATAACTTAATATTCAACATTACTAATTACAAGAAGAGACATAGACATTAAGTGTTATTTATGCAAGGTAACTGAAATAGTGAGAGTTCCGTGTAAGGTACTTTTGCTGACCCTTCACCCTGACATTACCAAACAATTTTGATGTAGGTTAAATATTTGAGGTATTTTCTTCTTCATGTATTGTTCCATACAAACCATCTTCCATCCAAAGTTATATGTCGAGATACTTCTTAGAACCAATACACGTGTTGTCTAGTAACATACTATATAAAGCTCTTGACACGAGTTAGCAATTATCTACTTAGGAAAGTTATTTCAGTATTATGTACTGAATAATTAATTATAGCTCTAAGGCATTGATTGCTATCTTATCTTGCCATCTTGTTTTATGTTATCGGTTATTTTAATATCATAGTATGTATATTATATCCAGCTGAAACTGGTTGATATAGCAGACTCCTGATTACACACAATGGCCCTCATTAGATACCTAAAATTAGGGGTGAGAGCCATCCGCTCTCCCGCAAGTCCGGTGATTATGACCAGGCTACTCCAAGCCATCATCGTATGTCAGTTAGGAAAACAATTATTAACATTTGCTAATTATAAAAAAAAAACATAACATTTGCATTTTTTTTAAAGTAAGTATTATCAAAATATCTATTTAATATCAAAAAAATATCCCTTTGAATCACGTAACAAAATATAATTAAAAAGTGATTCAGCAACACATTCATAACCCTTGTGTTTGAACACACAACCCCTCGCATTATTCCGTTCCAACAAGCCAGGTAGGTATAGCTTAGCCATCGGCTGGGGTTAAACACCCTAGCTTCTGCGAAATGCCTGATTGCCCCCTGCCTTTTGCCTGATGGCCCCCCATGTCTATTTTAAACCTAGGCTTGTTGGCTCCACAATCGGGGGAAACCCATAATAAGAGGGGTCCGGTTTCATAGAATCCATCATTCAAGTATAATAAATGCATTTAACAGAACGTTTCAAATGTCACAAATTATTTCAATGAAATTGTTTCGGTCAAAACAAATAAATGTCTTTAATACAGAATTAAATTATTTGAAACAAAACTTATTTTACGAATTAAATTCGCAGTGGGACAGCATAGGCTAAATAAAAAAAATAAAAAAATCGCGTGTGTTGTTATTCTGAACAAATTATTTAGAGACCCGTCGTTTGTGGTCACGGTCAAGACTAAAATTAAATTAATCCAAAAGCTTGTGTACCATCTATGACTGAGTAACGTAATCATATTCACAAGTAGAATTTTTTACAAGGTTGAATTAAAAAATGTAGGTAAAATGTTGAGTGATGAGAAAAGTGCAATATAAATATACACATAAGACACGTTGTCATATTGCACTTTTACATTACGCTATTACCAGTGTTCACAAAAGAAAGAAGAAAAAGCTATAGTCGGTTTCTCGTAAAGCCAATGTTATATTAAACGCCAATGGAGTTCGATTTACATTTTAACTGACAATGTTGTTATAAAAATGTTGCATGCAACTGTTGCGGTTATCTCTGTGAGAGATCTTCGCCACCTGGTAACTGTCACAATGCAATTAAATGCAGTATAACTGTATGATGTTAAAACCGCTAATGTTGACTTTTTGATAACATCAAATTTTCCATCGAATTCGTATATTTTATGTTCAAGACTGACATTTTAAAAACACGGACGACTTGGATGTTTCAATCGGTTCATCACTATATATTGTAAAGCGAAGTCGCTTCCCCCGTCTGTCTGTATGTATGCTTAAATCTTTAAAACTACGCAATGGATTTAGATCGGTTTTTAATAGATAGAGGGATTGAAGTGGAAGGTTTTTCTGCATATTATACCCGAAGCGCAGCGGGGGCGGGTTACTAGTTAAAGATAATGAATAAAAATACTTAATACTGGGCATGAAAGTCATCCGCTCCATCGAAGTCCGGTGATGATGACGAGCCAAGCTGTCATCGTATGTCAGTTAGAAAAAAAAAGAGGGGTAATGACGGGTCAATTGTGTATGAGCCCGCGTCCTGTCTGACAAAAAAAAGAGCATGTTGTCTTTTGTGCACTGTGGTCTCGTGTGAAATTGTCTAATTTGCACTCATATATAAATACTCTTAGTCAGTCAGTCATTTTACCCCACTGACCCTTACCGCGGGGTGAGTCGGGGTCAGATGGTAAGTAAGCGATTTGAACAGACTTAGTTTTAAATTTATTGTTGCACTAGCTGTGCCAGCGACTTCGTTCGCGTTTCCCCGTTTTTTAAACATTTTCCGTTGTATCTTTGCTCCTATTGGTCGCAGCGTGATGTTATATAGCCTAAAGCCTTCCTCGATAAATGGTCTATACAACCCAAAAGATTTTTTCAAATCGAACCAGTAGTTCCTGAGATTAGCGCGTTCAAACAAACAAACAAACTCTTCAGCTTTATAATATTAGTATTTAATATTGCATTATCTTGAGCTCAGCGGTTAGCGATAGTTATTTGTCACCATTAAGATGAAATTAAATGGATTTTGATGGAATTAATTCCTATTTAGTGAAAGTCCCGTCAAAACTGGTCCATCTGTTTCGAAAATTAGCGGGAACAAACAGACGGAGACAAAAATTATGTGTTTTGTTACTGTTACCGTATATGGATTCATGCTCCTTTAGTAAAACGTTGTTATTTCAATGTTACAAACAGACACTTCAATTTTATTCAGTTGTATAGATAAATAAGGTTTCAATCGAGGTGGCAATATCGTGCCCTCTACCATGTAAAGGGTTAAGCCGTCTATACAGTATACAGTGAAGGCTGTCTATGGAGGGCCGGGGTCCGGACGTACCCCGGACGGACGGCGCGCTCGCTAATGAGACCCCACCGCCGCTCGTGCCTAGGGTATACAATACCTGCTTGTATCTGACATGGATAGGTAAGGCTTCGCTAAGAATATGCTTGAGAAACGTACTAGCTACTCTGTATTTGAAGGAAAAGAAAGAAATCAACCCCTTTCTGCCTTTTTAACCTACTTCAAAAAAGGAGGAGATTCTCAATTCGTCTGTATGTATAATTAGGAACCAACTGTATTCAAAATGATTTACGAAAACCAGTTGAAATTCATCATCAAATCATTATTTTCAAACCTCTGATTTCGGCAAAATGTCAATAGAAACAAATTAAAATTGAACGGAAACGGACGTTTCATCATTTCAGTAACATTGTTTTTCTATTCTGAACATGAAGTAGAATCCACATGCAAATACTAGTACAATCGATAACACCTAGTTGACAATACAGAGCTTACCTAACGTTACTAAACAACTTTATAACACGAGGTCGTGAATCGCCATGTAAATAAGGCCAAAATAACTCAAACAAATCTGCACATTACACCGAAACGCACAGGGGTTGAAATCGCTTGAATCAAGAAACCTGAAACAGCAAGACTACTTGTGAATGTAGGCTCTAGCTTGAAGGTATAAGGGTTAGAATAGCTTGGGGTCTTTGCGAGCTGAAATTGTTTCAGAGTTAACATAGCCTGGGGCGTCGAAAGTTCCGAAGTGTTTGTGTCAGAATGACGCAGGAATGACAACAAACAACACTCAGGTACGGGCTCGTTTATGTCGCGCATAAACATGCCGTGCGTATGACAAGTTTATTCGGGTTCGTATGTTGCGTCATAAATGTCACGCATGCTCTGTGACATATTGGCGCAATGTGCCTATTTTTATTTGCTTGCCTAAAGGGAAACGTAACCCTTTTTTGCTTTATGTACGCTTATTCTTTTTGTCTTTAACATAAAATTAATCGCTGAATATGTTACTCAACTCAAATGTCGTAAACTGCTGTATCGATTTTGCTAATTCTTTTTTTCGTTATTTTCAGGAAAAAGCTCATACAAAAAGAATGAAAAAGAAATTGGGAAAAAACATACAAAAAATATTCAAGCATTAACAGTATGAAGTTAGCCGGAACCACTGTCTATATCTATACTAATATTATAAAGAGGAAAGATTTGTATTTTTGTATGTTTGTAATGAATAAACTCAAAAACTACTGGACCGATTGCAATAATTTTTTCACCATTAGAAAGCTGCATTATTCAGAAGTTACATAGGCTATATTATATTTTTAAAAAAATTAGGGATCCTTACTAAAACTCCAATAATGTAACCCAAGGTGTAAAAAATAGACTTGAAAAATTCCTTACGTCGCCTGCGCTGCGAAAACTATTGAAGATAGAACAAAACCATTTACTAAGACTTTGCAGAACTCATCATTATCTACAAAAAGTGTCGCGACAGCATATGTCTAAATATTATAGTTATGTCACAGCAAGCGGTTTTTTATACTAAAAAATTAATTTATATGCCGCCGCTTGAAAGGGCTCTTTATTTGTACCTTGGTATTAATCCTTATCAAAATAAATTACTTTATATTCAAGACGGCTTCAATACCTTTTTATTATTTTTTGAATTATTCAATTCGGACATTTAATTCGGAAGATATCACGAGTTTAAAAATGCAAGTATTAGAAAAAAGTCGCCTGGCCATGCTGGCTAGCTGAGCGCGGTGGCGGCACCGCGCTCAGCTAGCCAGCATGCGATGTAGGCTCCATGTAAGCGGCACTGGGGTACGGGGGAGTCAATTTAATGTAATATAATAATATTATAAAGAGGAAAGGTTTGATTTTTTGTTTGTTTGTTTGTTTGTTTCGAATAGGCTCCGAAACAACTGTACCGATTTGAAAAAATCTTTCACTGTTGGAAAGCTACACTATCCCTGTAGGAGGACACTGTAGAGTGTCATAGGCTTTTTTTAATTAAAAAAAAATAGATTTCTCTTACGGGGTTAAAATATATTACATAGAGATAGAGATATCCCCGAAGCGAAGCGAGGGCGGGTCGCTAGTTTATTATACTATCGCATATAACTACTACGAAGCCTTACTTCCCCGGAAAACTATTAACTTTTTACCCAATAAAACTAGAATCCGTCGGTACCCTGAATTGCTGAAAAACGGAATAACGTAAGAGATCCTAGAGAAATTCCAGTTTCAGCTGTATTCCTAGGTTCGCGACCAACAGGTCAGCACACGCCGCTTTTCAATTGAATAACGACCATACGTGTACTGAAATAAGGCTTACAATTCCATGAAAGCGCTCCTGTAAACTAGCTATCTATGTAGGTCCACATAAAGACACACGTTCTCATTCTGGAAGCGTTCTTTTCGCTATACAAATACGGGTGAAAATTCTTCACACACGGAACTGTGGATGCAGCATTCCGAATGTGTACCTTAGTGTGGTATAAATAAGGGTGATGTCCGCATGTGTTCCTGGGGCGGGGTATCGATCGCGGCCGATTCGGGCGTCCTTCACCCCGTGCCCTTTGTTGGGTCGTTACACAAAACATTACTGAAACCGGAGTTTCGGCAGATAGGTGTTGCCTCTGGATGTTTTCAGTCGGGTTCAATTATCGGATAATACATTACGCTGTTGTGTATTGGACGTGTAATAAATATGGCTGCTATTGCGGAACACGTTTCAAATATTTTTTACAGGTATTTTTTTTTTATATAAAATAGGCTAACAAGTTGACCTCACTCCACCTGATGGAAAGCGGTAGTGAAATCGACAGGCATAATAGACCATGTTGAGCCTGTCGCACTCACACTGAAGACCTTCTTAAATGCCGTTTCTTGCCACGCCTGAAGAGCCAGGAATCATACGAGGGAGGCTTTTATTTGCTGGTTACTATTGGAAAATTAAACACAACATTCATCATCATTTTCTAGCCCTTGTCCCACACTCAGTGGAGTCGGCGCAACTTGTCTATTTCTTTCACTCGGGTCTATCATTCGTCAGCTCTGTGTCTACTTTTTCACTACCTTGTCATCTCTCACGAAATTCATCTATATCTTCTTCAGCCTTCCTCTGCTATTACGTCCATTCACATTCAAACTCATCACTCTTCTGTTAAGCCTTATATATGTTACCGGAAATGAATGAAATCAAGGAATTGTATCCAATTCCTAGGAAATGTGTACAATTCCTACACTATTTAGGAAATGTATAAAAATATTGGTTGAAAATCTATTCAATGCATAGATATCCTTGGAAATATGTAGGTACATTTCTTCGGTATTGTATAAAATTCCAATATCGTATTAGCAATATGTAAAGTAGCTGCTTTCTATAGTAAAACACGTTATATAAAAAAATCCCGCTTTTATTACCTGGTTTTATTAGGTTGACCTGTATGTATGTAAGAAAATAAATTGGAACATCTTCTTAAGATCGGAGGGTTATGAAAATTTACAGTCGTATGTGATTATGCACCAATTAGAAGCGTGTTTAAGTGTATTTTTTTAAAAACAAAGATATCATGCTGTAATAGAACTTGTATTGCAAAGGCACTTCTTAAATCCCTGGCCGGTTCCAGTGTATTACAAGTTGGCAACTGACCGTAGTGCAATCTCGGTACTTGGTACATTGTTTGCATCAAGAGGAACTTTAAACACTCATTATTCTGAGATCGAGAATATATTTTTTTAATATACCGTTCTTGGTAACAATACCATAGAGTTCATCAGCGGTTTCAGTACAAACTACACCAATAAGAGGCAATTTACAAGGAACTTCGCGATCCCCCGATCAGGCGAAGCAATACCTTCCGCCTCGCTATATTCTACTACTCACTAATATCTTAATTTTTTTACATTTCCAATTGCTGTTTAGGAAATGTATAAATTTCCTAGGAAATGTGTAATGTGTTATTTATTTCGCACATTTCCGTGCAATTTTAGGAATTACATACATTTCCTAGGAATTGTATACAATGACGGATTACATACATTTCCGGTAACATAAATATTAAATTATATTCAACATAGAGCAAAGACTACAGTGTAGGTACGTCACGCGAACTGAGTAAATAAGGTCGTCTGATAACTATAACTATAATAACTATCTACTGCTTAAAGTTTTGACAAATTTACCAAAATAACGTGTGAATAACCGTAACGTATACATATATCAGAAGCCATAATATTTACACAGGAAAGCCTTTATTACTGTCCCATTAACCCAAGACTAGATGTTATTGTAGGCACAATAAAAAATGAACAGATTTTGTTTCGACACAGCACTTTATACTCTACAAAAATGTAAGAAATTCCACGTCTCTCCCTAACTTATGTCTACAACTCAACTTAAACGTACTCGCTTCTTCAATCAAGGACGAACGTGATTTTCGCACTTTACTTTGCTAACGTTATTTTTTTCAGTAAATCAGCGTCGTGGTTCCGTAGGGCCGCGACATAATGCTGAGTGAAAGCCTCTTTGGCACATTCTACTCTAATTTTAAGTTATTTTGTGTTTCTATTTTTGTGACTGTGTGTGAATGTGTTATATAAAGATTTTTCTTTCTTTCTTCTTTCTTTCTTTTTCACTGGTACCCTGCCTATGAGGTTCTAAGACTCATGAGTTCGATGTTTCCACCACGGACAAACATTCATGTGATGAACATTTTGTGTTTGTTTCTAACTAAATATTTATTTAAGTATGTATTTATTAATATCTATCTAAATATTTGTCTTTATGGGTCTACACGCGTTATTAGGAGTAGCAAAGGACAATGGGCATTTTGGGCTAAAATAAAAATCGGGTGGCAGTCTCAAATTTCAATTGCATATCATAGTTCGTGTCATAAATAAAAACTTATTATATGGCAGTTACTTCGAGTCATGGTTAGATATAGAAATATAGAGTGATGAAGATTGTTATATTTCATTAACGTATTATTACATAACTATTTTATTTTGATAATTGTGTAAAAGCAAACAGCGGATTTTTATTTAAATAGGATAATTCAGATTTACATACAATAAACCTGCGCCTACGAAAAGTGAATATTTTTTTTTAAAGTATAAACTCGTCTGACGGAATCACCCAGCCACGGCACGATACCAAGATGAAATTCGATTACCTGCTGCGTTTTTAGACACTATTATTATAGACGAGTAAGTTTTTTATAAAAAAAAACATTTTTTTTAATATTAAACTAACAAGATAACCTCACTCCACCTGATGATAAGCGGTAGTGAGATCCAAATATGAGGTCGACAGGCACAATAGCCTGTCGCACTCACCCTGAAAGCCCGCTTAAAGAGGAGACTATTGCTGCGGCAACAACGAGACAAGGCGTGGAGTCTCGCATTGGTTTGAGCTGTGCGGGTTGGCTAGTCCGCCGGACGGAAGGGCCCCCGTTTCTACGGGTCTCCCTGGCCGCCGGGCTGACCCGCTCCGCCCGCACAATACCGCCGCTAAGACTCCACTGGTCCGGCGCTTGCCGCAACAATGGTCCCCCTCGCTCCGGTTCGTACAGTGCTGATCCTGGAACGCGACCTGACCGAGAGAGGCCAGAGTCACTTGGCGGGTTTTACGCAACTGTATGGTGGTAACAGCAACCGGTCGACAAAACTTCTTTGGACGTTTTTATAGTGTACCTTTTGTATGTGATTGTATTTATCATAATAAAATCTTAAAAATGTGGTCGGTTTTTATTTTCTTGTAAACCTTTAAAAATATTATATTTCATAGTTATAATATACACTTAACAATAGGAATACTATAAAAATAAAACAATTTTTGCATTGAATCATCGAAATATACAAAGACAACAATATTCGATATCTCCTAAACTAACCGGTATATGCTCACGATTTTCTTTTTAAATAGTGTTGTTTAATAGTGCCTTCCAAGATATACTGATTCCGGAGACTGCCACTCAATTTCAAAAATAGACCAAGCTCCATACATTTTTGCCCATTGTCCTTACATAGCTACTTACTGCCCGACGTTTCGACTGGGTTACACCAATCGTGGTCGCGAGCGACAGTGCGAGTGTAGACCCATAAAGACTCATATTTAGTGTGATGGAACGCGAAAGTCTAAAATCTTAAATATCTATCTATATGTATATCTGGTAAGCGACCCCGGCTCCTCGAGCTACTATCGACGCAGTCCAAATCATCCGAGGCGATAGTATCCTTCCTCCCCTTTTCCTTCCCCCGTCATATATCCTTGCTACTCGAGGTAACGCAATGTCCTTGTTAAAACAATGCACAAGGCAGAATGGCGGCGACGTGGTCCACAACCCGTCACGTCACGTTTCCAGTGGATCGCTGAAAGTGATCTCTGCCTACCTCTCTGGGAAAAGGCGTGATTTTATGTATGTATATCTGGGCCGAAAATCGACAGCTTTGGAATGAGTTACGGGCGGCCTATTCCCCCAGCAGTGGGACAGAACAGGCTAAATAAAAAAAACAGTTTCTGAGACACATAGTAGGTACAAGTTCTGCTTAGTTTGAAAATCAGATGGCCGTGAGAGATGTCCCAAATATTTTTAATTATTACACACGTAAGGAAAGCTTACATTAGCAAGTTATTTCTGAAAAAGCCTGACATTACAATGTAACGGATTTATACATGAACGGTGTCTGTCTGTATCCTTATTCGATAAATCAGCCATTGTCAGGTCGCAATGGCTGGCTTCCAACACTGTTTAACATGGATTTTACCAAGCGATTCCTGTTATCACAAAGCAATTTTATTGCATCGACACTCCCATGTCCGATTGCCGTATAATAATGGACTATAAATGCAACGACGATTTTCACTATAATGTGTTTTTTTTTTTCGTTTGTTTAACGAATGGTACAATTACACTTTTTTAATGGGATAGCCCATCCAAACTGTGTTATTTTATGTCATTGTAATACTACATGTATTAAAAATAAAATCGCGAGTTGCTTTCTTACTTGACAATTAAATCTACAATGATTGGTTTTGACCAAATAGGTAAAATTTTGAAGAAGAGAGAAGGTGTGATTTCATTTATGTATGTATGTATGATTGATTTTTATATATTTTTATTCATTAATACAACAGACAAATAGGCTACAGGTCTGTATGTCATATATTATGAATAAAAAGTTTACTTACAAAGCAAAGCGTCATGTTTACATAGTTTAAAACCTTTCGCAAAAAATATACACAAAAAACCTCTACAATCACATACCTATCTTCAATAGCTAAATATTATAGTTAAACCTCGTCGGTTACCGCAGACAAAACTCCTGAGACCGGCCGGACGAGTCGGGGAATAGTTATTTGATCAACGTTACGTTACAGTGGCTGCAAACATTTCAGACTGCCCGAACTAGGGCTGTCACTTCAGTACTCGAATTTATCTACACAACTAAATAAAATGTCTGTAAGTGATATTGAAATAACGACTTTTTACTAAATGGATATGAATCTATATCGGGTACCAATGACCAAAATACAATTTCATTTTGTCTGTCTGTTCTCGCTATTCTCCGAAACGGCTGCACCAATTTCAACGGGACTTTCACTAAAAAGTAATTAAATTTTACTAGGTATATAATAGGCGCGACTCCAGGCGGGCGTCCGCTAATATTTAATAAACGATGTTCAGAATGATGATAGAAAGAAGTAATGTTTTACCTTTTAAAAATCTCAACGCGGATGGAGTCGCGGGCGGAAAGCTAGAGTCTAATAATAGTCAAGTGTCAACCTTGACAGTTAATGTACCGTCATAATAAGTGCCTACTGATTCTCTATTTACCATTACTCTATCTTACGCACTTGCAAATCCTTTCATGGTTTCCCCATTCCTAATGCAGTCCAAACACGACCCTGGTCTGGCACGTTATTTGATCAGTGTTATGTTACTTCGAGAAGTCTTCGCCTCAGACGAGTATACGGACGCCACTTTTACATAAACAATTCGTTAAAAGTGATATGTGCAAACGTCTTTTTATGTACAGTATAATCTATCTAAGCCATAATTGAAAACTTTTCATTTTAGTGACGGATAACTGCTCACACTCTCACTTACCTGGAAAAGGGTGCATCTAGTGCATTTATTAGCCACTTTAGATTTCGTCACACAATTAAAATAAAAAAGAAATGCATTCCCAGAGTTTATACGATAGAAAACAAAACTTATCTGCACATCAGATCGAAAATGATGAATCCATTTTTGTAATGAATAAACAAATATTTGTGTGACAGAACCCAGGAAAATATGTATATCATATTTTCCTACCTAACACTTTAACCAGTATACACCGTGAAATTTGAGTGGTTGTTTTCCCGCACCGCAATAGATTTGTGCAGTTATTTTTTATTAAAATCAATAAATGCCGGTTTTACGAAAGGTATAACCGAAACTTTAAAGTACGTTCGAACCACTTTATTACTTAGGGCGTAGAGCTTCTTTAGCTTTAAGCATCGATTTCATGCGGCAAGCAGTACCTGAATACGTCACATTTTAAAAAACAACGATAGCTTCTCTCGTTTTCGAGTTGGAAAATTATTATTTTGAAATTTGAAAAAGAATTTTTTTTAAAGTAATAATTTGCATTATTTGATAGTATTACTAAAGGCAAATCGTACTGCCACGGGAAAACAACCACTCAAATTTTACGGTGTATATAGACTATTAGAAATTTTCATTGCTTTCAGGCCGTATCTTCAGGGAAAAGGATTCAAATTATGGTGACAATATGGTTGCCATTACCATGTAAAGGGTTAAATCTATCCACATCATACTATCCTACTTAAAATGATGTAGGACTGATTTAGCAATTTCGCCACTCTCTTGACAGCACATCGAATTCAGCCCTTGACGGTTATTGAATCCAGAATACGCGACGCTGCGTCATGCGTCACATATCTATGACGCTTTGTCACGTGACGCGTTTGCCGATCGCAATCGGAATCACATTTTAATTCCGTCCCCTGAGCCGCAATATCGATGAATGCAATTCAATTGAAATCGTTTATTGCAATTGCAAAGCTTTGCTTTTTTTTTTCGAGGATAAAATGCTGCATTTGGTCTTTTTATGTTGCACACACTTATACTTCAACGGATACATAATTTACAGCCACCTGCAATGATATGTTTACAGTTGGTCTATTAGTAGCAAGCGCTGCGTAAGGACCGAGATGTCCCCAGAAGGGCAAAATTTTCTGTAAAGAAATTTCTGAGCCCGGAGTTAAGCCGGTAGTCCTGCGCCCGATCTCTCATCGTCGGTCATGTCGGATTGCCGTCTTACCGAACTATGAGAATAAGGGAACAGAGAGTGCACTTGTGTTTGCGCGCACACTTGTGCACTATAATATGTCATGCGCACTTGGCTGATCTCGATTGAGAACGGCCGCCATGGCCGAAATCGGTCGGACGCCTTATTTTTATACAGTTTCATTCAACTATAAACCGTAGTAAGAACGCATATTGTACATATTTCAGTGCAGACGACTGTGCAAACTACAGGAAAGTATGCCACGAAATTATAAAAGTCTAAATCTGGTGTCAAGAGAGATAAGATAACGAATATCTAATATATTCTAAAGTGCGCATGTTCTAAGTTATGGTTGTGTCATAAATTCTATCTATAGTACTACAAACTTAAGACTTAGTCATAATATTATAATGCCAGCGATGTAATAAATACATTGTGTATTAATCACTAGCTGTGCCAGCGAGGTCGTTCGCGTGTCCCCCGTTTTTTACACATTTTCCATTGTATCCTTGCTCCTATTGGTCGCAGCGTGATGTTATATAGCCTAAAGCCTTCCTCGATAAATGGTCTATACAACGCAAAAAGATTTTTTCAAATCGAACCAGTAGTTCCTGAGATTAGCGCGTTCAAACAAACAAACAAACAAACTCTTCAGCTTTATAATATTAGTATAGATATGCATCGCTCTCTTAACGATACAAGCATCTATTACTCATAAAATAGATGATTTTACAATATTTAAAGCCGTTATTAAGTCATCACTATTTTTAAATTAACATGTCATACTAATATGTAAATTTCATTATTCATTAATCATCTGTTTATATCTAGATATAAACAGATGATTAATGAATAATAATAACCAAAATTGGCAGTCATAAGTCACTTTGGTCTCTCTCTCTAATACTAAGTTGGTTTAAATTGAGCTGTTTCTGAGGACTTCCACCAAAAATAAAAAGCTTTATTGACTGGACTATAACTAACTCTAACATCAAAAATTTGCTACTCCTAATAACGCGTGTAGACCCATTAAGCGCGTTCCAATACACTAATATCTAGTGTAATGGAACGCGAAAGTCTAAAATCTTACATAACTCTAACATCGACTAAAATTCTTTCACAGACCGCATTTCAAAACGCTATTTCCAAAATAAATCATTACTTAACAGGCCCAATCTAACAATAGCAGTTGCACGAGGTGAAATGGGTCAAAAGGCATCTTACGTCACATCGTCTGGTCTACTGCTCCGATCTGGTATCGAGCTCGAAATACCAACCAAATTACACAGCTAGCCAGTAAATATCACTGAATGCGTCCGTAATATTTACTATAAATAAACTAAGTATTACACAACATCAAATAATTTGATCTGATCTCGTGGTAAGTAGCTTAAGCACTTGTGTTACGGAAATCAGAAACAACAGTGAATACACTAATAATATTTGACCCTTGATCAAATACAGCATATAGAATTTTTTCATTGGTTTTCGCCGGTATTACAACTACATAAGGTTCAAAATCTGGTGGGAACTATTTTCCCCGTGTCTTATTAAGGGTCAATAATACACCCAGACACGGAACAAACACCGATGTTCGTCACACAAATATTTGTCCCGAGTGGGAATCGAACCCACGACTCATGGAACCGTAGGTAGTGAACCACCCAGGTTCACTACCACTAACCACTGTTCCATCGAGCCAGTCACTATACTACTACTATGTTTTTTTTATTTTAATAACCTGCCCATATTTCGCTGTTTGAAGCGCCATGATCACGGGTCAACTGTAGAACTGCGAGAATGCACTGTAGAGCCGTACCATAGTACTAGCTTTCCGCCCGCGACTTCGTCCGCGTAGAGACGTTTAACGGGTAAAACATTACTTCCTTATAGCGCAGTCGGTTAAAAAGTAGCCTATGATCTTTCCTAGGCTCTGGACTATATCTGTACCGAATTTCATTTAAATCGGTCCAGTACTCTATGCGTGAAAGCGTAACAGACAGACAGAGTTACTTTCGGATTTATAATATTAGTAAGGATAAAGCAAAGACGCTTCCCGCGGAATCTTCATTTCATGAAAATTGTATATTTTACTTACGGCAAACGTTTTCAACAGGCTTCTTATGTATGCTTATTAACTAAGTTTGACTCTATGGTATTCCTGTATTTACTTACGTATTTGTTTATAACCGAATTTAAAGGTTATAAGGAAAACCAAGGAACCGCTGGAAGTAAGTTGAACACTTTGTAAAAGTGACAAATATTTACCTGAAACAAAAACAAAATTTCATGAATATACGTATATTCTCCATAACAATATACTTAAAACTTTAAACGTATTATTACCTAAGAGGCAGCGACATAATAAGTTGTAGCAAGCAATAACCCAACGCACAATAAGTAAATATGGACTTTAAAAATAAAGCAACATTCTGACCAATTGAGAACCTCCTCCTTTTTGAAGTCGGTTAAAAAAAGGTATATGTATCATGTCACATATTAAACTGTTTTTATTGTATATTCTATACTTATTTAATAATGTAATAGCGCATGAAGTCCCTTTTTATCCGACTTCAAAAAGGAGAGGAGGTTATCAATTCGCCTGAATGTTGTTTTTACACAAAGTCAAAGTATTTATTTGCATTAATGAACTTGACAACAAAGTTGGTAACAAAATATTATCCAGCACAACAGGTTACCCGTATGGGCATAGCTTATATGAACGTATTGTATAAATTGTAATTGTAAATTCAATGTCGTGGTCAATAAATGTTTTTCTTTCTTTCTAATGTTAAACTGTCATGGTGATACACATTACAAAACTGAAACTGGCTGGGATATTTACCATGTTGTTTTAAACTCACCCGTTCACCCGTGATCATGGCGCTTGCAACAGCGCCGAAATATCGGGAGCTCATTAAAACAAAACAGCATGGTAAATATCCCGGACAGTTTGAGTTTTCTAACGAACGTATAATGGTTCAGTTTCATTCCGTTAGGGTTTAAAATAAATATCCGGGACATTTCCACACACGGTCATCTGACCCCAAACTAAGCAGAGATTGTACTATGGGCGTCAGAGACTGATATACATACATATATATTTATAAATACATACTTAAATACATAATCACACCCAGACACGGAACAAACACCGATGTTCATCACACAAATATTTGTCCCGAGTGGGAATCGAACCCACGACTCTCGGAACCGCCAGCCAGTGTCACTAACCACTGTTCCACCGAGCCAGTCATAATACAATTTTTACATTACATTGTAGGTAGAAGCATCCCCTTTGCTTAGTTTACGGCTGCGGAATGATCAAATCGCGAGGGCAGAGGGGAGCTCATTTCCATCCGGGTGAGAATACGTTTGTCCCACAAACGGTTAAAAGTACCACCCTTAGCGAGTTAAAATGTTTATTTATTCACTTGTCGAGTTTTGAATTGATTTGGATAGATTAAATTAGATGGGTAAAAGGCTTAAAATTGGAACGCACGTATAGGTATGCATGCAAAAATAATTTAATAGATAGACTATATACTACATAGTCTAATAGTCAAGAATGAACAGAAATACCTACTAAAGATGAGTCTATCAGAAAGGAGTTTCGAATTTTTAAACAACACTAGAGTTCAATATTAATTAAGTTTTACGCGATGCGAGTTTTACCCGTAAAATTACCCACATTATATTACCCGCCAATTTCATACGGATGTTCCTCATCGCTAAAAGCACACAATCCAGCAATTAGCAAAACTCGATTCATGCCATGGCGACTAAACTTTTTTTTTCCACTACACCATAGCCTTGGCATCAGGCCCTGCGCCCTTCGGCCCTCCCGGGTGGCAACAGCGGTGACGTCAGAGGGTCGATGCCCCGCAAGGTCGCGGCGGCGCGCCCGCGGTACGGACTAGGCCCTATTGGGCTAGTACCGTCCACAGAGCAAGATAGTAGAGTCATTGTATTGTCTATTATTTACGGATTCCACTCGCGTGTATTGTTTTTCTTGGTTAGAATAGAAAAGAATAACTTTATCATGCATAAAGAGTAGCTGGTAGGAGCTGGATGCGAGTGGCCGAGGATAGAGAGAAGTGGTGTGCATTTGGAGAGGTCTATGTCCAGCAGTGGACAGGTATGGGCTGATGATGATGATGAAGATACATAAAGAGGTTAATGGATGTGGATGAAGCGAAAGTGGTGTACCAGGACCGTAGCACATGGCAGGAAGTGATCTCTGCCTAAACCTCTGGGAAAAAGTCGTGATTTTATGTATAACTTTAATTACTAGAAACACGGTACATTATCAATAGGATGGTCATGAACTTGTGTGATCAACATGATGGTTTGGACTTAGTTAGTCGTCAGTCCAAACCAACCAAAATACCCCAGGCCCGTCAAAAACAAGAACATATAACAAGACCTAAGGATGTTGTAAGGTCTGTGTGCGTGGACCAAAACGCAAAAATATCTCGCCAAATGGCGGTAGTAGTAATCAAACGTTCTTTATAAAGACAACCGTCATCTTTAGACATGCCCGTGACCACGAGCGCTGTAAAGAGCTCGAAACGTCTCTTAATAATAAATTTACAATACACGCGAGTTGTATCTGTAAAATTAGTTTTATTTCAAATACTTCTCTAACATACGGGTTCTTTTTTCAGCACTTACGGTCACGGATAAGACTGACTGGGTTGGGTAGAAAAAAGAAATTGGTTGTTCTAATTGATAAATCGAGCCTACCTTACCTACTACAATATCCAAATAAAATCCATACAAGACCCGATGCTAATTACAAATGATTGTAACAATGATACCACAAATAGAACCACTGATGGAGCTGTATCGATCCAATCACAAAACGCACCCGTTTCTTTGCCGTCGGTACTTCCAGACATTGCCAACATAAAAAATGTAATAAAGTACAACAGTTCCGTTTATATTCGTGTAAATGCCCGCTGCCAAAATGCGTAAAACATTATTTGTGGGTCTACGACAAGATATGAACTATGTAAGTATTTCATGTTGACTGCGTCTGCAAGTGCCGCATAGGCATGTAGTTCCTGGTTTGGGTAAGTAAAGGAAATAATATGACAAAGAATAGGACCGCATTATCGTAAAATACACCCACTGCGACCTACTCGCCCTTGACTAAGGCCTGATCGCCCTTGCTTGGGTAAGGCCCGCCCGTGCTCCAGCAGTAGGGACGTAGGACTGTAGATGATGATGATGATGACACAAAGATGGTAAAAACAGAATTAAAATTGATTAAACAGTTGATTACAATAGAATTTTCTGTGAAATGTATGTGTCTGATTAAAATGTATGTTGCCATTAGAGTCTGTCTTTTTTCCCTAACAGACATACGATGCTGGCTTGGAGTAGCCTCGTCATCATCACCGGACTTGCTGGTAGCGGATGGCTACCCTAGAGTCTGTGTAATCAACAACTTCAAAATAATCATCATAAAATATTTTAAAAAAACATGCATATTCCCTATTCGACAAGAATGAAAGAGCGCAGAGAGACGTCCGTTAAAAATATTCTTCGCCGGTCACCATTGCGATCGACCGCGTCCCCAAAAAGAAAATACGTTCAAGAAGGAATATCGTCCTCTATAATTACATTAATTGTTGTAATACCCCGGGGAGCTGAAATAGATAACATGGCGAGGTCACGGCCGGCCCAAATTAGTAGTGTTGTCGTAGACCGCTAAGTTTGGGGCGTTGAATTTTTGATGCACGACCTGTTATTAGCCCCGGTTTTGTTTGTAATGGCGTGACCTCTTTTGTGGAGACAGCAAATTAGCTGGTTATATTGAATTAAGTTTTTGTTTGAATAGCGTCATTTAGACTACAGTACGATATTTATTTATAAGTAGTGACCCGCCTTTGCTTCGCTTCGAGTTTATTATACAAAAAAAACCTTCCTCTTGCATCCCGGTATCTATTAAAGAGAACCGCATCAAAAATTCGTTGTGTTGTTTTAAAGATTTAAGCATACAAAGGAAGAGACAGACGCGGGAAGCGACTTTGCTTTATACTAATGTAGTGATAACATTTCACTGGTAGTATATTAATTATTTTAGAACTTCGAAACGGGTTTTGACTATATAAATATGTGTTAACACTTAGGATATGGAGTATAATACTATAAAATATTATAAAAAAGGCTTAAAACTAATGAAATGTTACAATTTGACATAGAAAAACATATCAATCTGGCCAATTAAGTGACTCTACACTAAGTCCAGCTCCTTACGACAGAGAAGCCAATAAAAATGGCTACACCGCATACCCGGCACCATTATCACGCTCATATTGAAATGGCGCTTGAATAAATAAAACCCCACGCTTCCCTTGTAAGACATCCCCCTCCCCCTCCAGAGTCCCGAAGCAAACAAACAGGTTACGTAACGCGGAGCAAACATCCAGACGTGTAAACATTCCTATAGGGTTGCCAGGACCCGAGGGGGTCAATGGCCAAAATACTCCGCGCTATAAATAGAAGCCGATATACAGGAGTCGCCTATTTGACCCACCTAACCAGACAGGAGAAATAAACCAGCATAATGGGACGCATTCCTTGCTAATTTTACGCTTGCTAAGACCATCGAGCGATCCGCTATGAAATGAAGTGTTTACTCTTAGCGCAGCGGCTCGAGACATCCCCTCCCCCGCAAGTCCGGTGATGATGACGAGGCTACTCCAAGCCATCATCGTATATCAGTTAGGAAACTACCTACCCTAGCTACCATCAAACCAGACATGCAAAATGTATTGCTTGTAGCAATCAACGTGTTAAAGGATATTTAACCATTTCAGCTTCGTTACTATAGCATCGACAAAGGACAAGTTGGTGAAAAAAGACTTGCAATCGCTTTGTAAAGTGGCTTAAACTCAAATTGCGTCAAAAACAAAGCTATTACAAAATATGCCATTCAAAATAAACTTTAGTACTTTGCTTTCTATCGTTATTAAGTGACTTCTTCCACCTGTCATTATACAAGGCAACTCTTTAGTTAATTATGTGTGTGTGTAATTTTTGCAACTGAATAAATAAGAGTACTTTTCTTTCTTTGTTCCTTTCAGTATCAGACAATTTGACGTCTACAAAGTTGTAAAAAGTCCTCCTTTCCAGAGACAGTGGAAGGCAGACAACCCTACCATCACTTGGCGCTGGTCGCAAACAGAATTCAGACAGCCTCAGCTATGCGGACTTGGCCGGAGTTACTGCCCCGATAATGCATAACTGCACATAGAGTAAGTCAATAAAAATATTATGGATTCCAAAAGCGTGGAGGGCAATCGCCTTTCTCGAACGACTGGTTTATAAAAACAAAACGCTTCTGAGGGAAATTTTAAAAGCTACCCATCAGAGAAGTGGTTAATGTCTTCTATCCTAAGATAACAAGTAAGGAATAATCGTCGCTTATTCAATTGAGGGTATAAACCCTCAATTGTTTCATGACTCTATTGAACTAAATATTATCTTTTCCTTGCAAGAGGAGCGCGCATATGATTTCACTAGTTGTGCCAGCGACTTCGTCCGCACCGTTACACATTTTTCTTTGTTTCTTAGCTCCAATTGGTCGCAACGAGATGTTATATACCCTAAAACCTTCCTCGATATCGAACACAAAGAATAAAAATAATATTTCAATTCCCAAACCCGTGGTTCCTAAGATTAGCGCAATCAAACAAACTCTTCAGCTTTATAATATTAGTACTTATAGATGACATAATGTTTCCACATATTCAGCTTGTAAATTTATTTTTGAATGTCCTTTTTCGACCGGACAATGACGCAAAATGCGGAACTAGAAAATTAGGAAGCATTATCATACATTTTCGAAACTCTCACAACAACGACACACGCACACTTTTCGCATTAACGTCTGACGTCCCAAGGCCCGGCTAGAATAAATGAATGAAATGTGGGTAAATATATAAAGAAACCGATACGATCGCTCCATTAATGAGTGTATTAATATTCACGCTAAACAGAGACGCCCGGAGTCGTCAAAGACGTAGACGGATAACGTTTACAATAACAAACTTGACCCAAGGTCGAATTGGGCGGTTCGCTTGTTATATCATTTGCAAATAAATTACATTAAGACGGTATAATTAGGAGGACGATTCAAAATTTTCGTTTCGAACTACAAATACTGTGTTAGTAGTGTAAATCTTACGTTCGCTAAAGAAACCCCTCATTTCTTTGAAAATGACATTCATATTTAGCACAGATGAATAAAAACTAGTGACCCACTCGCGCTTCGTTTCGGATATTTTATACACAAAAACCTTCCTCTATCTATTAAAAAACCTATCAAAATCCGTTGCGTAGTTTTAAACATTAAAGCATACACACTTATATACAGACAGACGCGGGAAGCGACTTTGCTATATACTATGTAGTGAAGAGCACTAAAAATACCAATGCTAACACTACCGAATCAATTTCTGGTATTGCTCAAATTGACAAATCACAGTCACTAACAATCTTATCCAGAAACTTGTCGGCTTCAACGTAAATACCGTATTTACCATAAAGGGTCTTAGAGAGCACGACGTCGAAAGTTTAAATTGACTCCTTCAGGAGATGCTTGTATCTTCGAAACATCTTCGCCCTTGGCAAAGATTGCGCGCCCATCAACCTAAATGAAATCTTACGAGACGCGTACTCAAGTATCGTTCTGACAACAGAACATTGGCTTTAACTCACAATTTCGTTTCAGTTGGTAATAACATAAGTGTGACTGAATCGTTTGTAAATTCGGCGTCTTATAACAGCCTATTTTCTTTTTAATCAGCAAATTTTTCTGCGAGATGATCGATTGATGTGATTTGTGTGAGGGAACTTGCACCTACGAAGAAATTCTAAGGTAGAAATTCTAGTCGACCAACCCACACTTGGCCAGGATGGATGATTAAGGCCTTATCTACTAGTTTAGGGTAGTGCCCCAGCAGTGGGGACGTATATGGGCTGATGATAACATTATCTTGTCTGTTGCTTGGTGTATTCTAAGGTCTTAGCGTACCTATTCTTAGCTTTCATTCTTTCCAAATTATATTTGTTACAAGTCACATAAAATACTATGTAACACATAGGACATGGAATCGTGAAATACGGAGTTGCCGTTGTTTAGGCTCCAGTTGGCACATTCTAGTAAAGATCCAATCAGTTGTTACACCAAAAAATTATACAGTTATTTTTATATCACTCTTGATGAAAAACATATATATATTTAGAAGGGGCATAAGATTACTGTTATATGCATACATCTCCTCCACCTCCCGTCCCCAAATAAAGGGGGGTAAACTTAGAACCTATTCTCGCAGGAAATGCCTAGCTCATTCCGGCAAACCCTCGTAATGCCTGCTATTTATCAAGGCTGGGAAATATGAAAGTTAATAAAGGGATTCCCGGCATATGCCGTAGAGACGGCTTTACGTGCCGTTTTCCATCCGCCGAGTTATATTAGATGTTTTTTTTTTTTAACAAGATGAAAGAAGATATTATTATATTTTAATAACAAGCTCTATTTTCAGCAATTCTGTAATCATCGCTACTATTATATAAACTTTTAAAACAATTTACTTTGTAGTTTTCATCTCTTGCAGGCTAAACGATGAAACGATAGTAGATTATATTTTATGTATGTACTAGCTGGCCCTAAAGACTTCGTCCTGTCAAAAAAATGTGAAAAAGAAAAGGGCTGTTTTTAGGGTTTCCCCGGCAATTATTCAATTTTTTCTCGCCGTAAGAACCATCCTTGGACTTCAACGAACATTAAAAAAAAAGAGTGAGTTATGCGCTTGCTTACCAACACATTTTGCGATTCATTTTTATATTATAAGATTTTACTTTGTTACACGAATTAGGAGCTCGCAATACCACCTACTTCAATTTGAATACAAAAACTTTTGTAGTCCCTAAAAATCATATAAATAGACATCAAATTACCGTCTCCTCACTTCCACCTTCACAAAAAAAAACATCAATGAAACAAAAGAAAATCGAACCCGACTATTATAGACTCTCGGACAAATGAATGAAATAGTTCCTCCATTCATTTAAAAGGCGTGCAACCTAGAAACGACAAAAGCAATTGTTGGAGGCTCACCCATTGATGCATCCTATAAGCACTAACTGACCTGGATGTGTAGTACTACAAACTATTACCGTTTTAGGACGTTGGTACTGTAGCGGGTAAGCCTTACGTGTATAAGGCTTAGAGGAAGCTATGTAGCTTTACGCCCGCGACACTACTCTCTTAGAGCAGATAAAACTACACTGCCATTTTTGGGATCGAAACCACTTGTGAGCTGTGTACCAAATTTCATTTACATATATCGGTTCGATTATTTTGTTTTGACACTAGCAAAATATAACATACATTAGAAAACACGGATCAGTTAACCCGCGATCATGGCGCTTGCAACAGTGCCGAAATATGGGGAGCGCATTAAAACAATACAGCATTTTCTAATGTGTGTAACCATGGCAGTCTAAAGTTATATATTGTATTCTACACATTAATAAACACAACACTACTGACAGTTTTGTGGCTTAGTTACTTATTAAACAGAACATCTAGTCATATTCAGCCCATTAAAAACTACAATAACAAAAGACATCTCCCCTATAACATTCTCTTATTCAACAGAGACCTTTCTCAACGACGGAAATTACAGTGCCCAGGAGTTCCGACGAGATACTTATCTGACACGTGGGCAAGACTAAGTATACTATGTACAAGAGGGACATTATTTTGAGATACTAGCGACCCGCCCTCGCTTCACTTCGGGTGTAGATAATACATAAACTTTGCTCTTGAAACCTTCTATGTATTAAAAAAAACCAGAAACATCAGTTGCGTAGTTTTAAAGATTTAAGCATACATACAAACAGACGCGGGGAGAGACTTTACTTTATACTATACTATGTAGTGAAGATCCTGTTATAACAAACATACATATTATGTGACAATATTTACAAAATGACGTTTAAAAGGTTCAAGGTGCCCCAACCAGAATGAAATCAATTGAGAATGACTGATGACGTCAATTAAGTTAAATCAGGGATGACAGAACATCAACGTGTCAATTTTAATTTAAAAATCATGCTGATAAACTGGATCATAAATGCAATTTAGACTAAGTGATAATATAGAAAATTAGTAGTAGCAAAAATATTGTTTTTTGTCTAAGTAAACATAAAAACACTTCTGGACTGTAAGATTTTAGACTTTCGCGTTCCATTACACTACATATTAGTCTTTATGGGTCTACACGCGTTATTAGGAGTAGCAAATTACATAGCTACTTACTGCCCGACGTTTCGACTGGGTTACACCAATCATGGTCACCACGATGGGTGTAACCCAGTCGAATAATAAAGACTAACATTTAGTTCTGGACTGGTTCGGTAGAACAGTGGTTAGTGACCCAGGTTTACTACCTATGGTTCAAAGAGTCTTGGGTTCGATTCGCATCCGGAGCAAATATTTGTGAGACGTACATCGGTGTTCGTGTCGTGTCTGGGTGTATAATTAAATATATTTGGCTACCCATGGTTGATTCTGATATCGGTAACACAAGTGCTTAAGCTACTAAAAAGTAGGGTTAAAAAGTAGCCTATAACCTTTTCTAGGCTCTGGACTATATCTGTACCAAATTTTATTTAAATCGGTCCAGTACTCTATGCGTGAAAGCGTAACAGAAAGACAGACAGACAGAGTTACTTTCGGATTTATAATATTAGTAAGGATAAGGATTATTTTATTTACTTAGAACGGAAATACAAACAGCACAGTAAGAATCCAATTGAATTTTAATAAGTCAACTCCAAAAATAACTTTATCATTATCTACGTACTTTACACGTGTTTTCAGTAAACTGCTAGCAGGAATAATAGCCTTCCCAAAGATGTCGAAGAAGCCACAAAACATAATATTTAGCGACGCCGCCGCG